>OX422224.1:135557958-135762958 GCA_949130495.1 Sambucus nigra | reverse complement strand
AGGTTTTAAATGGTTTTGACACTTAGCTTAATTAATCAGGGTGTTTACATTTGAAAATTTTCGTTCGCGACAGTGATGCTAAGAATGAACCAACTGTTCACCTTGATTTTAATTTAATAAAGGAGTGATCTTTCGGTATTTAATTAGGAGGGGTGTCACACCTCAGTCCTCGGTCATCACCTCTCTTAGGTTAAAATTAACCTCGATCTTGAATCATCACTTTAGTTAGGTCAAAATTGACCTCGATCCTCGATCTTCACCTCTCTTAGGTAAAAATTAACCTCAGTCTTTGATCGTCACCTTTGGTAGGTCATAATTGAGCTCAATCCTCGATCGTCACCTCTCTGAGGTCAGAATTAACCTCGGTCTTGGATCATCCCCTTAATTAGGTAAAAATTAATCTCGTTCCTCGATCGTCACCTCTGTTAGGTCAAAATTGACCTCGATCTTGGATCATCACCTTAGTTAGGTTAGAACTGACCTTGGTCCTCGGTCTTCCCCTCCTTTTAGGTTAAGATTGACCTTAGTCTTGGATCATCACCTTAGTCAGGTCAAAATTGACCTCGGTCCTTGGTCGTCACCTCATTTTAGGTCATAATTGACCTCGGTCTTGGATCATCACCTCAGTTAGATCAGAATTGATCTCAGTCCTCGGTCGTCACCTCCTTTTAGGTCAAGATTGACCTAGGTTTTGTATCGCCGCCTTAGTTACGTCATAATTGACCTCAGTCCTCGATCTTCACCTCTCTTAGGTCAAAATTGACCTCGATCTTGTATCGTCACCTTAGTCAGGTCAGAATTGACCTTGGTACTCGATTGTCACCTCTCTTATGTGAGAATTCACCTCGATCTTGCACCATCACCTTAGTTAGGTCAAATTTAACCTAGAACCCCGATCGTTACCTTTCTTAGGTCAGAATTGACCTCAATCTTAGATGGTCACCTTAGTTAGGTTAGAATTATCTTCAGTCCTTGGTCGTCACCTCTGTTAGCTCAAAATTGACCTCAATCTTGGATCAACACCTTAGTTATGTCAGAATAAACCTCGGTCCTCGGTTTTGACCTCCTTTTAGGTCAATATTGACATAGGTCTTGGATCATCACCATAGTTAGGTTAGAATTGACCTCGATCCTCGATCGTCGCCTCTTTTTATGTTAGAATTGACCTCGGTCTTGGATCGTCACCTTAGTTAGGTCAGAATTGATCTTGTTTCTCTGTAGTCATCTCCTTTTAGGTCAAGATAGACCTCGATATGGGATTGTTGCCTTAATTAGGTTATAATTGACCTCGGTCCTCGATCGTCACCGCTTTTAGGTCAGAATTGACCTCGACCCTATGGAGTGGCATTCATATCCCTTAGATCCGCAGAACTGGCCTCCCTCCATCATGTGATGTCTATTCAATGGCCATCACTTTTTCCATGATCACCCGTTGAGGATATATGTAGAAACCACATTCTAGGACCCCCTAAGTCTCTCCTTAGACTCTTAACGCTTCCCCTTTCCACCACAAACCTAAGTAGCAATCTGAGTACCAATCAAAAGACCATCGGACACCCCCGGGCCCCATTTGACTCCGGTAAACTCTTTCGTTAGTGCGAAAGATCTTTGAATCTTTGAAGGGCTCCGAATACTATTTATAACAATATTCCCCATGCATGAATCGACATAACGGTTCAGACGAACAGACCATTTCACTATCAAAAACCGATTCAAAGGCCATCGGGTGCTCTCGGTCCCCGAATTGACCCCAATCAACTCCACTGTCAGAGTGAAAGCTCTTTGAATCTTCAAAGGGAACTGAAACTCCATTCTAATGGTCCACTCCGTGTACTAATTCTCTTAACCGTTCGAACAAATAATTAGTTTTCCCTCGAAAATCGATCTGAAGGCCACCGGGCGCTCTTGAACTCATTTTGACCAAATTCAACTAATTAGCTCGAATGATTCTAAATGAATCACCAAAGCGAACTAAATACCCTTTTTAATGATCCGCCTCCTGCATGATTCTGACCTACGGTGCGGATGAACGATCTATTTTACTCCAAGAGGTCATCGGACGCTTTTGGACCCTGGTTGGCCAATCTCAACTTTCCAAATCGAACGAAACTCTTTGGAATGTTGGATTAAATATCCTACCCTTTCCAACGGTCCTCCCCATTCACTATTCTAACTTACCATACAGACGAATGATCCATTTGCATCCGAGGATCTCCCATCCAAAGGACCGACCTGCGCTTCCGAGCCACATTTGATCCAAAGTCATCTCTGAGAATTGGGAGAGATCCAAAGGACTCTCGAAGGCCTATGAAATAACTTTCTAATGGTGTGACCCATGCACAATTCGAATCAATGTTTTGTGGTCTATTGTCATTTTTCTAGAAAATTCTGCACGAGACTGCCAATTTGCATGTCCTGGACCCTAGCTATCGGCACAGTGTCAAGGGTGAGTTGCCGATAGGCACCCCCTGGGGTAGGCCAATCGACACCCACCTTTTGCCCTATAAATAAGGGCCATGACCCCACTCCCAAGACACATATCAAACCCATCACAATCAGTGATCTCAATAATTTTATCTCGACATTAGCGAAGTTCCATATGACAAATCCCATTCAAGACTAAATCCCCATCGTTTTCAAACCCAATTAGGCAAATGTCCTTTTCTCTCATCAATATTCAAAGAAGTTCATCCAAAATCCAAGTTCAAGCTCCAAGGAAGGTCTAATAACTTCTCCCTCTCTTTTAATTTTCTTATTTTTTTTAAGTTACATTAGATTCATTATCTAGTTTATCTTTAGTTCATACATATTAACATTTAGGCTTTTACTATATACTGAACATCCTTTATTTTTCATAAAAAAAAAACAAATAAAAGAGCGTTACACCCATAAATTCCGAACGGAATTATCCACCACGCTTTTTCCAAAACTAGCAACACATTTTCTACACGCACACACCTAATAAAATTCCTCTCGAATCTATGGGATAAGCCCCACCCCTATTCTACATTCGAACTACGTGGACTTTGATGCCTTTATAGGCTACGTATGCATCTCGGATTAAAATCCCAGACACCAGTCCAACTTTTCCATTTTCCAATATCTCTAATATTTCATATTTCTCAAAATCCCTCATACATATACATATAACATGCTTGTTAGCGTCTCATCCCATATATAATATCGTTTCCCAATAACGATCAATATCGTGATCAACTCTCATATCCTATATTCTACGTTTATTATTATTTTAGGAATATTCCTATAGATGACCTCACCATATCTTTTCCATGGTATGGGTCAAACGATTCCAATCTTCATTATATAAATACATGCACACACTTCACGGGGATAAAGGAAAATATTAACATTTTCCCATGAGAGACTGAAAGGGAGGGATGGGTGCCTAACATCTTCCCATTTTGTAACTTAGCCTCTAGACCTTCGATCTAATGGTTTCGCATGCAGGAATTTTGTCCTTGATGCCTCTCTCTCAGTGGCAACATATTTTTTTGCCTGTTTTGAGCAAAATACGTTGGCGACTCTCTCTCTTTACATTTACCCCACTCCAAACGAAGCCCCCTTTCGAAGAGAAGGGTGAGAGTCCGTGATACAGTCCTTCCTAGGGGGGATCCTCCTTCCTTACCCCACCGAAACGAACGTCGCGCCGATCGAGATGGCCAGTTCAGGCCTTAATCGAAGAACGCATTCAATATTTAGGATTCTAAGATGACTAACATTTCAAGTTCTTTATCAAAGCATTCCATTTTTCTTATGTCTTATTAAAAACACCCCAACATGTGGATCACAAACCCATCTTCATTTAAGATCTCAATGTATAATATTCACGCAATGGAATAATCACCAAATTTAAATTTTGGGATTTCATTCGCTCAGATTTATACTTCTCTCCTTTCTTCGTCACTCGAGGTTACAAAATGTTCTCTCCCAGTATATATTATGAGGGATTTTCTTAATATTACATCCTTTCTCAAACATAAGACTTACTCTAAATATTATACCCAATAATGGTATTTATATAAGCCCTCATCCACCCAATAGGTTCTCCTAAGAAACTTATAGTTCTTACGGGGTGTCTTTAAAGCAATACCCATTATCAAACATGGCTCTAATACCTTATCCATCATAAGGCTTTCCCGAGGCTGTGTCAAGTCAGTGACTTAAGATCTCACCTTCATTCAATATGGGATAGAGTTATATAATCATGTCATGCATTGATCTCGCACTTAACATATGAGGATTGGTGTATATATGTATAGATAATGAGATTGGTCCAAGAATATTGGGGTCCTTAGGGTTTACACTAAATCCACTCTTAAGGCTTTCTCAATGGTGTGTCTAATTAGAGGCTTATAATTCCACCTTGATTGTTGGGTCTTTCTCTAAACGAACATCGAGTAGGATATTAAACACACTTTTTCCAATTAGGCTTATCTTGATCCCACTCTAAATACTTTCTTAAACTTGTATCCAATTCTGAGTTTATGAGACCACATCGAGCCTAAGCCCACGTCTTTTCTTTCAGACTCAATATCCCGTGTTTTTTAGATACACACATTAATTCATTTCTAATCCTAGGTATTATAATTTAACTCCCTATTGTATGTTCATTTAATATAGATTTATACCTAAATTCCTTAATAACAATAAAAAAGGGAAAAGCCATTTACAAAAATATGAAAAATAAAAAGGCATGGATTATAAATTCCTATAAACCTTTTGAATTCAATCAAATGTTCGGTTCTGCACTTAATGCATTAATTCTAAAAATTAAAATGAAGGAAGGGAACATTTCCATGCTCTACCTTCCAAATCCACCATATCTCCAAAGTCATCAAACATATCACCTTAGTGCAAACCTAATCAGAGCCCACAAAATGTCTTCAATAAAAAAGAGAAAATTCCCTTCAGATTGAAAACTCAAAAGGGAAATATAAGCAAAAATAAATAAATTAAAAGGACATTGTTATTTATGAAAATGATCACTTACTCCCTTTCCTAATTACATATAATCCTTAAATTTTCATGAACTCATAATGTAGAATCAAGATAAGATGTTAAAAATCTCACTCCATCCCTCTTCCCTAAACAGTTTCCTTTTGAGAATCTTGTTGGATACATTATCTCCTAAAATAAAGTATGAATCATCTATTCATACCCTCAAATTATCAAAGGAAATCCTCTACTTAAAGGGAGACTCCAAATCCATCTCTTCCAAATCATTGTTATCCTTTAAGAAAACATCATTGCACCCTGCATACCGAAGACCAACCTCTTTGTTTACTAAGGAAATAATTCTCTTCCTAGTTTACAATAAGAATGACTCTTAAAATAATATCAAAAATAACAAGATCAATCTTGTTCTTATTCAAGACAACAGTAGATGTGTGTGAAAAATATAATGTTTCCTACCCTTCGTTCTTTCATTGTAAACCAAAAACAAGTTTCAACTCCATGCGAATGTATGAACTCACAAAAACATATAATCTGTCATTATCCCATATATCAACATATCAAGGTATCCAAATTTCACAAGAAAAATATGTCATTGAACAGATCAGACTTTTAAGGTGATTATTCAAAAATATCCTACTAGGTTGCCATTGAATGGTTTTTTTAAGAAAAATGGGGATAAAGAAAAAAAATAAGGATATGCTCCTTAAAGTCTCGACCATATGCACCCGTCAAATTGATGTTGTGTTAAAAATATGAAGGAACACATGAAATTTTTCTTCCAATAAATAAACAAAGTAATATATATGATTAAATAATTAAGGACATCACATATGCACAAACACATGATCAAACCATTATTGTCATTTCATGTACTTCTATGAACCAAATTTAGTTAGTATTTGAGCATAAACTCTTACCTTTCTAAGAGAATTTTTAGTCCTCCTTAAGAAAAAAGAAAAAGCGTTGCAATCAGTCCAAACCCCAAAACCATCATACATGTTCAAACCTCTATCACATATAGAGGCGCAGTCACATCACAATTTTAAATACCCACTTTTAAACCCGATCAAGTATTTTTCAAATGACTTTCCCAAAATGAAAACTCACGACTAAAGCTTCTAATCCCCAACCTACATCTATTATATTTTATATTTTATACTATAAAGTACTTAACAATAATTAATTAGATTTGTTTATGAAGTTGTCAGCATGTTACTTATTTTAAATCCATTATTTTCCCCCAGCCCCAACTAGGGGTGTAAATGAGGTGAGCCGAGCCGAGCTTAAGGTTGCTCAAGCTTGGTTTGTAAATGCAAATGAGCCTAAAAGTATGTTCAATATCGGTTCATTTATCTTACAATCCAAGATCGAACAAGCTTCTAAGCAAATGAATACAAACTAGCCTGTTTATTTTACAATAGTTTAGTATGGATATCGGTGATTGAGTCAAATTTGAGCTAAGATCAATAAGTTAACGAGCTTAATCTTTTGTTCAAGCTTTGATCATTTATTTTACGAGTTAGTCTTCAACGAGCTTTTCTCAAACGAACTCGAGTAACTTGGTTAATATTATAGCCCTAGCCCTAGCCCCAGCCCATATCTCTCCCTTACCCCAACCTCACGCCCCTATCTCTTATCCTTTCTCTTGATACATTGAATGTAATCTTAAAGAATAAATCCTTCTTCCCATCCTCACACCATGTGTCTATTCTTCTCATTCCTCCTCTCCCCACCCTCAGCCTCAACCCGTGTCTCTCACTATTTATCTTTACATTTGGGTCCTATGTATTTTAGTGGTTTCAATATTAGGGCCTTGAGGATTTCAACTTTACTCCTTCTATGCTATTTTTTTCGATCCAAGAGGTCATCTGACAAATGATGAGATTAGTGGTTTTCGGATAAAAGAATGGTCGTATGATCGAATCATTTTGATCTTATGGCTATAGTTTTCCATGGTTCAAATGTCATTTATGAAATCTGTTTTTATTCATGATATGTTTAGTTTGAGAAGTGGACTGTTGCTCTATATCAACCCATTCCTGCCAAGTAAGAAACATATCCATTTCTTATTCAAACAAACCTTAATCTAATTTGCATTAGCTTTCCATTTAAATAACATTCACAAACCAGATGTCAAACATAACAATTTGTGCATGACTTAGACCACAAATTCAAAAGGGAAAAGAGATCAAACCAATGAAATTGGCATTCGAGGCATTAATTTTGAACCTTTATTTTTCAAGGTTATTTCATTGCAAATACAATAATTATGTGTATCTACATTTAGTGATAGCATTGATTATATGTTGTAGGATGGGATTGATGAATAGTCTACTTTTAATTTTGATAGAGTTTTCTATCTGGATTCTCAACAAACTCATGTCCATGAATTTTTATCGTTGCCTATTATTAGAGGTAATAATCTTATTTTAGGTACATAAGCATTTTTTTATGATAAATTTATTTTTGCTCAATGCATTTTGAATTTTGTTACTTTTTGACTGAAACAGATGTGGTTAATGGAATAAATGGGACAATAATCACTTATGGATAGATAAGTCTATTTCATTATGAAATTTTCATTAGGAATCCTTATTTTTCTAGCTTAGTTTATTTGGTAGATTTTGTTATCATTAGTGTGATGTGCAATCAAATCGTCAACATGTATCAGTGATGTATGTGTTTGTTATTCAATAATGATTGGCATGATAATTGTTCAAAGAGTTGTAATGTAAATATAACTGTTATTGGCATGGGATGGAATATTATTTTTAGCAAAATAAATAATTTAGGTTAAATTTGGACTCTGATTAGAACATGAATGGATCCATTCTGAACTTATAGTAGTTGAATGTAACATATGAACATCGAAGGAAGTGGAAATCCATAACAAGTGATGCTTCAGAATCACTGAAGCTTAATAGTAATATGTAGTGGTAAAGGCAATTTAACTATTTTTTAATTTTAAAAAATATAATTTAAACTCATAAGTTAACTACTTCTGAGGTTGTCCATGTTTTTAGGTATTGCATGTTCAAGTGTTACACATCTTGGGCATTTGACGGTGAGATTTCACACGCTAACAGTTTTTTGAACGCGACGTTAATTTATATTAATTAAATCATCTAATTAAGCATGATTCTTATTTTAACTTTATAAAGAGGTTCAAATATATGTCTGGGTCAAAAAGATAATTCAATTTAAAAATGGAGAAGTATTAAAGGTCCGTTTTCGTCCGGTGGCTTTGACCACTTGTATTTCATTCATTTGCATCTCATTTTTTTCCTCCCAATGACTTTAATTTAATTGCGTGGAATATGTGTCATGATATTCAATGACATATGGGTTGAATACCTTTGAATTAAGATTTCTCTAATCTATCATGGGTGAAATTTCAATGTAGTTTTTGCAGCTATAACAAAAAAAATGTTTTAATGTATATAAAATTTTCCACATCTATCAATAAATAACAAAAAAAATAGATTAAATGGCAATGTGATTTTTCTATGAAATCTTAAATTCATAATAATATGGTCTACATTTGAGTCTTAATAATTAGAAAATATTTCATTCTAAATTGTTATATTTCAATGACTTTATCGTTTGCTTTTCTGTTAATAACATATGACTTTATAGTTTTCTTTTGTGTTCATAAAATATCTATTTCAAGAAGTTATACTTTGAATTTAATATTTATATATATTTACTATTTTCTTACAATGTTGATCGATGTTGGAAATGGTGTTTTGGGTTACGATTTTTGATGGGTCATTGTTCGCATTGGTGTTAAGATGGTGTCCAATGGTTGTTTGCTTATCCAGGTGGATTTAGGTTGTTGATGGTGTCGGTTGTGGTTGTGGTTTTGGTGTTTGGATATTGTGGAGTTTTATTTATTCATGCATTTGAGGTTAAATCTTCAAATTTTTGGTTCGTTTTAAACTTGTAATGAGTTTCTGCTTTTGAATTTGGTTGCTGAAAATTTTAGTTTGAATTTTTCTAAAATTTGTATGAGCCAAGAGACTACTCGGTATACCCCTTATTTACAGGTTAGCTTTAAATTATCCATGTATTGTTTGAATAAGTGTGTCAAATATGGTGGTAAAAAAATTTCTAATTGATCTAAATTTTCGATCCATATTTTTTCTTATTACATATGTTCGCCCGCGTATCGCGCAGGTTTACAACTAGTTAGACATTATTCCTCTTAGTGAGTTATCCACGCATTCAACTCAAAGACTTGTCCACACCAATGTCCCATTTATTTTAAGACCTTTGAAACAAAGGAAACTATTATGATTAAAAACCACCATCTTGGTAATCTATACATCTTAAAACTAATTGTCAAGAATGAGCATGAAAAAAAATTAAATTTAACTTTGATGTGAGAATATAGAAAGGTATTATTCATTTCCCACCATTCCTAGGAAATGGTTCATCATGTCACCCATTACTTGGACATTAGGGTCATATATACACTCTCATATCAATTATACATCACACTGGTTTACTTGTATTCAAAGTTTATCTTCAATTCCCTAAGGGAAAAATACGAGAAACTATTAAAGGTAAATCCTCTGGTGGCCTCACCAAACCCACGTTTTTGTCCCAAAAGCCTTTGAAAAGAGAAAGTCCCATTAACATTCCTTCCATGTAATAGAACTATAAAAATATACACCTCATTTTTATAGAAATTTCACATACTCGAATAACCATTTCAAGGATCTCCTACCTACCCCATTGTTAGGCTTATCATAAATCAATTATCGGTGTAACTCTTTAAAACATTTAGATGGATCTGATAGAAGTGTAACACCCCGCCTAATTAAATACCGGGTGTCCAGTCCCATACCAAATTAAAACAGAATATACAGTTGGCTCATTCTTAGCATCACTTTCGAAAACATTTACAACTCACCCAATACTCAATTAAGCTGGTGTTAAAAACTTTTGAAATTTTAATTTAACAAAATCCATTTCCAGTTTAAGAATAACACAACACATTTTATTCTACAACACCGATAACCAATTAGATAACACCAAATAATTTGAATGCAATTGGAATAAACATTCCAAAATAATATTAATCCATTACAGTAATCCCAACAATATCAAATGTATTAAAATGACATGAATACCATAGTATTTGACCCCGATAGAAGAAGATAACTGAATCCTTTGGGCGACATGCCCTACTAAGAGAATACTTTGAATCAAATGATGATAGGCGTCTAAGCAAAACTCCATAAATCCATAGCCTGTCATAATCCGCTAAGGTTGGCGTCCCTGTTGCTGGACACCTGATATAGAAGATACAATAGAAAAGAAAATATGGAAGGAAATGGGTCAAAGCCCGATTGTTAAAATGATTTTTAAAACAGCAAGTATTTAACAAGTGCAATAAATCTTTTATTATATGCATGTTAGACCCAACTTTCACTTTCCATTCTCACCTCTGAACTAGATTGCACACTTAACGTTTCCTATTAACCTCCTAGTTAATGGTTCCTCTTTTCTAGTCTCCATATTATAATTCCATCCCAATATCATAATCCCCGTATGTCCCATACCATACGTCACATTATTATTTATTTACATTTCTCATTGTTTCTCATTAACATGAATCATTTCTCATTAATATGAATTAAGTTTTTCAATAAGCATTCATTAACTTAATTCAATTATCTTTCTCTATTCACCGTTATCTATAATTATCACCGTAGATAGATTTAACCATAATAAATATCCATTCATTAATTTAATCCATTATATATATATATATATATACCCCGAGTCACAGTTGCGGTGCAATGCATTACTCTGCTATCATGTCCCAATATCGCTGGTCACCGAAAAGGGGACAAAAGGTTCGATAGGATACCTCGAACCATTAACAACAACACAATCATTGGAGGCGAACATAGTTCTCATACCCATGGGTCACTCACATACCTACGTACCCATAGTCAGCGGACTTATCAACTCCCCGATAAGTCTTTCATAGACCTATGTTCTCGAGCGACGAATCAAAGATCCCATGGATTCATCAGTATATGACTGCCCTCACGCGCAAACCTCCCACCGATAGCAAGTAAGCTAGGTATGTCACACACATAATCATTAATCAATCAAATAAGTATTAGCATACCTATAGTATACTAACAACAAGGTACTCACATTAACCTTAGATTATTCCCTTACGTAGCATTATATCTCTTTAAATCCCACATATTAAAATGTCATATCTTTACTTCATAATTTAATTATCCTCTCATCCTATAACATCTCTCCACTCCCGACGTCGTTAAGGTTCATGCGCGGAGTGTCTCGCAAAGAGAAATCCAAAAAAGGAACCCCTCCAATACACTACTACTTAAATTTGTCGATCGAGGAGGTTCGTCAACTTCAAATATGCGATCGGAATAACCTCATCCCCTCTTTCAACCAAATGTGTTCTAAACTCCCATCTCTATCCAGGAGCCATACCACTACGCTCTTGTACTACACTCAGCCCTTGTGAAATCAATAATGATCTTAAACTCAGTCCTTGATGTTTAAATTGTAACCCTAAGGCTACCCAGGTGTTATATTAAATCTCCCCTACTTGAACTATCCTTAATCCTCATACAAACAGATTAGAATCCAACACATGAATCTAGCAACCGAAATCTCTTTAACTTTAATTATCATAATTCTAATCAATTAAATCCCAATCAAATTAATTCAAATCTTATCTAGGGCTTACTGATCTTCTCTAAGTTTCATAATATCCAATTAATAATCACCGAAGATCTACAAAAGTTTTGGGATAAGAACCAACATTAAAAAGAAATTACATCATGAATTCTCATATTTTAAATACTCAGAAAAATTAGATCAAAAAATTATTCAAATCATCAATCCGACTTCAGATTTGGATTCTACACGAAAAATTGAGTTAGGTACGTGTTTTGAGTTTTTCTTAAATCTCATCCAAATGCACTCAAAATGAAGATCTAAACATTCCAAATTGGCTCTTCTCATTCCACTCGTTTTTGCCTCTTTTTCCCAAAAATTATCAACATATTATCTTCAAGAACACTAAATTATTTTCAGAATTTCTTCCACAGATTGATGAATATATAATGGATTACTAACTACCTACAACATGAGTTTAATTCCTATATATTTTTAGATTCCAAAAATCCATTAACAACTATATACTTTCATCTTCCAAGCATGAAAATCATCTCTTTTTATAAATATCCTAACATGGAAAATATACGAACTTAAATTGAAAATATCAAACACTTGCCTCTAATGAAGATCTGATCCTTTGGAGTTGAATAACACAGGTGGTGATGGTGGTGGTGACCTTTGACCTTTGGTTCTCCTCCTTCCCAAGTAAACTTCTTTTTCTTTCCAAGCAACCTTCCACACTCTCTAAGAAGATGACTTTTAAATTTTGTGTAGAAGAGATGAAATGAACCTACATACACTAATCTCCAAATACTTATAATAAGACAAAACCCGAAATCACTATTCATCCCCCTTGTAAAAATAACCAAAATGCCCTTTTGGGTTGTCTTTTCATTTCCAAATGACCAGAGACTCAAAATTAACATCCAAATAGACTTTTCTGACTATTTTGAACCTTCCGGATGCAACGACACAGTTGAAATGACTATAAGGTCGATAGAAAATAAATTTCCTTTTTAAGTTAATAAATTAGTCCCGATACGTCCTGTTAACGCAAAAATTCTCCATCTACGAGGACCAATCAGAAAAGGACACGTGTCATCCTACGTGGCAATATTCAGCACCCGAGGAGTGTTAGTCGGCACCCGAGGAGTATTGTTCTGCATCCGAGGAGTGTTAGTTGGTACCCGAGGAGTATTAGTTGGCACCCGAGGAACTCTTAATCAACGAGCAACTAAGGCGGTCCGAGCTGCATCTAGGCCGTATCATTAATTATCAGATGGACAACAGTTCAACTATTCATTGAATGTTTATATTCTTGACGCACACGCTGCATTAAATGTATTACCCTTTCATATGTATATCATTTAATGTATCGACCCTTTCATGTACAGCCTAAGGGCTATAAATACCTTGTATCATCCTCATTCAAAGGGGACCGGAATTTCTTGAGAGAATTTGTAATCAAGAATTCCACAAACACTCAGCAATAACATAACAGTGGACGTAGGCTTTATTCCTAGCCTAACCACTTTAAAAATCTTTGTCTTATTTATTTATCTGTGATTGAATAATTAGAGCGATCTAGTTTTTTACATCAACAGATTGGCGCCGTCTGTGGGAATGTGTTACAAGCGTTGTTCTCCACCAAAAGCTAAGTTTTTATTTTCTCTACATATAATCAATTATACATACATCTTTTGATTGAATCGTGATTTTTATGTTTATATACATAAATTAATTGTCCAATTTTTATCTGCAAATTGTTGCATATCATGATTTTTAAATCATAACTGTTAGATCATCCTTATTTAGAAATCTGAAAAATAGTAGATTTCATAAATCATAACACTTTGCTTGATTCTCAAGTTTTAATTTTATATCATGGAATAAATATTTTAAATGATTACATATACCAATATATACGACGATGATAAGATTTAATCATTTTCATTGTTGATTTTGAAATAAATTTTGTAAGATATTTGATGTCTATTCATATTCCCATCATATTTTTAATGGGAAAAGGTTAAAGACAATGAAAAGTCTTCTCATGGAAATCATGACCCATATATATTCTCTCTCTCTTCAATTTTGAGTCTCTTTGCATTCACTTTTATGAATTATATACTTAATTTGGTTCATCTTCCATCTATGTCAATAAAGTCAAATTGATTGATTTTTTATATAAATTTGGTAATAATTTTGATCATTCACCATATTTTTATCTCTCCAAATTGGGAATAGGAAGGGATCAATATAAAAAATAATTTTCTCTCACCTGAAAAATCATTACCCACCTCTTATAAAAGAGGATCAGTAAAATAATCATGACCATATCAAGACTCTGGGCACAAATTTGATATGTTGGCCCCTCGTTCATCACATCACAAGGTTTCTTTGACGAAATCACACGATCTAGTGGGTTATATATTTATTCATTTAATTAACATTCTTAAGGCTTAAATTTTACATTGAATGTTATTTTTGTGATCTCAAGATTCGAGATATTCTGGTCATCCAACCATATATTCTATAACTTGAGATATCCTTAAATGTTGGTCGGCAACATCCATGTCGTTTGTCGGCAGCAGT
Organism: Sambucus nigra; assembly: GCA_949130495.1. Taxonomy (NCBI): domain Eukaryota; kingdom Viridiplantae; phylum Streptophyta; class Magnoliopsida; order Dipsacales; family Adoxaceae; genus Sambucus; species Sambucus nigra. The sequence continues at coordinate 135,748,711 of OX422224.1, read as the reverse complement.
AGAATCTTGGGGTATTTAAAAAATGCTAAGCAACCCTGATATTTCTTTAAACACGAGTTCGGCTTGGGGACAAGCAGGGGGCTTAAGTCTTTTTAACTTATGATCACCCAAAAAATATTTTTAAACAACAACTAATACCTGATTGGTTTTTGGAGATTAAATAAATTTACAAAAAACTTTACGTCTTATTTATGATGCATATTTGATAATAATTTGTCCATCTCACACACATTTGGAATAAAACATATTATTTCATATTTTGAAATTTTTATGCGGATACATATCATATATTGATTGGATGAGTAAATTATTCTCATGACTAATCAATTCAGCCTACACATATGGTAGAGCAAATTATTAATTTTTACAGGCACAAGATTCAATGTCGACGAATGCTGAAGCACAAATTATTCTATATATCCATTGGGATTCATATTCTATATTCATCTCAACATGGAGCACGGCGAGATACTTATTATCATATTCAGCTCTGAGGAGAACTGTAACATTTATTATATTTCACCCCCAACGGATAGTTGGTCGGGGTAATTCTTATTTATATGCAGGCCCAGCAAAGTTCTCGGCCATATTCTTATGTTCTGGAAAATATTATTCTTATTCGGCATTCTACAATTATGCCTCGACAAGATACTTATTCAGCTTTAAGGAGAATTACAACATTCGTTCAGATAATTTTTATTTATATTCAGGCCTGACAACGTTCTCGGCCATATTCTTATGTTCTGAAAGATCTTATTCTTGTTCGGCATTATATGATTCTACCTCGACTGATCGGCGAGGCACTTTATTATTTTTCTTTATATCTATTTGGATGCATATTCTATTCTCATTTCAGCATGGAGCTCGACAAATATTTATAATCATATATTCAGCTCCAAGGATATCTCCAGCATTTATATTATCTTATTCCTAACAATCTGTTGGTCATCGCCGAGGAGGTATCCTGCATTTATATTATATCTTATTCCCAACAATCTGTTGGTCATCGCCGAGGAGGTATCCTGCATTTATATTATCTTATTCCCAACAATCTGTTGGTCATCGCCGACGAGGTATCCTGCATTTATATTATATCTTATTCCCAACAATCTGTTGGTCATCGCCGAGGAGGTATCCTGCATTTATATTATCTTATTCCCAACAAATCTGTTGGTCAGCGCCGAGGAGGTCTCCAGCATTTATATTATCTTATTCCCAACAATCTGTTGGTCATCTCCGAGGAAGTCTTCATCATTTATTATCAATTACCACCAATTCCGATTGGTAGATAAAATCCAACTCCGGTTGGTAGACAAAATCCAACTCCGGTTGGTAGATAAAATCCAACTCCGGTTGGTATTGGTCGATAAATCTCATTCAAAGTTCACATTCCACAGTTGGGGGCTTCTATTACAGATATATTTGTTCATTTGGTGGCACATTCTTATAACATCATGCAATCGAGCATCAAATTTAACTCCACAAACTCACATGGTCAGGGCCCCGACTAATCATCATTCAAGAGGAATATTGAAGTTCAGAAGGTATATTGAAGTTCAGGAGGTATATTGAAGTTCAGGAAGAATATTGAAGTTCAGGAGGTATATTGAAATTCAAGAGGTGTATTCAGAAGTATCAGTACATGATGAAAGAAAGCGATAAGTATTCCACCGAGGAACTCTGTCAGACCAGAAATTAGAAGACAAGTTGCCTATATGGAGGCTATATGTAGATGGCTCATCTTGCACTACAGGCTGTGGGGCAGGGATCATTTTGAACATCCCAGACGAGGTCGACATGGAATACGCCATACGTTTCTAATTCAAAGCTTCTAATAATGAGGTTGAGTATGAGGCCATGATTACAGGTCTTAATTTGTCAAATACTATGGAGGCACAGCAGGTTATTGTCTTCAGTGATTCTCAATTGATCGTAAACCAAATGTTGGGAAAATAATGAGCCGAAGGAGAATTGATGATCAAGTATCAAGCAAAGGTGATGGAGTTGGTATCAGAGTTTGTTGCTGTTCAAACTGGTAAGAATATCAAGAATGGACAATGTGAGAGCATACGCCTTGGCCCGATTAGCATCAGCTACTCGTACCGAGCTGTGAAGAACGATGCCAATTGACGTATTAGAAAGTCGGAGCATAGATGAAGACCTGACGATGAATATTATTACCCTTGATTTAGGACCATCTTGGATGGATCCCATCGGAGCATATATTGAGGAGGAACAATTACCGGAGGATAAGCTCGCTGCCAAGAAATAGAAGTTTAAAGCTGCTCGGTATGTACTAATTAATGGTATTTTGTATAGACAAGGAATTATGGCAGGTTTGCAAAGATGTGTACATCCCTCCGAGGTGAAAGAATTGATTAAAGAGATCCATGAAGGGTCCTGTGGAGCCCATGTAGCAGGTCGGACACTTTTGCAAAAGGTGATGACGCAGAGATACTACTGGTCGACGATGAGAGCTGATTGTATAGATTATGCCAAGAAATGTGACAAGTGCCAACGCTTTTCCTCCATCCGAAGAACTTCACAAGCATTGTTGACACCCATCATTTATCCTTGGCCATTTTCCATGTGGGGATTGATTTGGTTGGACCATTGCCGACGACTCGAGGAAGATTCAAATACCTCGTCATCGCAGTAGATTATTTTACTTAGTGGATGGAAGCTGAGTCACTTATTGACATGACATACGAGAAGGAAGGTGTACCAGTTTATTTGGAAGAACATCATCTGCCGATATGGTCTCCCTCATGCCTTCATCACAGACCATGGAACACAATTTGATAACGAGGAGTTTGCTGCCTATTATCATCAGTCAAACATTTTGAAGGATCACTCAGCGCCAGGATATCCTCAGAGCTAATGGACCTGATATTTCAAACCCACGACCAACTCCGGTTGGTAAAAGGGCAAGAACAAAAAAATACTCCTTTGGTTAGGAGGCGCTCTAAGGAGCCAAAAGCTCTAAGGAGCCAAAAAGTGCTCTAAGGAGCCAAAAGCTCTAAGGAGCCAAAAAAAATACTCCTTTGGTTAGGAGGCGACACTAGTGTGACCAACTACGGTTGGTAAGATATCTAGTGGACAGCTCGAATGAGCCAAAAAGTTCGAAAGAACTACTTCTACTCCTTTGGTTAGGAGGTGTACACCAGCATGATCAACTACAGTTGGTAAGATAAAAATATATTCTCACATTACAACTTATGTTGGTCGGGAGGTAATATTATTACAAAAAGTTCTTTGAAGAACAAAATATTCCAAAATACACCAAGTATAGTTGGTCGGGGATAAAGACCCACTAACTGTAGTTGGTCGACGAGGACAAATTATTGACCTTAGCTGGTCGGACACATTTTATGAAAATATTTGAAATTGAACCAAGTATGGCTGGTCGGGGATAAAAACCCATCAACTGTAGTTGGTCGACAAACATTATTTATCCACCCTAGTTGGTTGGAAACAGTTTGAACATTTTTATACTCATTACTTTATTATTAAGTGATCGAGCAACGTTACTAATACTTTGTAAACTTTTTAAGTTGATGAACAACACAATATTGTTATCTTTTTAACAGATACATATCCATAAATGTAAAGTGTTTGATATTTACAAGACAATAGCAATTAAGATTGCGAACAAAAATGAAAGTCTTTCATTAATAAAAAACAAAATACATTTAGAATGAAAATGTATACTAACTATTACATTGAGATTCCTATTCTATTGGTTTCTTTTCCTTCTACTTTTGAAACAGGTTCCTCGCCAGCAGGAGGATCATCTAAAATATAAGGGGAGTTTATGAAGTTAAGACCTTTCAACATTCTGATATTCATCACAGATGATCTATCCGAGAAGCATTAGCTCATTCCCGAGAAGCACTTGCTCGTCCCTGAGAATCACTTGTTAGTCCCCGAGAACCTCTTGTTCGTCCCCGAGCAGAGGTAGAAGTCAAAATCAGCATCTATAGCACTGAGATCTTTGCTAATACTGTCTCGACCAATAATGAAGAAGAATTTATGTGAAAATGTTTCGAAGTCTACCACTAGCTTAGTACTAATCAGATTGAAGAGTTGGGTTAAAAAGCTATATGTTACTCGACAAAGTATTCAGATAAGCATAAATCAGAAAAATCAAGCACGTGAAGTTAGCACTCAGTTGCTCGACACAGGAAGCAGTTGGTTGGATGGCAAACCAATCAACATACTTGAAGATTATGACAAGCTACAAGTTTCATACTATGGCATGGCTGCATCCAAATTCCCAGGGGTGATACATAGCACACGGAGTTCCTCTAAAGAAAGATTAGCAACCATCGATCAGCCTGCATCATACTTCGTCCAGGAGATAATGAACTTTATGTTGAACAAATCAAGAAGGTAGATCAAGAATTTCACGAGCACCGAGCAAAACTGCAGAATAAATACTCCATCCTTTCAAGTAAAGCATCAAGCACGGAGCATTGGGGGCTTCTGTTAACGCAAAAATTCTCCATCTACGAGGACCAATCAGAAAAGGACACGTGTCATCCTACGTGGCAATATTCAGCACCCGAGGAGTGTTAGTCGGCACCCGAGGAGTATTGGTCGGCATCCGAGGAGTGTTAGTTGGTACCCGAGGAGTATTAGTTGGCACCCGAGGAACTCTTAATCAACAAGCAACTAAGGCGGTCCGAGCTGCATCTCGACCATATCATTAATTATCAGATGGACAACAGTTCAACTATTCATTGAATGTTTATATTCTTGACGCACACGCTGCATTAAATGTATTACCCTTTCATATGTATATCATTTAATGTATCGACCCTTTCATGTACAGCCTAAGGGCTATAAATACCTTGTATCATCCTCATTCAAAGGGGACCGGAATTTCTTGAGAGAATTTGTAATCAAGAATTCCACAAACACTCAGCAATAACATAACAGTGGACATAGGCTTTATTCTTAGCCGAACCACTTTAAAAATCTTTGTCTTATTTATTTATTTGTGATTGAATAATTAGAGCAATCTAGTTTTTTACATCAACACGTCCCATACCACGTTTGACTAAAAATTCAAATTACCGAAGTTATATCATATTGTCATATCAATGACATCACATTCATATATTACCTAAATATCTTTAAGTAATATTCAGAATCAACCATTTTAATATCCACAATTCGGATAAAACCCAAATGAATTAATTTATAATAAGATCTAATTAATCCATTAATTTAAAATATATCCCATTTTAAAAGTCATTAAAATTACGGGGTATTACATACTTCCCCCCCTTATAACAAAATTTCGTCCTGAAATTCCGAAAAATGAACCATACTGATAAGGTCAACTCCGAGTATAAATCTCACATCGCAAGAAATCTAAGTAGTACCGCCCATACAGTACATTAACGAAAATCACATCGATGTTACACTAAGTCTCACCATATAGTTCCAACTGAATCAAATTTAAACTATACCCAATCTTCCCTATACCGTCCTCGTGACAAAGTTTGGGAAAAATGATCCTCACTTATTAAAAAAATAAATCCTGAAGTCACAACTACTTACTGTTTCATAATTTTGAAAACTACTACAATCCAATCACCCAGGGTGCCCATACACCCTATCGTACAACTTTCATTATAATAGCAAAGGTTATAAACTCATATCCTAAAGACCTCTCTTATTTCGACTCCCAACGGTTATTAGTCTCATGCGTGGGGTGTCTCGCAAGCGAAATCCAAACAAGGAACCCCCCCGATACACTACTACCTCAAGTAGTCGGTCATCGAAATTCCTCAGGTCTTTAGTCAATAGTTTATAACCTCTCTACAGGTTTTATTAATTCGAATAAAGTCTACTCATCTACTCTCTTATAAAAGATAAGATGCTAGCCATAGTAGTAGTACATACGCTCTCCAATACCACAAGCCAATGCATGCCGATAGTCATACCATGCTCGTACATGCCCAAAGTAAGTAATTCCGCGATAAAAATCAAACCCACGTGATGACATGAAAATATAGGTATCCTACACCCGTCGGTGAGTCTACGTAAATAACAGTGCTATTGTCAAAGTTTAGCAACCCATTTTCCCATATAATATTAATCGCTACAAAAATCAATATACGCCTTATAATTCCTTAGATAGAGAACATACCCTCATTTGTGGGTGGTGGTTGTTGAATCCCACTATTATAACTTTGCTCCGATAAGTCAAGAAAAATTTTACCCCAAATTTTCAGTTCTAGTTAACCACACTCCACTATATGCCCAAGCCTTTGAATATATTGCCTTCGTTAGGTAACACACACAATTCCCGTATTTCAAGATTTTCTACTGATGTCTCTCCTCAATTTTCCATAATAGGGGTGACCTCGACTACGTTCATCATACTCGAACATACTTTATAACCTCCTAAGTACGATCTCCGCTATCCATTCAATGGCCCTCATCTGCCATACTTCTTTCTTCGATCACTCCCGAACGAAAATAAGATTCACTGATATATACGGAATCTTACCAAAGAGATCAACAATCCTAAACATAGGGCTCTATATCAAAGAACGCTAAGCTGAAAACACAGTAAGCCGTACAGATCCTAAAGGACACTAGAACCTGATGCTCTGATACCACCTGTAACACCCCGCCTAATTAAATACCGGATGGCCAGTCCCATACCAAATTAAAACAGAATATACAGTTGGCTCATTATTAGCATCACTGTCGAAAACATTTACAACTCACCCAATACTCAATTAAGCTGGTGTTAAAAACTTTTCAAATTTTAATTTAACAAAATCCATTTCCAGTTTAAGAATAACACAACACATTTTATTCTACAACACTGATAACCAATTAGATAACATCAAATAATTTGAATGCGATTGGTATAAACATTCCCAAATAATATTAATCCATTACAGTAATCTCAACAATATCAAATGTATTAAAATGACACGAATACCATAGTATTTGACCCCGATAGAAGAAGATAATTGAATCCTTTCGGCGACATGCCCTACTAAGAGAATACTGTGAATCAAATGATGATAGCCATCTAAGAAAAACTCCATAAATCCATAGCCTGTCATAATCCACTAAGGTTGGCGTCCTTGTTGCTGGACACTTGATATAGAAGGTACAATAGAAAATAAAATATGCAAGGAAACGGGTCAGATCCCAATTGTGAAAATGATTTTTAAAACAGCAAGTATTTAACAAGTGCAATAAATCTTTTATTATGTACATGTGAGACCCAACTCTCACTTGCCATTCTCACCTCTCAACTAGAGTTCACACTTAACGTTTCCTATTAACCTCTTAGTTAATTGTTCCTCTTTTCTAGTCTCCATATTATAATTTTATCCCAATATCATAATCCCGTATGTCCCATACCATACGCCACATTATTATTCATTTACATTTCTCATCGTTTATCATTAACATGAATCATTTCTCATTAATATGAATTAAGTTTTTCAATAAACATTCATTAACTTAATTCAATTATCTTTCTCTATTCACCGTTATCTACAATTATCACCGTAGATAGATTTAACCATAATAAATATCCATTCATTCATTTAATCCATTATATATATATATATATTCATATATAATACAGCACCCCGAGTCACAGCTGCGGTGCAATGTATTACTCTGCTATCATGTCCCAATATCGCTGGTCGCCGAAAAGGGGACAAAAGGTTCGGTGAGGATACCTCAAACCATTAACAACAACACAATCATTGGAGGAGAACATAGTTCTCATACCCATGGGTCACGCACATACCTACGTACCCATAGTTAGCGGACTTATCAACTCCCCGATAAGTCTTTCATAGACCTATGTTTTCGAGCGACAAATCAAAGATCACATGGATTCATCAGGATATGACTGCCCTCACGCGCAAACCTCCCACGGATAGCAAGTAAGCTAGGTTTTTCATACACATAATCATTAATCAATCAAATAGGTATTATCATACCTATAGTATACTAACAACAAGGTACTCACTTTAACCTTAGATTATTCCCTTACGTAGCATTATATCTGTTTAAATCCCACGTATTAAAATGTCATATCTTTACTTCATAATTTAATTATCCTCGCATCCTATAACATCGCTTCACTCCTGATGTCGTTAAGGTTCATACGCGGAGCGTCTCGCAAAGAGAAATCCAAAAAAGGAACCCCTCCAATACACTACTACTTAACTTTGTCGATCGAGGAGGTTCGTCAACTTCAAATATGCGATCGGAATAACCTCATCCCCTCTTTTAACCAAATGTGTTCTAAACTCCCATCTCTATCCAGGAGCCATACCACTATGCTCTTGTACTACACTCAGCCCTTGCGAAATCAATAATGAGCTTAAACTAAGTCCTTGATGTTTAAATTGTAACCCTAAGGCTACCCAGGTGTTATATTAAATCTCCCCTACTTGAAATATCCTTAATCCTCATACAAACAGATTAGAATCCAACACATGAATCTAGCAACCGAAATCTCTTTAACTTTAATTATCATAATTCTAATCAATTAAATCCCAATCAAATTAATTCAAATCTTATCTAGGGCTTACTTATCTTCTCTAAGTTTCATAATATCCAATTAATAATCACCGAAGATCTACAAAAGTTTTAGGATAAGAACCAACATTAAAAAGAAACAACATCATGAATTCTCATATTTTAAATACTCAGAAAAATCAGATCCAAAAATTGGTCAAATCATTAATCTGACTTCAGATTTGAATTCTACACGAAAAATTGAGTCAGGTATGTGTTTTGAGTTTTTCTTAAATCTCATCCAAATGCACTCAAAAAGAAGATCTAAACATTCCAAATTGGCTCTTCTCATTCCACTCGTTTTTGCCACTTTTTCCAGAAAATTATCAACATGTTATCTTCAAGAACACTAAATTATTTTCAGAATTTCTTCCACAGATTGAGGAATATTTATTGTATTACTAACTACCTACAACATGAGTTTAATTCCTATATATTTTTAGATTCCAAAAATCCATTAACAACTATATCCTTTCATCTTCCAAGCGTGAAAATCATCTCTTTTTATAACTATCCTAACATGGAAAATATACGAACTTAAATTGCAAATATCAAACACTTTCCTCTAATGAAGATCTGATCCTTTGGAGTTGAATAACACAGGTGGTGATGGTGGTGGTGACCTTTGACCTTTGGTTCTCCTCCTTCCCAAGCAAACTTCTTTTTCTTTCCAAGCAACCTTCCACTCTCTCTAAAAAGATGACTTTTAAATTTTGTGTAGAAGAGATGAAATGAACCTACATACACTAATCTCCAAATACTTATAATAAGACAAAACCCAAAATCACTATTCATCCCCCTTGTAAAAATAACCAAAATGCTCTTTGGGGTTGTCTTTTCATTTCCAAATGACCCGAGACTCAAAATTAACATCTAAATAGACTTTTCTGACTATTTCGAACCTTCCGGACGCAATGACACGGTCGAAATGACTATAAGGTCGATATAAAATAAATTTTCTTTCTAATTTAATAATTTAGTCCCGACACGTCACATACCGCGTTTGACTAAAAATTCAAATTACCGAATTTATATCATACCGTCATATCAATGACATCACATTTGTATATTATCTAAATATTTTTAAGTAATATTCAGAATCATCCATTTTAATATCCACAATTCGGATAAAACCCAAATGAATTAATTTATAATCAGATCCAATTAATCCATTAATTTAAAATATAACCCATTTTAAAAGTCATTAAAATTACGGAGTATTACAAGAAGACAAAAACATTTATTTTGATTTTTTTACTAAAAGAAAAAAAATGAATTAATGAAAACAAAATTCCCACGAGCATCGATCATCTAGATCAACACTAACACTATTTAAACAAGCTAATGATGGACATGCATACCCATTGTTTCTTTCAAGAATTATAAAGAGAGATGGGCCTCTACCCTTCATCTCCATGTGTCGATATACGTACCTTGATTCCCTTAAATTTTTCAAGTCTTGTGAGAATTCTAATACAAGGGATGGTCCGAACAAACAAAAAGTCTATTTTTAATGATCAAAACATTAAAAAAAATTACACCCAATTAAATTTGCACCAATTAAAACTTATTTGTTATGAAAACGCATTTATTCAATTTTCTCTTTTTGACCTCAAAATGCATTTAGGTGATAAGGGGATAAAATAAATCAATCCAACATAAAACGCCGATGTATGAGGAAAATTGCACAGGGGAAAAACCTCAGACGACTAAACCAAACAGTTCACTATGATACGAAATTGAACAAGATGACTTACCAGTGACTCGATTCCCATAAGCCTTGACGTGTCTTTAATTATCATTTGCTCCTCCATTGTGCAACACAGGAGTCCACCCACGCAAGCTGCGATAATGCACAAGTCCATGCACGCCTCAGTATCCACCGATGAGGCTCAATAATCATCTACGGATTGGAACCTAAAATCCATCGGTTGTTCATCGCAACACCATAAACACAGATTCCATCATGTGTAAACAACAAGTATGGATTCCATCGCATGAAACACATTCCATTAGATGTAGAGAAACAAAACTTCGTGCCAAAACACAAGATATCAAAGAATATCTATATGAAGAACTTGGATCTTTAAACACAAAGGGTGAAACTAGGGTTTTAGAACTTTGGTAATAGGTAAGAAATGAATTTTTGACTAAGATTCTTGAAAGAAACGAGTCCAACATGCCTATAAATCGTAAAACATGAAGTTTGAGATATAAAACTCGTTCGAAGGAGATTACCCAAATCATTCGAACGAGAACGAGTTTTTGTTCTAACGATAATAAAGTTAATTTGAACGAGAACCCTTTATTATTCTAAAGAACTTCTAATGACCTTCCAACGAGAATTCAACAACCAAACAAAGAGGCCTCGCCTGATGTTTGTAAGATGAAAATTCCAATAAGATTCAAAACTCGTTCTTATTAGATTGAATTTCATTCTAAAAAAAATTGCAACTTCGTTCTAATGAGATTCAAATCCCGTTCTAACGAGATCGGAATAAAAAATATTAATTTTCTTCACAAACACTTTAAAAATAGTTCCAAATGATTTTGTTAAAAAACAAACACCTAAAAAACATTCAAGGACCATATTCACAATGCATTCATACATACCAGGTCCTTAGTAAATGTGATGGAAAACTTGGCACGATAAACATGGCATGATGTATATATGTAGTGGTTTACTTCAAACATATATAGCAAATTATTTTCACACCTTGTGTAGATCTAGTAGATATATTATTTATTGAAAAATGTGCTTACCCATATATCCCTTTCAAATTGTAAACCAAGTACCAATTATGATGAGCATGAGATTGTTAAGATGTTAGATATTTATGGATTCATTTAACGAGTTGATTCAAGATAATTATGTATAGAGATAAGTGAAGAGTTATATATGTTAGATATTAGGAGAATGATGTAACTCTTGCAATCGTGTTATTTATTCGGATTTAACAAAGATTGGGAAATTTGTGAGTAATACATGTCTTACATGGAATAGTTAGTAATACCTCATACTCTAAAATATTGAGGCATAAAACAGTAGGCACTAACACTTATTTTAACAACCTTATGTATTTCTTATAGTCCTAAATGAGAAAAAATGATCTTACAAAAGGGGAAAAAAGCGAATTTCAGAACGCGATAAAAGAATGAAAAAATGTTGTCAAAAACTGGGCAACATGACAAAAGGCGTGATCTAAAGGATAAATGGAATAATATAGCCATCGTCCACTTAGATGTATTTTCTAATATTTCCAAGGTATTAAATTCTCAAGAAGATCACATGAATAAATTTTAACCTTAGAATAACACCCTTGTCATTACTGGTTTGGGAATATTATAATTCGAATTTATTTTAGTAACTATACATTACTTCTGAGCTTGGTTCTGCCCAGGACATACATCATTGATTTTTTATCCTAAAATTTAGGTGAAACTATCTCACATATAATAATCCTAAATGGATAAAGTTGAACATAAAAAAAAACAATCTCACAAGACAAGTATTTACGTGGTTAGGCAATGGCCTACATCAACATGATGTTTTTTCTTACTATACATTCCTCTCATGATAACAAGAATTACATGCCCCTTTTTTTAGGGGTAAGGGTTAAATTTATAGGGATGGGAGAGATGGATCCGTGTAGGACTTTCATTGCTTATTGATAAACTCACTATTTGACTGTGCTCCTCTTCGCCCGAGATCCACGCAGGTGGAAATCATATTTGTGACTATATATGATCAGAATCATCACCCAATTGTTTTGCGATGGTTTTTATCACAACTCGAGTTATTTGAGATATTCGGATTATTCCCTCCCAATTACCTAAGAAGCTTTGTGTCTTGAATGGGGCAGAGAGGTTGAGACGTGAGTTGGTCGGCCAAGATGGTTGATTAAGTATTAAGATCGTGTTCAACTTGGAAAGACTTATAAAATAAAGATTTTGAGTTAGTCGACCAAGGTGGTTGGTTGCAAAATGAAAGTGTGTCCCCACTCATTTAGAAAAAGTCATTAAATGAAGATTCTGCTAGATTTTGCCCATTGGGACCTGAAAAGGTGCACTTATAGTTTCCCAAGCTAGCTGGGGGTCTACTGGTAAAATTTCCTTTCTAAAAAACCGAAGTGCCTTGTCAATTAATGAGTATTGGGCATTGTTTTCAAATGATGAGGCATCTTGGAATTTAAACCAAGCCATCACAATCTTCAAACCGCAATTTCATTCTATCACTTAAACTGTTGAAAGTATTTGGGAGCTACTACTTAACTTTTATTTGTAAGTTTTTTTTCTTGGCATTTTTAATCTTTTCTTGTGACGATTCTCTGAATTTTTTTATTTTTGCAAATTTTTCTTTTATTTCTTTGACGAAAAATGGTTTGCTTCGTAAATGGAAGAACTTTGCGAGAGTTTAAGGACAAGTATTCGATTCCCCCTGGTAACTGTAGTATGTATTGATATTTTGTTTGACTACTGCAATGATGAAGGCGACCACTGGATTCATATCATATCATATCAGTGGATAAAGAGGTTATAAAACTCCACCTTAATTAATTATTATTAGAATTTTGTGAGTTTGAAATCATATTTTTTTGTTCCTGAATGATTTTGTCTTGATTCTTGTAGCTAGTAAATATAACTTCAGGGGTCCCACCTCTTCTAGAGATTAATGAACTGTATAAAGTACTTGATCTACCCAAAATATCTTAACCTATAAACACTTGACATGTCCAATAGATCCCACATAAGAAGAATAAAAAGCAAGGCGTGGGAAGGCTAAGGATAATTACATTCAAGATTGTAGACTAGGATGTAGACTAGCCACGAAACTTATAAGAAGTCAGCAGCTAAAATAAGCCACAACCATGCCAATGACAGGCCGCGGCTACACTACCTCATCATGAGCACAATACCTTCCCCAAACATTAACATGTCACTAACTAGAAACTTGTTGTCCAAACTTCTATATATGTATCCCCTTTAAAAGATATTTATCCATAAATTACGAGAATCATACACATGACACTTCAACCACCTTCTATAAATAAAAGACCTCACATCCATATTCTGGGGGATTTTTGGAGAAGGGAAGCTTTGTCTAACTTACTCCACCTTCTTTTTAGATCTGAGTACACTCAGGTCCACTTCTTTGATCATCGAAACCATATTGCTCTATGGCATCTCCTTAGATTGCATTATAGGGATGCATCCCCTTCGGCACAAATCTTGTATGTTCATGTATTTAGCCTTGCATCTATGTTTTGTGTGCCTATAAGGCCCTCAATATTGTATATACTACACCAAATCCTGTGAATGGTCATGTCCAGTTAGTCACAACCCAAGTCCCTGACCAGCTGGTCATGGACTTGGGTCGTAACCCTCTCAATTTTTGGCATGACCATATTCATTACCATATTGAGTCATGTATGCTCTGAAATTGGTTACAGACAACATCCCAAACCACTATGGGTCACGAACTTGGTACATGACTAGGGAGTGACCATCTTAGTGCAAAATTCATGCCAAAATTCCATCCAAGGTTGGTAGTGGATGGGTCACGGACTTGGACTGTGACCGTAGGAATGATGAAGCACAAAAACATACACATATGGGTTCATGGTTGGGCGTCATGACCATTTATTGGTGTGGGTCACGGCTATAAGTCGTGACCATCCTTCAATTGAATATCTATTATTGGTTATGCATGGGGGTCACTATTATAGGTCGTGACCATTCGTCAATCAAGTAGCAGGTCCAAGGAACTAATGGAACGAGATGGTGGGTCTCGCCTTTAGGCCGTGATTGGGTTCATCCATTTAAAAGAACGCTTTTATCTCGAACCTTAATTTCTAGTTGGGCATTTACGATTTCGACTATGGGGATTTGGGCAATTTTTGCAATTCGATTTTGGATAAAGGGATTTTTTTGATTTCATACCTAAGATTTGTGAAAGGTATGTGTGTATATGTGTGTGTGCATTTTGATTTGTTGATTTGTGGTTTATGTGTGTATGTGTGTTTATATATTTCAATTTGTGTATATGTGTGTATAGATTTGTATTTGTATGTATATGTGTGTGTATGTGCATGTCTCGATGTGTGTATTTATACATTTATGTTTATATGTGTTTGTATGCATAGATTTATATGTATATGTGTGTTTATGGGTGTAACTATGAACAAATAAATTGTATTTTATGTCAATAAGCCCTAGAAATTGTATTGGTTTTTTTTTTGACAAAATATTATTCAAAACCATAGAAATTATATTGTTTTTTGACAAAATATAATTAAATTGATTGTTAATGAGTAAAAAAAAATTACATCCACCTTGTTGTGGGTTATATTCATGTCATCATATTGGTGGTTATATGCATGTCTTGATTTTTTTTGACAAAATATAATTGAATAGATTTTTTTTGACATTGTATTAGGGTTATATGTGTGTCGTTAATTTTTATGATAATTCTAGACTGGCACACAAAATTGGACACATTTTTACACACACAGACGTGTCGCATTTGCATTGACACGTGTTTGGGATCCACACTAGTGGAACCCATGTATAGCCTAGACAAGAGCGAATGAAAATGCAACACATCATCACGTCGAAAAAAATGTTTCCAATTTTGTATGTTAGTATAATGACCCAATTTTTTAACAGTAACTCCTACCATGTTGGGATGTTCTGCTAATTCTTTACTTCGCTTATTTAAATATGAGTCGTAAACATGTGTGCACATTACTATAGTGAGATATTGTTGGTTTGGTTGTTGGATTTATTGGATTGATAATACACATATACCTTAAAACTCTCTCATAATAAACACTTACAAAATGTGTTACAAACAATTAGAACGGGTTGTTGTTGGGAATTCACATCGATGAGATCCAAAATTCAAGTGAGTAAGAGAATTCCAGTGATTAATCAAAACCTTAATCACAGGAGTATACCTTTATACCTCATATTTTATAATTAATAGTTATTAATTACTTACATCCCTTAATTATAGGACTTATATTCACGCTCTCGTATACTTTTCTCGGGAAAAATTAGGCACGGTGATAATCACTAGTAACAAGAGTTGGAGAGGAGGTAATTTGACTGCACACATAACTCTTTTATAAGTGTGCACCATATAGAGGGTACTCCTACTTTTAGGTATGGAAATAAAAATATCGAACAATTTAACTACCTTGTAAATCGTGGAGTTGATCTCCAGCAAGATTACCCGTTCAATCGTATTCTATTTTCTCTATTAGAAAACTGGGATGACATTATGCGAATTATATTTCACACACATAATCCTAATGTAGCCCTAACCTTTGTTACGTTGTTGGACAAGGAGAAAAAAAAATCCACTCGTTATGGATACAAATGTGTATAAAGAGCATTGACATAGCCTATGATGTCACATATCATATGCACATAAAATTATATCTTGCCAACAAGTTGAGAAATATGGGATTCCGAGTTCATGTCACCGATATCTACACACCAATCATAAATACCTTTCTTCCTAGCAAGTTGCGTTAAAAAATTCATAGGTTCTTAAAAATTAATACCAAATAGATGGAGATCAGACAATTAAACATATTCTAAAGTCTTACTCTGAAAAGGTATATATATATATATATATATATATAGTCATAAGCTTGATTAATTAGTTATAATTTCATATTATTATGATTAATTAGTAACTTATGGTTTTCCATATTTCTAGATAATTTCGAGAGGAAACAACTTAATATTACCAAGTGCCGAGGTGACACTACAACAAGGTTCACCATCTCGTGCACAACCAGAATTCTCAATGCCAATGCCTTACGAATTCGCAACTCCAATAATAATTATCTTCTGACCAAGTCCAATTATAACTCCAAGTGCTCCAATGCCCCCATCCAACACTCTCGATGCCTCCTCTTCAAATGAAAAGAAGCCAATTGGGTTCTCCCTTCTTAGGAATAACCCGACTGGTGATAGGAATGATGTGATGAACTTTAAAGCCTAGTGTTTATTGCTGGGAAAATGAACATGGGACTTGGTGGACCAGACAAATGTAACCTTGTGGATCAAACCGTCAAAAATGACATACATGATCAACTTTGCATGTATTTCTCATTTCTCGACCATTACAAGAATAGGGTTCTATCTCAGGTTACTGAAGGATTGAGGACATATAGGAGAAACCTTCAAAATAAAATTTTCCTGAAGGAGGCAGTGAGCTCTGATATTTTGACTTTGAAACAGTGAGTGCCTCCAAATATTGAAATGTTGGTGGAAGGGTGGAATAATTTTTGGAGAATGAGGCGAAGTAGAAAAAAAGGTCCAAAGGGAGAAAAAAAAAAATAGGGCACAAAAAATGATATGTATAGGTTGGGATCTAAATCATATGAGGATTTGAAGAATGAATGGGAGAGTAGGACAAAGGATGGTCCAGATGCCAATAAAAAAACCAAATCAGTATAACTTATTCTTTCATTCACAATGGGATAAAGATAATAAATTCCCGTTGCACTTGGCTAAGACAATGGAATCAATAGAGGCCATCAGCAATCAGTCCAATTCGATACCTAATAATGATCTTTACCTTGAAACTGATGCCCTGACCCAGACCTTTGGAAATGGCAAAAGAGAGAGGACGAGAGGTGTTGGATCACATATGCCAAAAAGAAAATTTTTAACACACCTCACTACTAATGGATGTGCTTTCTTCGGTCAAGAATTTTGTCTTGTCCCCAGCAGAACAAGAGTTCAAGACCGTTGGGGATGTCTAAGAGATTAAAAATAACTTGGGATTATTGACGAATCAAATTGGGAAACTTTTGACCATTTTTTAAGATTATAGGTCCCCAATGCCTCCTCAAGTTTACCCTTACCCTCTTCTTCCTCGAGGTTTTCCCTATCCTTTCCCTTCAAGTTTCCCTTCCCAAATGCCACTTCCTATAAATTACCCTCCTAAATTATAACTCCTCTAACATCCCCTCCAAAAATCCGACTCCTCCAACATTCCCCTTCCTTGTGCCTCCGCCTATCACGGGACTTGGATAATCGTCAACAACTCACGATGACTATGGCTAACTGCACTATTTCATGGATTTGGGAAATATGAGGATTGTTGGAATGTGAAAACTCATCTCCATAGTTGCTGAAACTTAAGTACACGGACGACCTTGGGAGATGGGTGAGGCTTAAATAATGGTCGATGAAATATACAACAGTTGCGGAGATTTACCTGTGCACATTGATAGTGGGGAAGGGATGGAGTTGAGGAATTATACAGAATGCAAAAATTTTAATTCATGGCTAGTTTATATATTGGCCATGTTCTAATAATATTTTCTTTCATTTCAGTTTTAATAACATTTTATTTTCTTTTAGTTGTAATAATTTTTTATCTTTTTAGTTGTAAGAATATTGGTTTTGTTTTAATTGTAATAATAATTGTTTTTGTTTCAGTTGTAAGAATATTGTTTTTGTTTTTGTTGTAATAATATATTTTAACCTATTACCACATGACTGAAATTTGAATATTATTTCATGGATTTAACACAATACAAAGAGTTGATGAGAAAGACTAATCAATTAACAAATAATCATGTAATGGCCGTTCATGAATTTGTTAAATACGCTTCCAAAATTTTTAAAAGTGATAAGATTTTGTTTATGTGCACCAGTTGTATGAATGTAAAATATAAGTCGTTGGAAGACACTGAGTTACATTTAATACTGGTAATATGTCAAGACTATAAAATATGGGCATACCATGGTGAAAAAAATATACCTTATGATCCTAAAGAACTATTGGAATCCGACCGTGTAACAAAACCCCAATGAATGGAAATGGTACATGATTCACCAACACATTTTCCATTAACCGACTTAATTAATAATGCTTATGGATTCCACAACCATCAGAACCACCAACCAATGGATACGAATAATGCTCATTATGACCAAGTAAATGAACAATATCATGTTGAACTACCAGGAGATCAGGAATACATACGGTTGAAAGCCGATGAGTCTATACCTTTGTATAAAGATTACGATGAAGATAACACGGTATTGTATGAAATGATTGGTTTATGTAATTGGAAGAGTAAATTTGGTTTGTGTGGGAATAGCGTAAACGGTATTCTTAAGTTGGTTAAATAAATTATCCCAAAAGTGAACACGTTACCAGAAAATTATCCTACCATGAAGAAGAGCTTGAAAGGTTTGGGTTTGAAATACAAATGTATTCATGCATGCGAGTATGATTGCATATTGTACCTCAACGAACAGGGAGACAATGATGAATGTCATGTATGCAATGATCCTAAATGTGTTGTTTATGAGAATGGAAAGGAGTAAGTTGCAAAAAAATGCAAGTGCTCATGAGTCCCACAAAAGGTTTTGCAGTATTTTCCAATTAGAACACAATTAAAACTGTTTTTACTGTACCGTGGATAGTAGAGGCCATGACATAGCATGCTCGATGCGAGGTGGGTGGGAATTGGATCCATCCTCGGGTTTATTCACCCATTTGGAAAATTTCAAAAACACGATACTAAGAATTTGCAATGTAAACGCACAACATTCGTCTTGAAATATCAACTGATGGTTTAACCCTTTCGGTAATTTAAGTACTAGTCCGAGTGACATTTCTTTACAACATTAATCGAACAACTTAAAGAGTTATGGTATAAATGCGTGACGGCATTCGACTCTCATAAGGATGAAGAGTTCACACTTAAACCAATGGTGATGTTGGCGATCCCCAACCTTCCTACTTATGAGACCTTGTTCGGTTGTAATGTTCATAGTTATTATGGATGTCCCATATATGGGGAGGAAACTGAAGCATGTTGGCTAAAACATAATAGTAAGATGACTTACACGGGTCATCGTAAATTTCTGTAGACCAGTCACCTATTTGGGAACGAGAAGTCTAATTTTTTACTATTAGTCAAGAGCGCAGAATGCCATCTGCTCGGGTTTTTAGTTAGAAGATCGAGGAGAAGGTGATGATTGAGACTGCAAGGAATAGGTATGTAAGCAAACACCCCAAATTTGTAATCCTGAAGAATAAAGTTGAGGGGATCCTAATGACCCTAGTAAAGCGAAGCCATGGTCCAAGAGATCAATATTTTTTTATTTATCGTATTGGAAAGATCATTGTGTAAGGCACGTCATTGATGTGATGTACACATAGAAGAATGTTACAAAGAATCTGATAGGAACATGTCTGGGTGATTCTCATTCCAACTATGGAGAGTGAGCCCATCAGGATCTACTAGAAATGAAAATAAAGAATAAACTTTGGTTAAAAATGATCCTAAAATAGGAAGAATTTCTACCCCCCCTCTACCCCCCCCCCCCCCCCCCCGCTACTTTCACTTCGACTACTAGTGAGAAGATGATCCTCTTAGGCACGTTCATCTCGAAGACTCCAACTTGTTATTCTGGTAATTTACGTAGGGTAGTAAGATACCAAGAAAATGACTTGAAATAATGCAAGTCTCGCAATTGGCACGTAATCATCTATGTAATCCCTCGATTATTTCGATATTGCTACTCTGAACTCAAAGATCTTTGTCAGGGTACACAAATCAGTTTGTGTTTTACCCTAATTTTTATAAAAACAGGTAAACAAAAGGCACATTAAAGCTGCGAAATCAACTTTAGCCGAGGCTGTCAGTGTATTATAGAAATACTTTCCATCATAATTCTTCGATATCAGCATCCACATTCTTGTGCATTTATGATATGAATCTTTATTAAGTATTGTTGGATTTATCCTTCTGATCTCTTGATGAAAACATTTAAAGATTATGTAAAGAATACGCAACATATTGGAGAGTCAATTGCTGAAGATTACGTAATGGTAGAATCATCGCTATACGCTAGGGAACATATGGAAAAACGAAAGTTGGAGTGGTTCAATCCTCATGGACAATGTGTGATAGAAGAACCTGACAGGTCTAAGGAAGAATTGCCATTTGGGAACCCTAAAGAGGTGAACCTCACAAATCCACAATACGAGCAAGCAGCTCGTTAGGTCTTCGAATCACAAGATGAAGTCAAAGAGTGGAGAGAGAGAGTATCTACTGAATTTTTATTCTTTGATTATATGTATTTTATATTTTATGATCTAAACTCTATAATTTATCAGTAGGAAGTACGAGAATGAAATTTCCAAAAATCAAAGGAGAAATTGCACGACAACTGATTTTAGGGCATGAGTGTTAAAAGAGGTAATTTTCACATCTTATGTGTGCGTTTATTTATTCATATGTGGTAAACAGATGACCTAAAACAAATTCATTATTAAATACAGCCTCTAAAAAGACGTGATGTCTCTTACTGACTTATACGCCTAGCAAAAGGTCCTAGCTTTAGTGAGAAAGAGTTTAAGAAATTCAGCACAAACGGTTTTGATTTCATTTCATATCCATATGGGGAAAAACGTTTTTACCCAAAATAGTGGAATATTAATTTCTGCCTTGACCACATGTATTGCTACCAAAGGTGATAAAAATCTAAAGAATATGGTGCTAACCTATTATGGGATAATCCAACAAATCCTAGAAATTCAGTACTTAGATTTCACAGAAATCATATTCTATTGTGATTGGGTGAAGGTGGAGGATACATCAAATTCTTGCAAAGTTGATCCTGACTCCAAACTTATCATGGTAGATTTATTAAAGATGAAGATTAATGATGGCATAGTCAACGAGCCACTTATTTATGCCTTTCAGAATGTAAAGAAGGTATTCTACTCGAAGTTTATAAAATATAGAAATTGGTTTATTTTTGTGCAACACGCAAGGGTATGACTACTCAAGTAGACGCATTAAAGGCTCCAAAAGAGTTCCAATCAGCTCTTGATGACAACCCTAATTTGAGGGGTCTTTTAGTTGATTTAGGGGAAGATTGAGTAACAAAATATTATTTTATCCTTGTCAATCTTATTTGTATCCTATTATGATATTGACGTTGTATTATTAATTTACTTTGATGTATGTATGTTTACTTACTTTTGTAAATTCTTAATATGATTTATGTAAGTTAAATTTCGATAATATGTTATGTTCTGTAGATTGTTGGGTGCTTGAACACCTTTTATAAGACTCTCGATTTGAGAATAGAGTCATTTGAGTTTGTAATTGTAACAAATTAACCTAGCTTAATTTCCACGTGTTCCTATACATATATATTTATTGATCGGTTTCATTAACGTTGTCTTCATAAAATGAAGTTAAGTTAGCTTCATTTTATGAATATTGTATTAAAGAAACTAATCAATAAATGTACATGTAAAATAATACGATGGGGGTTCCATAATCACTTTCGTCTAATCACATATTCAAAAAACTCGATTTAATGGCCTTCTTGGATCACAGGAACCAGGTACTCTTTACTTTAACTAAAGTAGTTTTATAATTGACATGAATTAACTTTTAAATCTTTTAGATGGTAAAGGAGTACATAATAATTATTGTTTTGGTTTGGTTTGGTTGTTGGATAATTATTGGTTATTGTTATAAGGAGTACGTGATAATTAGAAGGAGTACGGGATAATTATTGTTTTGATTCTTAGATAATATATTGGATAATTATTGGTTGTTATACAGAATTTAAGAATACGATGTAATTTCAAAATATCCAGACTTAGGCTTAAAAACATGGCGTTAAAAGTTAAAACCCTAAAATAGTTCCAAAATTACTCCGTGAGAGTCACCAACACCTCGCACGCGACCAAGTAACTAGTAGGAACTTCCCGCTTGATCACACAATTCCCGATTTGAGAATATGATAATAATTTGAAAATATCTAGACTTAGTCTTAAAAACATGGCGTTAGAGGGCCAAACCCCAAAATAACCACCAAACGGTCCTGTGCGAGGCACCAACACCTCACGCGGGACCAATGTAACTCGTAGGAACTGACTATGTGGTCACAGTACTCTCAGTTTGATAATACGATGAAAATTGGAAAATATCTAGACTGAAGCTTAAAAACATAGCGTTAGAGGTCAAAAGCCCAAAATAACCCCTGAACGACCCCATGAGATTCACCAACACATCGTACGGGACAAATTTAACTCGTAGAAACTGAAAGTATGGTCACAGGACTCCCGATTTGAAGATACGATGATAATTTGAGAATATCTTAACTTAGGCTTAAAAACACAGCATTAGAGGGAAAAAAATCGAAACAACCCCCAAATGGACATGTGTGAGGCACAAACACCTAGCACGGGACTAATGTAACTCGTAGGAACTAAATGTGCTGTCACGGGACTCCCACTCTGATAGTATGATGATAATTTGAAAATATTTCGACTTAGGCTTAAAAACATGGCGTTTGAGGGCGACATCCCGAAACAGCACCCGAACAACCCCATAAGAGGAGCCAACACCTCGCATGGGACCAACGAGACTGACTGTACGATCACATGACTCCTAATTTCAGAATACCATGATAATTGAAAAATATCTAGACTTACATTTGAAAACACCACGTTAGAGGTGACACCCCAAAACAGGCCCCGTAAGAGACACCAACACCTTGCACGGGACCAATGTGACTCGTAGGGACTAATCGCATGATCACGAGACTCCTGATTTTAGAATACGTTGATAATTTGAAAAAAATCTAGACTTAGGATTAAAAATACGGTATTAGAGGGCGACACCCTGAAACAACCCCTAATAGCCTCGTGAGAGGCATCAACACCTCGCATGGGACCAATGTAAGTCGTTGGGATTGACTGCGCGATAACGGGACTCCCGATTTGAGAATACGACAATAATTTTAAAATATGTAGAATTAGGCTTAAAAACACAGTGTTAGAGGGCGACACCCCGAAAACCCACAAACAGCCTCGTGAAAGGCACCACCACCTCGCACGCAACCATTGTAACTCGTATGGACTAATCGCCACGGGACTTCCGATTTGAGAATACGATGATAATTGGAAAATATCTTAACTTAGTCTTAAAAACACGACGTTAGAGGGTGACACCCTAAAACAGACCCCAAAGGCCCTGTGAGAGGCACCAACACCTCGCACGGGACCAGTGTAGCTCGTAGGGACTAAACGCGCGATCACGAAACTCCCTGTAAGAACCAGGAAATTTCCAAACCATAAATTTCCTACGACCTCGATTTAAACCATCATAAGATAGGTAAAATAAAAAGTCTTCAAGAATAAAGGAACTATATTTAAAAACCAACACCTTTGTTATATTAAATTAGACCCCTTTGATGTTTTCGTTAATTTTAAAAAAGTCCCTAAAGTTTTAAAAGATAACTTGGGAGATATTTAACCCTTAAGACCCAACAATATATCAAATTAAATCTTTGGACCTCAACTAACATAAAAAATTACAATTTAAACCTTGAAAACTTTCTAAAATTACCAAAATACCCCTAAACTTTACAAAAAGTGTACTTTTATGACTATAAATGCAATTATACAAATGATAAGGACTAAAATCAAAGCCTTATTAAATTTTGTTTTAACCATTATCTACATAATTAAAACCTCCCCTAAAGTAGTTCAAATCCACCTCGACTTAAGCAGTAAAAACTCATCGCACAATTCAGTTTCATATCTCGAAATTTCTCTCAGTTCAGGTAACACATCATTTTATGCTTCATTTTCAATTATTTCAATTCTAGTAGTTTTCTACATAGTTAATATAGTTAGAACACTTGTAATATGCAAGATTTTACATATAGAATGGCCTAGGATAGTAAAAATAAATAAGAAGACCATTAAAGCTTGAGCTTTAATGGTGAAACTCAATACAATGACTTAAAATTTGATTTAAATCCATGGATAAACTCATTATAACCTAAGGATCACGAGTGTACTCGTGAAAAGTCATAAATGTTCATGTAAAGAAAAAATCGATCAAAAATATTTTTTGAACTCAAAATTTTTGAATTCAAAATTTTTAAAGTACAATCCATCAAAATCATTCAAACCAAAACCAAACTACTATCACATTTAACAGAAACCAAACCCAATTCATAAAAGACCTTGACATACTCTTTAAATTCACGCAAGTTAGGTCACTTTTTCATGAAAAAATAAAGTTTTAAAACTTGAGTTATACTCAGATTCAATCATTGAAACTTATATATTTGGATTCCTCGTGAAATATTAGGTTAAGTTGGTTAAGAAATATTCTCAAATGGTATGACAATGAAGGAGAAAACCTCAGTCAAAGATTGAAACCCGAAAAACTCAAAATCGAGAGGTTGAAGATGAAGACAACGCGTGTGAGGGTGCTTGTCCAATCAGAAAATTCAGATTTTTTTCCCAAAAATTTTATTTTTATTTTTTATCAAAATGGAATAAAATAAGACCATGTTTGAATATTCCTAGCCTAAGTTAAGTAAAAAAAGTTTTTTGCTTAAAGAAATTTTCTTAAAATTACAAATCAACCCCTTTCAACTTTTCCAACATATGAATTTGAACCCCAAACTTTGCCCCTACATACAACAATCTATTTAAAGATAAAAATTATCTTGCACCAAAGTTAAAAATGAGCTAAAGGTCACTATTTTAAAATCCCAAAATAATTACAGATGAGCCCTCAAACATCTAATAAAGACATTATTAAATATAAAACTGGTTGATTAAACCCTAATACTCCTATACCTACATTGTATTACCGAAAATCAAGTCCCAATTTTTTCGAATATTCCAGTGTGACAGCAATTCAACTGAATACCAAGAAACTAGGTTTTTTATACCTTTTCAGTATTGTACTTTGCATACTTGAAATACTGCAAATGATATCACTACGTGATAGCCACATTTACTCTGAGCATGTGCATGTTATTATACTGTCATACTACATATTTTTCTAACCATCATCAATATTTGAATTATCACCAGCATTTAAATTTTAGAATGAATTGTAGCCCTTCTCACCTAATAACTGAGATCATACCTATTGTTTCACTTTGCACTTGCACTTTTGTGCCATTTTACTATAAGCATCAGTATTAAATAGGAAGTAGACAAACGTGTTGTCCGACATAACTTTTTACTTAGACCATTGGTCTCAGATGATTGAGAGCCATCACAATACCTACATAGGTATGAGTGCCACTTTAATTATGAGCATAACATGTTACTTTTTCCCAAAAAGTTTTGGGATTGATTATGAGGAAGTTTAATTGATGGCTTAATTACCTCTATACCTTTTAGTGAACTAGTAAGAATGGGATTACTAGTTCAAATTCTTTAACTTTCTGTAAAATATGATTCTGACTAAACTAGTAATGTATTATATTTTCATAAACGAAATAATCATTGTAGAATTATGAATCCCAAACATTTTGATGTTTATAATTTGATAAATATGGAATTATCAACTTATTATTGTTAGCCGTTTTAAATATGGATTCTATACACAGTCCAACTCTCATTTATATCTATATTCTTGTTATTGAACTAGTAAAACCTTCTTAGCATATTTGTTCTAATTCCTTCCTTCTACAGATGCGCCAGGAGAAAGGAAATAGTTACTTATCCCTACTAGAGACAAAAATCGCGTATGTGATCGTATGGGCAAAGATTAAACCAGATGGGAGCAAGGATTGGTTCTTTCAATTTTCTATATTGTCGTGTGTACTAGAAACGTTTAACTCACCCTTGCAACGGTTCAACTCTATGAAACATATTAATAATGAATAAATGGTTACGTTATTCCGCCTTAAGTTTAATTCATTGCTTTATAAGAACTTCTTCTTCATTCATACCAAAATGCAGGGTGTGACACTCCTGGTATGAGAATACGATCATAATTTGAAAATTTCTAGAGTTTGGCTTTAAAACATGGCATTCGAGGGAGACACCTCGAAACAACCCCCGAACGGGCCTATGAGAGGAACCAACACATCGTAAGGGATCAGTGTAACTTATAGGGACTAACGACATGTTCACGGGACTCTCAATTTGAGAATACGATGATAAATTGAAAATGTCTAAACTTATTATTAAAACTCAATGTTAGGAGACACCACAAAATAGCCCCCAAAAGAGCCCGTTAGAGGATCCAACACCTCGCACGAAACCAATGTAACTCGTAGCGACTAACCGCACAATCGTAGGAGTATCGGTCTGAGAATATAAAGATATTGTGAAAATATCTAGTCTTGGGATTAAAAACATGATACTAGAGGGCGACACCCCAAAACATCCATCGTACAGCCCCGTAAGAGGCACTAACATCTCGCATGGGACAAATGTAACTCGCAGGGACTGATTGCGTGATCACAGGACTTCGAGTTTGAGGATACGATGATAATTTGAAAATATCTAGACTTAGGCTTAAAACAGGGTGTTAGAGGGAAACACCCTGAAATAACCCCCGAACAGCCCTGTGAGAGGCACTAACACCACGCACGGGACCAATGTAACTCGTAGGTACTGACCGCGTGATCACGGGACTCTTGATTTCAGAATACATAGATAATTTGAAAATATCTAGACTTAGGTTAAAAAAGGAGTTCGAGGGAAAATCCAAAAACAGCCCCCAACGGCCCCGTGAGAGGCTCCAACACCTCGTACGGGAGTAATGTAACTTGTAAGAACTGATCGCACGGCTACAGGACTCCCAATTTGAGAATACGACAATAATTTGAAAATATCTAAACTTAGGCTTAAAAACATGACATTAGAGGGCGACACCCCGAAATAGACCCTGATCGGCCCCATAAGAGGCGCCACCACCTCGTACATGACTAATCTAACTCATAGGGACTGACCACACAATTACGGGACTCTCGGTTTGAGAATATAATGATAATTTGAATATATTGAGACTTAGGCTTAAAACATGGTGTTAGAGGGTGACACTTTGAAACATCCACCAAACGACCCCATGAGAGGCAGCAATACCTCGCACAAGACTAATGTACTGCATAGGGACTGACCTCTTAATCACGGGACTCCCGATTAGATAATATGATGATAATTTAAAAATATCTAGACTTATGCTTAAAAATATGGCGTTAGAGGGCGACACCTCGTAATAGTCCCCGAACAGCCCTATAAGAAGGACCAACACCTCGCTCGAGACCAATGTAACTTGTAAGTACTGACCTTGCGATCACAAGAATATGATGATAATTCAAAATATCTAGACTTAGGAATAAAAACAAGGCGTTAGATGGTGTCACCCCAAAACAACCCCGTGAGAGGAACCAACACCTCGCACGGGACAAATGTAACACTTAGGGACTGATCGCATGATCACGGGACTCCCAGTTTAAGAATACAACAATAATTGAAAACAAATATAATTAGGATTAAAAACACGACGTTAGAGGGCGACACCCCAAAACAATCACCGAACGGCCCAATGAGAGGCACCAACACCTCGCATGGGATCAACGTAACTTATAGGTATGGACCTATTTGATAATACAATGACAATCTAAAAATATCAAGACTTAGGCTTGAAAACATAGCGTTAGAGGGATAAATCCCGAAATAGCCCCCGAACGGTCCCGTGAAAGGCACCAACACATTACATGGGACCAATCTAATTCGTAAGGACTGGGCGCGTGATTATGAGACTAACGGTTTGAGAATACGATAATTTGAAAATTTATAGACTTAGACTTAAAAACATGGCGTTAGAGGGAGAAATTTTGAAACAACCCCTGAACGGTCCCGTGACAGGCACCAACACATCACACGAGACCAATGTAACACGTTGGGACTGATTGTCCGATCACGGTCTCTCGATTTGAGAATATAATGATAATTTGAAAATATCTAGATTTAGGTTTTAAAACGTGGCGTTAGAGGGTGTCACCCCAAAACAGCCCCCTAACAGGCTCGTAGGAGGCACCAACACCTCACATGGGACTAATGTAACTCGTAGGAACTGACCGCGTGATCACGAGACTCCCAATTTGAGAATACGATGATAATTTGAAAATATCAATACTTAGGCTTAAAAACACAATGTTAGAAGGTGACACCCCGAAATAACCCTCGAAAGGCCCCGTAAGAGTCACTAACACCTCGCACAAAACCAGTGTAACTCGTATAAACTGGCCCCGTGACCACGGGACACTCGATTTGAGAATACGACAATAATGTGAAAATATCTAGATTGGGCTTAAAAACACGATGTTAGAGGGCAACATCTCAAAGCATCCATTAATTTGCATATCTCCATCCTCATCTTTCCCACGGGGAAAGGGGAAAAAGGAAGGGAGAAAGAAAAGGGTCTAGTGCTCTTATACTCTTATATGAGTGCTTCGATCATCGTCGGTGTGGGATAAATGTAAAGAGATGGAGTCGACAGTCTATTTTGCACAAAACAGTCAAAAGAACGTGTCGTCACCTCGAGCGAGCGGAATCAAAGACAAAGTAATGCTTATGAAACTAGTAGTTCGAAGAGTTTGGGGGATAAGTTACGAAATGGTGTCTCTCATGGTCTTGTGTTATTATTTTCCTTTATTTCTCCATGAAGTGTTTGTGCATGTGTATATATTGGAGATCGTAATCACCCAACTCATACCATGGAAGAGATAGAGTGAGGTCATCGATAGGGATGTTCCTAAAATATGATATAAAAATACGATTTATGCTTTTATTATTGTATTGCTCATTATGCTGAAACGATAATATGTGTTGGATAAAACTCTAATAAGAACCACAAACATAATATGTATAATAATGCAAGAATGTGATAAATGGGAAAATGGGGAATTTGGGAAAATTGGAGTGAAAAATGCGAAAATGGGTAATTTGGGAAAATTGGAGATCTTAAAATTGAAAAATTGGAATCCAGTCTACGCCTACGTAGATTATAAAGGCATAAAAGTCCACATAGTTCGCAGAGGCATAAGGGTGGGGTTTATCCCATAGATTTGAGCTGGGTTTTATTATTGGTGTGTGTAGAAAAAGATGTTTTAGTTTTAGAAAGATATGATTGATAATCCTGTTTGGAATTTATTGGCTTAACCCTCTTTTTGTTTGTTTTGGGTTTTGTATGGAAAATAAAGTATGTGTAATATAACTAATAAAAAGGAGATATGTTAATGTGTATGAACTAAAGTAAAATGTAGATTACGAATTTATGTAATTAATGCAAAGAAAAAGAATTTAGAGACAGAGAGATAGAGAGAAAGAGAGAGATTTAATCTTTTTTGAAGCTTGATCTTGATCCTTAATGAATTCCCTTGAGTGTTGAGATGAATGTTGGATGTGAGAGAATGAAATTTTGCCAAATTAGATGTAAAAAGGATGGGAATGTAAGATTGAATGGAATTTCACATCTTGGTTTATTGCAAAAGAATGTTGCTTAGATCACTGATGCTAATGGATCTGAGGTGTGCTTTAAGAGTGAGGTCATTCCCTCTATTTATAGGGTCAGGGGTGGTACTGATCGTCATGGTCCCAACCCTACCAATAGGAAGGTAACCCTAGATATAATATCAATTGGCAGGGAAATGAACTTGGCATTCGGCAGTCTCATGAAGATTTCCCAGAGAAAATGGTCATAGAATGCAGTCCACTGATCCAAATCGAGCATAGGTCATATCGTTATAAAGGTAATTCAGAGACCTTGATACGTCCTTTGTACCTATCCCGGGTTCGAGAGTTGACTTTGGGTCAAATGTGACTAGAAAGTGCACGTCAGCCCTTTGGACAGAAGATCATCAGACGGACCATTGTAAAGGTTTGGTAATGTAATTCGATATTCAAAAGATCTTTCCTTGGTTCAGAAAGTTTACATTGGTCAACTGGGCCCGAAAGCGACCGGTGACCTCTCAAAGTAAAACGGATCATTCATCTGCATCATAAGTCTGAATCGCATATAGGGCAAATCATTAGAAAGGGGATACAATGCCCTTCAAAGTTTCATTATTATCGTTTGACCTAAAGAGTTAACCTTGGTCAAACAGTGCTTGGGAGCGCCCAATGGACTCTAGATCAATTTTAGAAAATGGACCATTTATCCAAATGATTATGTTGTTTCATGCACGGAGTAGACCATTGAAAAGTTTTTTCAGTGCCCTTCAAAGATTCAAAGAGTTTTTGGTCAGATGATGAAGTTGATTGGGGTCAAATTGGGGCCTGAGAGCACTCGATGGCCTTCAAATTTGTTTTCGATAGTAAAATGGTTCATTTTTCTGAACCGTTATGTCGATTCGTGCATGGGGGGATCATTGGAAATGGGATTCAGATCCCTTGAAAGATTTAATGATCTTCCACTCTAATGATAGAGTTGACCGTAGTCAAACGTGGCTCAAGATCACCCAATGGACTTTAGATCGATACTCAGAGTATGACCTAAGGTATGTATTATAATGGGGAGGTGCTAGGGACCTAAGGAGATAATTAGTGGGTCCTATAATGTGTCTATAGATCCCCTCGACCGATGATCTTGGAATAAGTGAAATTCGTCGAATATATACCACATGATGTTAAGGAAAGAGGTCAATTATGCAGACCTAAGGGACGATGATGATCGATTTTGAGGACATAAGGAGATGATGGGGATAGCTGATTCTGTAGGACGAAGTCAATTCTGAGGACCTAGGATAGGGAGCTACTTATTCTGTTGGTCGAGGTCGATTCTGAGGACCTAAGGTAAGGAGCGATGATTTTGCGATCCGAGGTCAATTCTGAGGGCCAAAGTCAATTCTGAGGGCCAAAGTAGAGGGGACCAATTCTACGAGTCGAGGTTAATTTTGAGGACCTTAAGTTGAGGTGAAAAATTCTAAGGGTCGAAGGAAATTCTGAGGGCTTAAGTAGAGGTGAGCAATTCTGAAGGTTGAAGTCAATTCTGAGGGCTTACGTAGAGATGGCTAATTCTGCCGGTCAAATCCAACTCTGAGGTCTTTAATAGAGATAACCAATTATGTAGGTCGAATCCGATTCAGAGGTCTTATCAGAGGTGACCAATTCTGAAAGCTTAAGTAGAGCCAATTCTGAGGACTTAAGTAAACGTGATCAATTCTATAGATCGAAGCCAATTCTGAGGGCTTAAGTAGAGATGACCAATTCTACAAGTCAAAGCCAATTCTGAGGGCTTAAGTAGAGATGACCAATTCTACAGGTCAAAGCCAATTCTGAGGGCTTAAGTAGAAGCGATCAATTCTTCGGGTCAAAACTAATTCTGAGGGATTGAGTTGAAGATTTCTTGCAAAAATTTAGAGATTCCACTGGGGAAATTATCTTGTTATTCCGCTGGAGATTTTAGAGAAGCATTTGATTTTATTTTTTTTGTTCCGCTTGGGAAGAGGAATTAATCTGAGTTTTAGAAGTGTACTTATTAGGGAATTTTGCAATGTCCTTTGGAGACATTTCTGGGGAGATATCCAATTGATTTTGATAATTTTTCTCGAGAGGTAAGAGTTCCACTGGAGAGATGAGTGTGGTAAAAATGCTTTTCTTGGCAAAAAAGGTTTTGAAAATTATTTGGTAATTTTAGGAATTTTCTAGGATTTTTTGGCTTTTTTGGGGAATTTTTATATGAAATTTTCGGGAGGGTGTGACCGGCATGGTGTGAGAGATACCAAATGGTAGTGGCATGGTGTTTTGGGGTACCATGAGCAGGTTAGGGGACAGTGTCCATGGGGTAAACTCTTTTTTCCTCTTAAGACCATTTTTTAAATGACCTTTTTCAGATATAGATTTTCGTTGGGGAACTTGCATGTGACCTTTTATCCCTAGGGGACGACGATCTAGCACATGGTGGTACCAGGGGGAATGTGTAGCTACAGAGGTTGATGGAACATGAGTTTGGGTACATTTTATACTTATGAGAGAGTGTTGCGAGGCAAATGAGGTGATGTCCAATTCTGATTCTTTCCCATCGAGATTCCTTGCAGATTCATTATTGATTGTGGGAACTTAGTGTTTGCATGCTTTATGTAACGACATTACAACTAAAAAGATACTCAAACATGCAAAAACAGAGGTGAACATCTTCTTTAATTATCTTGATTTAGTGGCTTACTCTACATGCACTTTAATTTGCTGTTGAGTTTTTATTTTGAGAAAGAATAAAAAGAGTGTGTTTTTGGAAATTTGTGAATATGTTTGAGTAGAAGATGGACTGGATGGCTTGATTGAAAAAGAGCTTCCCTTTTGAACGGATTTATTTTGAGAAAACGTAGGAAAAAGAGTTTTTTGGAATTTTTGAGTGAAGGAAGGCCTTGTAGGCTTGGTTAGTATATGGAAGAAGAGATAGAGAGATTTCTTATAAAGTGGAGCTTGTCACCTTCATTGGATTGTGCTAAATCTGTTGTGCTGAAGAGATTGTATTGATGTTGGAGTTGTTTCCCTTAGATTAACTTCGAAGCTACTACTGGCGATTGGGGAACTGATGGTGGACCCTCATTTGGCTGCTATTATAGCGTAGATGTCATACTGTCGCAATCTTACGGTGGTAAGAAAGGCTATTTTGACTTTCTGAGGGGCAGCCCAGTTATACTATTCATGTGGTTGTCGAAGAGATTCCATATGGAGGTGCCAAATTTTTTTACTCATTACTTTATCAGCGTGGGACTTAATATCGAAAGCTGGGAGAATATGTTTGTGGAGTATGTGGTTCGAGGTTTGCATTGGTCAGTGCATTGGTGGGTAGAGTTTCAGCTCATTCTAGAATTGGGGGAATACCCGTATGTTAGGTTGGTTAGATTCCAGCAGACCTTTTTTTACTTTCCCTGTCGTCTTTTATGCAATTTGACTGGGAATAGATGTGCCACCTCGAACACTAGAATGTTTTTTGGTGGAGGACTTAACAGAGTGCATGCGTATGCGGCTAAGATCTTTATGGGAGAATCGTCGACCATCGATCCATCCTTCCAAGTTTTTTGGTAGAGTTCGGCATAATTTTGGGGACTATATGAAATGGTTATGGCAAAGAGTAATTTCAAAGATGTTGGTTGTGGAGATCGGGCAAAGGTGGTTCGCCATATCTGAAACTATAGAGGGAGGTGTTGTTATTTTCCCTAGGTTGGTCCAATATTACTGTTCTATGGAGAGTTTGTTCCATTCTATTCAAACAGGGGAAGTTTGGGGACCCCAGGACATAGATGATGATGGGGATGGTTACTCCAGCAGCTTCGAGTAGAATACATGGGGAATCTTCTTTGTCAAGCTCTTTGTCTGGTGTTCGGTTAGGTATCTGTTGTTTTGGTTATGTGGAAATAAGTTTGTAAGGGTTGTTTTAGGAGTAGTTGGTTTTTTTTTTCTCTTTTTTAGGAAGATAAGGTTAGATTTTCAAGGGAAGTCGTTTGACTCCCTATGCTAATGTATTTTGTAATGGAAATTTTATGAGTGAAATAAAAAAAATTAATCATATTGCTTTGCCTCTTAATGAGTTTTTGCATTTTAATTATATAAGGCATGCATAATCCTTTTGGTCATGTATATGTTAAAATGAACTATCGTGGGGGTCGTGCTCATGTAAAGAGTATGAGTTGCCTAAGTACCTATGCGGGTTTTTTAAAAAAATTGAGTTTCATCTTTTAAAGAAAAAAGATTTTTCGAGGATTACGCCCCATGTAGTTCTGAGTAGAGAGATACGAAGAATTTTGTTTAAAGAATATAAGATGATAATAAGAGTCGTAGCGCGCCGTAATTTTGAACTCAGGGTAGAATATCTTCATATGGTCCAGGTTGGCTCGATAGGTCATCTCTTGTCCATTGAGGTCAGTGAGCATACCATCATTGCGAGACATGATCTTTTACATAATATAAGGGTGCTCCAATTGGCCTTGAATTTCAGATAAGCTCTAGAATTTCTTTGAGGTCAAAGTCCCCTTTTTGGACATCATGATCCTTCACTCTCTTATTGAATGATGTCATTATTAGGAGCATGATAGAGATCTTTCAGTCTCCTTTCATCCAAGAGTGATAACTCCTCAAGATGGCTCTGATGATAGTCTTAATAGTTGACTTTTCTTTCATGCATGACACGTAGTGAATGGATTTCTAGTTCCAGAGGTATGACTGCTTCCATGTAATATACTAAAGAGTAAGGGGTAGCCCTAGTAGATGTTAAAACTTAAGTGTGGTAGCCCCAGAGTCCATAGGGATCCATTGGCCCAATCTCGACAACTTTCAGTCATCTTGCTGATGACGGCTTTGAGGTTCTTATTAGCGGCTTTGACTGCACTGTTGGTTTGAGGTCGGTAGGGAGAAGATTTGTGTCTTTAGATTCCATACTCATTGACCACTTCGGTGACTTCTAATTTTAAATGCAACCTGTTGTTCGATACTAACTCATACGGGATCCCGTATCGGCAGATGATATTTTTCGCGATGAACTTAGCCACCTTCTTGGAATTCAGGATTGCATATGACTTAGCTTTGACCTATTTGGTGATGTAGTGAATGGCTACTAAGATGAAATCATTCCCAATAAAGGTTTTGGGTGTAAATTTAACTATGATATTACTTCCCCATGTAGAAAACGGCTAGGGAGAAGTCATGTTGTAAATTTTATGCGGAGGAAAGTTCTTGAGATTGGAAAATTGCTAGCATTTAATACATCTTTGAGCATGGGAAGTGCAATCTTGAACCATGGTAGTTCAGTAGTAACCCCATCGGATGATTTTCTAGGCAAGCATATGGAAATTCATGTGGGGTCTGTAGTCCCTGTTGCGATTTTCTGCATCAACTCTTGAATGATAGCCCTTATGATGTAGTGTAAATGAGTTTCATCTAACTTTCTCTTGAGCAGTGATTTCTTGCAAACAATGTATTAGGCAGCTAGTTTGTGAAGGGTTTCTCGATCTTTCTTGTTTGAACCTTGGGGATACCTACCATGCTTGAGAAGGTGCCAAATATCGTAGTACTAGTAATCGTCTATATCATGATCTTTTTCTGTTATGAGCTCAATGTCATAGTAGTGGGTTGGTTTATCTTGACTTTAGACTAGGAAATGGTCCATTGTTATTACTTCGGGAATATTGACTATGGAGGTTAAGGTAGAAAGGGAATCATCTATGTTATTGTTTGCTCGGGGAAGGTAATGGAAGGTGATATATTAGAATTGGGAGGCTAGCTCTTCTAGGTGGGCATGGAAGGGTAAGAGTTTTTTTATCCTATACATTCCATCTTCTAAGTACTTGGTCGATGATGAGGGTTGAATCCCCTTAGACATCTTGGTATAAAATTCCTTTTTTGAGAGCAACTTTGAGTCTTATTGTACACGCCTCGTATTCAGTCATGCTGTTGGTGAAGGGAAAATCCATCTTGATGGAAATGGGAGTATGAGAGTCATCAGGGGAAATTAGCAGTAACCCAATGAAAAGCCCTTTCTTGTTGGAGGAGTCGTCAAAGAAACTTTTCCATCGAAGTCCCTCTTGGGAGATACGAAGAATATTTCCATCCGGTAACTTGGAAATCCAAACATTGATTTTTTCAATAGGGTAGTGAGTGAGGTAGTTAGATATGGCTCTTCCTTTCATCCCTTTTTACGTGACATACATAATATCAAATTTTGATAGAAGTTTTTACCAATGGTCCATTAGTCTAGATAGGGTAGGTTTCTCGAGTAAGTACTTGATGGGATCCATTCGAGATACGAGTTTGATAGAAAAGGCGATCATATAGTGTCATAATTTTTGGGTGACCCAGACAAGGACGACACATCCAAGACAGTGTAGTCAACTTTGTACCCGATTAACTTTCGACTGGCGTAGTTGATGACCCCCTCTTTATGGGACTCTTCAAGGTATTGGGCTAGCAAAGCCCCATCTACAATATATGTTATGGTCAAGTATAGGAGTAAGGGAAGACTAGGCTACGACAGCATGAGTTCCGGAGGTCGAGTTAGGTATTGATTTATTCGGTTAAAGGCTTTTTGGCAAGCATCATTCCAAACCTTAGGGGAATCCTTTCGGAGGAGTTTGAAAATGAGTTAATAGATATGAGTCAATTAGCTCATGAACCGGCTGATGTACTCTAATTTTCCAAGGAATCCCTATATTTCCTTCTCCGTTCGGGGTGGTGGAATGTCGAGTATAGATTTCATCTTGTCATAACCTGCTTATATACCTTTCTCACTAACCATGAATCCCAAGAGCTTCCCTTTGGTAATGCCTAAGACACATTTTTGTGGGTTAAGTCTAATCTGATATTGTCGTAGTCGCGCAAAGAACTTTCAAACATCGAGAACATGACCTTCATTCATAGTAGACTTGATAATCATATCATCCACGTAGAACTCAACTTCTTTGTGTATCATGTCATGCAAGATGGTTGTGGAATCCCTCTCATAGGTAGCCCCTGCATTTTTTAGACCAAACTGCATAACGGTGTATTAAAAGGTTACCCAAGGGGTGATGAATGTGGTTTTCTCTTGATGATCGGGGTGCATGTTGATCTGATTATATCCAGTAAACACATCAACAAATGACTTAAGAGCATGATTGGCTGTGTTTTCCACAATCATGTCAATAGGGGGAGAAATGGTATCTAATCCTATTGTACTCATATCTTAGTTTGGGAGATTTATCTTAGGGGGAGACGTCTTTTTAAGTAGGTCTTTTATTTGATAAAGTGGGGAATTAATTTGGAGGAGTATTTATTTAGTCTACATGAATTTAATATTCTTGACATTCCCTATGTGTTTGATAGTTTGCTCAAGTGTGCAAGAATTCTTCTAACTATGTCAACTTTCTTCATCGACAAAGATATTAATCCTTGGGTCTTGAGTCAAGGTTGGGTGGGATATTTGAGTCTAGTAGAGCTTGACGGCCCTTTAGGATTTTTATTGGGTTTTGTTTGGAATTGAGCCAACAAAACATTGAGACTCAATCGGAGACTTGTTTCCTTACAAATCTCCCCCTTTGGCTATTCTGGGACAAGAACCAACAAAAATCCTAAAGGTCCGTCAAGCTCTACTAGACTCAAACATCCCACCCAATCTTGACTCAAGACCCAAGGATCAATATCTTTGCCAATGAAGAAATTTTCCCCATTTAGAAGAATTCCAGCACACTTAATCAAACTACCAAACGCATAGGGAATATCAAAAATATTAAATGCATGTAGAATAAATAAATACTCCCCCTAAATTAATTATCTCCTTTATCAAATAAAAGACCTACTTAGAAGGACGTCTCCCCTAAGATAAATCTCCCAAACTAAGATATGAGTACAATAGGATTAGATAGGATTAGATACCATAAGATGTGTTTAATAAAACATGCACGAGATTTGTTCAAGATTTAATAACAGATTTAGTAAAAATAGTCTAAATCAATTAAACTCGGCACAGCCACAAGAATGATATGAGGAGATGTAGAAAGATTAAGGACAAGTCATTGTTAATGTGGTAAAACCTCACCCAACTGAGGAAACATCCACGAAGACTTCTAAGTCACAAACCAAAAATCCACTAAAACAAAATATTCAAGTTACAAACTATATAACACACACGCACACAAATCAGACCTATACAAGTTTAGAAACGTACCCACTGGTTTAATTCTAACTTCTCTGCAGTTCTGATGTTGATGTGGCTTTCCCAGTTTGCTAACTTCTCCACTTTGTTTCAATCTTTACGTCAACTCTTGAAGATTCAAGATCTTATGGACAACACTTCTGTGTTGTAGTGTGAAAGGTGTTTGTGATAGTGATCTAACACATGCATGAACATACACACACACACACACACACACACACTTATTTTATATAAATAGTCCTATCAAATTACAGATCAAATCTAAAATATGTTGTTTTCAGTTTCTCTCTTCTTTATAACCAAAAGGCTTTATTTGACATTTAAACTAACCCAAAATCAAAGGAAACCTTGCTCGAAAGACGGTTCAAGGTCCTAATCAATTTCAAGGGTTTTGAAAATATTTTTGAAATTGAAAATCGCCAATTGCGATTCAAACTAGGTCAACAGTCTTGTTTCATAAGAACTAGAAACAGAAAATGTATTCATTGATTCTAAAGATTTAAAAAACATTTACAGAACAGAAATCAACAAATACGATTTGTCAAGATGAGAAATTAAAATGTGCAGACCTAAGTGTAATATGACATGCAATAATCAGATCTACAATTTCTATGAAAGAGAAATAGAGATCTAACAAGAAATGTATAAGTTGGAAATAAAATCTCGAACCCATAGGATAAAAACTGTAAACACCCTTCAAACCCCCACCAACAACACACTCATACACACAGGTATAGTGTTTGATATAAACTGTTTTGGAGAAATGTGTTTTGGATTGGAATATGAAAAGGGTTTGAGAACGAGTTAGGGTTTCTCTATTGTCTCTCTTCTCTCTTCTCTCTCTATTTAGATGAAATTCCAAAATTTCCCAAATGCTGAGGGTAAGCTTCCTTTTAGAGGGATTAAGGAAGGATCGAGAAGGTCTGTTCAAAACCAAGGGCTGAGATGAGGTCGAGGGAAAAAGACTTTGATCCAACGATTAAAGAACGGCAGGGGATTAAATGTCATCTGATTGGCCTAGAGAGGTTCACAGGGATAGGGTTCAACCGCATGCAAAGCATTGATAATAATGATCTAAGGGCTGAGATTAGACAAGGTTTATGTGTCTACAAACAAACACAAGTCAGGCCTTATAAGGATGACAAGGGCTGAAATTAGCTCTCACATGCGCATTTTAAACTTAATTACACAGGCACCCTCAATTCTCAAGCGCTTTCGGATCCACCTCAAACCAACTTCCAGATATGAAAACATAAAATTTGGAATTATAAAAAGACCCCAAAAGTATTATAAACCAAATTTTAATTTCCAAGAAATCATTTAAAAATTATTAAAAATTCCCAAAAAAATTTAAAACCAATTTAAAAGGGATTAACAACACACAACTCACACACAATCAAATAATACACAATATGAACAATGAATGCAACCATAGAGTGTGTGATTGAGCATTATAACTCAAATAGAATCAAGTGTGGCTTCAGAAGAAGATTCTGAGGCTCTTTGGTATCTAGGGAATGGGACTCTAATTTTTTCACTATTTCCAAACTAGATGAGCACTTATATAATGTAGACTCAAATGAGTAAAGAGTATAAGGTTCTTCAATCTCCCCCTTTGG
This sequence comes from Sambucus nigra, assembly GCA_949130495.1. Taxonomy (NCBI): domain Eukaryota; kingdom Viridiplantae; phylum Streptophyta; class Magnoliopsida; order Dipsacales; family Adoxaceae; genus Sambucus; species Sambucus nigra. The sequence goes on along the minus strand of OX422224.1, from coordinate 135,709,053 downwards.
AAATATGAGACGAAATCTCCTTTGAGTCAACTAGGACTCATAGGGCAACAAAACATAAGGAAAATCCTATTCCTATTCCTATTCAAAAATTCTATCTACCCATTTCCTAGAAAAGAAAATTACATAACTCAACTAATTATACATCAATACCCTAATAACATCTATTGAATACAACTGTACAGATTCCTGTAGATAATCACTAAGATCAAGCTTATTAGAAATATGTACAAAAAAAATGAACTCATAAGACTCAAATTTCTTCCCCATTTTTTCTCAAATGGAATAAGGGAATATTACTCAAGTCATTGGAGTCTATTCAACACACGAAATTCCTATCGATTTTCGCAGAGCAAGAAATCTATTATAATCCAAAGGTTTGGCAAACATATCTACGAGTTACAAATCAGTAGGAAGATAGTTGATTTCTAATTCCTTGGTCTAAACTAACTCGCGTATAAAATGATGTCTAATTTTTATATGTTTTTTTCGCGAGTGTTTAACAGAATTTTTAGAGATATTGATCGCGCTTTGATTATCATAATAAAAATGCAATTGTTCGTCTTGAATACCATATTCACTTCGCATTCGCTTAAGCCAAAGTAATTGGGTGCAGCAACTACCAGCAACTATGTATTCAGATTCAGTTGGTGATAAAGAAGTGCAGTTTTGTTTCTTACTACTCCATCCTACAAGATTGTTACCAATATAGTAACACGCTCTTGATGTGCTCTTACTATCATCAGTACACCCTACCCAATCGGAATCAGTGTATCCTATTATAGTACTAGGAGTATTATTGGTGTACTAAAGTCCTAAATTTAGAGTGCCTTTTATGTATTTAATGATTCTTTTAACACATACTAAATGGCTCTCTTTAGGGTTATTTTGATAATGGGCACACACAAAAATAGCGTACATAATATCAGGACACGAAGCAGTAAGGCATAGTAAGGTTCCTATTATACTATGATATAGAGTTGGATCTAAGGATTTACCACTCTCATCTTTAGATAGTTTGACCGTAGTACTCATGGGAATTTTAGCGTCTTTAGCATTTTCAAGGCCGAATTTTTTAACAATCTCTAAAGCATATTTAGATTATGAAACAAATAAACTTCATGAATTATGTTTGACTTGAAGACCCAGAAAAAATTGTAACTCCCCCATAAGAGACATTTGAAATTCTTTATGCATAACTTTAGAAAAAGTTCTAACTTCTGAGGGGTATGTTGATCCAAAAATGATATCGTCAACATAAACTTGAGCTATAGTGATATGTTTGTCAAAATGTTTGACAAAAAGGGTTTGATCATTTCCACCTCTCTTAAAACCATTATCAAAGAGCAAATTGGAAAGGCACTCATACCAGGCACTTGGCGCTTGTTGTAGGCCATACAAATCCTTTTTAAGACGATAAACATGATTAGTAAACTGAGGGTCAATAAACCCTTTAGGTTATTCAACATAGTTCTCTTCAGTCAATATTCCATTAAGGAAGGCAGATTTGACATCCATTTGGTAAAGCGTAAAATATAAGTAACAAGCTATTCCAAAAATAAGACGAAAAGATTCTAAGCCAGTAACAAGAGTAAAAGTATCGTTAAAATTTATTCCTTCAATTTGAGAGTATCCTTGAGCCACTAATCTAGCTTTGTTTATAATGATTATCCCACTTTCATCTGATTTATTTTTAAATATCCCACGTGTGCAAATAACCTTTTTTGTGATAAGGCCTAGGTACAAGGTACCAAACATTATGAATGATAAATTGAAGAAGTTCTTCCTGCATGGAAGAAATCAAATGAGGGTCATCCAATGCCTCATTTACATTCTTTGGTTCCACAAGGGAAACAAAATATGCATAATGAGCATAGTTTTTTAATTGAGATCTTGTACGTACAGGCTCACTAGGGTTACCAACAATGTTATCTATGGGATGATCTTTAGAAACCCAGTTAGTTACTTCAAGTGTCTCAATTAGTAAAGAATCATCTACATCTAGAGAGTCATTTTCTAAAGCATTTCCAGACTCTTCCATAATAGTTGGTTCTCCAGTCTTACTCTCAACAATAGTGTCACTTACAATAACGTTTATGGATTCCATTAAGGTCTTAGTGCGAAGATTATAGACACGGTATGCTCTACTATCAGGAGAATATCCTAGAAAGATAGCTTTACCTCCATGAGTCTCAAATTTGGATAAGTGTTCTCTGTCTTTGCAGACATAACACGTAATACCAAAAGTTCTAAGGTCTTTAAGATTGGGCTTTTTCCCATACCATAGTTCATAAGGAGTTTGTTTATAATTCTTCCTAAGATAGACCCTATTGATAATGTGACAAGCAGTACGAATAGATTCTACCCAAAAATATTTAGGTAAACACTTGGCGTGAATAATAACACGTGCCATCTCTTGAAGAGTACGATTCTTTCTCTCAGTAATTCCATTTTATTGAGGGTTCTTAGGAGCACTAAATTCATGCTTGTAACCATTGTAGTCACAATACTCAATAATTACAGTATCTATGAATTCTCCACCTCTATCACTAGAAATCCTATTTACTTGAGTGTCCTTCTCATTTTCAATACGAAGAAGAATTTTCAAAAAAGTTTGGAACGTATCAAACTTTTGTTTTAAGAAGGCCACCCAAGTAAATCTCGTGAAGTCATCAACCATAACAAGAATGTAATTGTGTCCACAGAGACTAACAGTTCGAGAAAAACCCATTAGGTCCATATGGATGAGCTCCAAGGGTTTAGGGGTAAAGATATCTTTAACTTTATTATGAGGTTTCTTAACAATTTTTCCTTCCTGAAAGGATCCACAGACAATGTAATAAATAGGTTTTATTTTTGGAATTCCTCTAACCACATCTTGTATAGATAATCTACTAAGGTTATCATAATTTATGTGACCCATCCCATTATGCCATATTTCATTGTCATCCATTTTGACAATATTACAGACCTTCGTACTAGCCTGAACAGTATCACAATTGTTAGGAGTCATGAGTCCTGTAAGAATGAACTCACCTTTTTCATTTAAAATTTTGCAATTATTCTTTGAAAAGGTGACAGTATGATTTGAGTCACAAACTTGCGAGATACTAAGTAGATTAGCTTTAATACCTTTTACTAGAAGAATGTTTTCAAGCAAAGGAAATCCTTCATCTTAGAGGGTTCCTTTACCAATGATTTGAGATAATACACCATCACCAAAAATACATTTTCTTCCAGCTATGCTGGTTTTGTTTAAAAGTTTTGTATCATCACCAGTCATGTGCTTTGAACAACCATAGTCTAAATACCAACCAGAAGGAGTGTGTTCATCTTTTAAAGCAGTAATCAAAATGTTACACTTCATCTGGGATAATAGCTCATCTTTTCTAACCCAAACAGCTCTTATTTTTGTTTTGTGCAAATTTTCTCTTATTTGATAAAATTTTAGAGCATTATATTTTTGTTGAAAAGTGTTTTGCGCATGAGTTTGTGTTTTATGGAAAATATGAGCATTTGGTTTAGGAAAGTGCCTGGTTGTTCTTCTTGGAAATGTTTTTTTAGGTTTGATATTTCTCTTTCTATAGTTACAGTTTGTATCTGGTTGTCTAGGTAGGACATAATTGTTACGACTTCTCCTAGAGTACTTGAAGTTTTGGAATACATGAGTATTATAGAAAGGATTTACTAAACGTCTAGAGTAGTAACCTTCAAAACAATGGTCGTATATGTCACAGTATGAGCAATATAAATTTCTTGAAGAGGGTATCTCCTTAGGCAAGTCTCTAAACATAGGTTTCATGGAATTTTAATGTCGATCCATATTCATAGGGAGTACAGTTTGGAATGAAGAAACACTCTTCCTAATTAGAGCGAAGACGTATTTAGCCTTAGGTTGACTATCACACTGAGAGTTAATTGATTCCCCAATATCAAACTTTCGTTGTTTTTCATCAAATTCATTTTTAGGGAATGAAAATCTGGACAAGTTTCAATAGGTCTTTTGCCTCCTTACACAAACTTGATTAATCAATAGTTTTTAGTTTGTGTCTTTAAATTAGGCCAAAACCCTATTCCAGTTCGATCATCAGAATTGGTTTTTGAATAAACAACAAAACCATCAAAACAGTTTGAATTATTTTCAAATTTTGCAATTTTTTTTAAAATAGTTGTTGTCTTTTCTTTCGATTGTTCCAATTCTAATCATGTCCCTTTATAGTTTTTCCTCCACAGTTTCATTTGTTTCAATCAATTCTTTTAATTTTTTATGAAAAATTTTGACTTCATTTTCATGAGTTAGACATTGGGTAGTATACTCTTCAGCGTTAAGTTTAACCATTAGACTTAGGTTTTCTAGTTTCTTAGTGATGTATTTTATAGTCTTCTCTAATCTATAGCTTTTCTTGAGAGTTTTCCCATAAAGTGTGTGAATATAAGGGAGGTCTTCAGTGTCCGAATCAGTAAGTGTAGTGTGTGAAGTGACCCCTAAGGATTCATTTCTTGAACTCACACACAGATTGACATCGTCATTATCTCTTTACCTTTGACTCGCACACCCCGCTGTAGAACTAGCATTGTTCTCAGAAATTAAAGCATCTAAACTAGTAGTAGCATGATTCATAACAACAGAAGTAGAGCTATTATCATCATTCTCATACAAAGGTACAAGCATATAATCATTATAGATTATCTTGGCAAAGAAGCACATGCAAGGATAAAAAACATCAAATGATTCAGGTTCCTCATTTTCAGAATCACTAGAATCATCCCATGTCTTACAAATGTTGGCCCTAGTATGTTTATTGGTCATGTTCAAGTTAACTCTACAATCTTGTGCTATATGACCCAATTTCCCACATCTATAACATTCAGTAGTCTTAAAGTCTCTTTTAGGTCTCGTATGAATGTCCTTCTGATGTTTGTCTTGACCTTCCTCATGAGGTTTGTGATTAGACTGAGTTGGATAATTTGGCTTGCCTTGTCTGTTTGCCATTTTGTTTCTAAAGTTCACAATTTTCTTAAACTGTTTTGACATCAAGGCAATATGATTATCAAAACTATTTATATCACACTCCTCATCAGAATCATTATTGGGAATACTAAGCTCAGGTTTCATTAGCTTAGAAGAAAAACTCAAATTGGAATTAGTCTATTTCCTATGGGACTGGGTCAATTGTTTCTTAAATTCTAATTCCATTTTCACAGTTCTTAGTTTACTACTGAGTAATTCAGGAGTAAGATTTTGGTCACTCATTTCCTCAATAGCATATCTTTTATTATCAAATTTCCGTGGTAATGATCTTAGAATTTTAGAGACAATTTCATGTCTGTCATAAGTTATCCCATCAGCATGCAATTTGTTCACAATGTCAGTCAATTTCATGTAAAAGTCATCAAATGATTCAGAGTATGACATAATTAAAGAGTTATACTGTTGGACAAGCATCTATGTTTTAGCATCCTTAAGTCTACTGTCACCTTCATGTGCCATAATCCCTGTATCCCAAGCTTCCTTAGAAGTGGCACAAGATGAGATCCTTTTGAACTCATGTTCGTTTATAGACATAAAAAATGGCATTCTTTCCTTTGTTATTGTTTCGAGAAACTTGCTTCTCTTCTTAAGTAAATTCACTTAACACTTTCTTAATCCCCTCGTTACTTCCTTCAGTGGCTAGTTTAGTAGGATAAGTATATCTATTTTCAATAATATCCCAGACATCATCTCCCAAGGTTCCTTGTATGAAAGCAACCATCCTTACTTTCCAGTAAGCAAAGTTATTTCCATAAAAAAGATAGGAGGTTTGGTCAAGTTACCAAATCTTTCATTTTTCTCTTCCATTGTTTGATTTTAAAAAAACAATTTCTAAAACACAAGAACTTTAAAGAAAATTTCCAAAGCTCTGATACCAATTGAAAAATCTGTTACTTAGGCCGTTTAATACAAGATTAAACTATTAAAGTAACTCCGAACTGTTTTTTAAGGAAACACTTTTCTTAAAAACAAAACAGACTAACAGAATATATGTTTAATAAAACATATACGAGATTTGTTCAAGATTTTATAATAGGTTTAGCAAATATAGTTTAAATAAATTAAACTCAGTACAACCACAAGAATGAGATGAGGAGATGTAGAAAGAATAAGGACAAGGCATTTTTAACGTGGTAAAACCTCACCCAACTGAGAAAACATCCACGGTGACTTCTAAGTAACAAACCAAAAATCCACTAAAACAAAATATTCAAGTCACAAACTATATAACACACATGCACACAAATCAGACCTATATAAGTTTATAAATGTACCCACTGGTTTAATTCTTACTTCTCTGCAGTTCTGATATTGATGTGGCTTTCCCAGTTTTCTAACTTCTCCACTTTGTTTTATTCTTTACGTCGACTCTTAAAGATTCAAGATCTTATGGCCAACACTTCTGTGTTGTAGTGTGACAAGTGTTTGTGATAGTGATCTAACACATGCATGCACACACACACAATTATTTTATACAAACAGTCCTATCAAATTACAGATCAGATCTAAATGATGTTGTTTTCAGTTTCTCTCTTCTTTAGAACCAAAAGACTTTATTTGACCTTTAAAATAACCCAGAATCCAAGGCTACCTTTCTCGAAAGACGGTTTAAGGTCTTAATCAATTTCAAGGGTTTTGAAAATATTTTTGAAATTAAAAACCGTCAATTGCGATTCCAACTAGGTCAACAATCTTATTTCATAAGAACTAGAAATTGAAAATATATTAATTGATTCTAAAGATTTAAAAAACATTTACAGAACAAAAATAAACAGATACGATTTCTTAAGATGAGAAATTAAAATGTGCAGATCTAAGTGTAATATGGCATGCAATAATCAGATCTACAATATCTATGAAAGAGAAATAGAGATCTAACAAGAAATGTCTAAGTTGGAAACAAGATGCCGAACCCAGGGGATAAAACACATTAAACACCCTTAAACCCCCGCCAATGACACGTTCAAACACACAGGTATAGTGTTTGGTATAAGCTGTTTTGGAAAAATGTGTTTAGGATTTGAACATGAAAAGGGTTTGAAAACGATTTAGGGTTTCTCTCTTCTCTTTTTTCTCTCTCTATTTAGACGAAATGCCAAAAGTTCCCAAATGATGAGGGTAAGCTTCCTTTTATAGGGAGCAAGGAAGGATCGAGAAGGTCTATTCAAAACCAAGGGCTGAGAAGAGGTCAAGGGCAAAAGACTTTGATCCAATGGTTAAAGAACAGCAGTGGATTACTTGTCCTCTGATTAGCCTAGAGAGGTTCACAGGTATTGGGTTCAACCGAATGCAAAGCATTGATAACAATGATCCAAGGGCTGAGATTAGACAAGGTTTACGTGTCTACAAACAAACACAAGTCAGGCCGTTATAAGGATGACAATGGTTGAGATTGGCTCTCACATGCACATTTTAAACTTAATTACACAGGCACCCTCAATTCTCAAGTGCTTTTGGATCCTACCCAAACCAACTTCCAGATATGAAAACATAAAACCAGGAATTAGAAAAAGACCCCAAAAGTTTTATAAACCAAATTTTAATTTCCATGAAATCATTTAAAAATTATGAAAAATTCCTAAAAATTATTAAAACCAGTTTAAAAGGAATTAACCACACACAACTCACACACAATCAAATAATACACAATATGAACAATGTATACAACCCTAGAGTGTGTGATTGAGAATTATACATCAAATAGAATCAAGTGTGGCTTAAGAAGAATATTCTGAGGCTCTTTGGTATCTTGGGAATGGGACTCTAATTTTATCACTTTTTCCAAACTAGATGAGAACTTATACAATGTAGACTTAAGTGAGTCAAGAGTGTAAGGTGCTTCAATCTCCCCTTTGTAAATAAGAGACAAAATCTCCTTCGAGTCAACTAGGACTCGTAGGGCAACGAAACATAAGGAAAAAAAATTTCCTTTACAACAATTCTATCAAACCATTTCCTAGAAAAGAAAATTACATAACTTAACTAATTATACATAAATAACCTAATAACATCTGTTGAATACAACTGTATAGATTCCTGTAAATAATTACTAAGATCAAGCTTATTAGAAATATGTACAAAAAAAATGAACTCATAAGACTCAAACTTCTCCCCCATTTTGTCTCTAATGGTCAAAGGGAATATTACTCAAGTCATAGGAGTTTATTCAGCACACAACATTCATATCGATTTTCGCAGAGCAAGAAATCTATTATAATCCAAAGGTTTGGTAAACATATCTGCGAGTTGCAAATCAGTAGGAAGATAATTGATTTCTAATTCCTTAGTCTCAACTAATTTGCGTATTAAATGATGTCTATTTTTTATATATTTTGGTCGCGAGTGTTGAACAGGATTTTTAGAGATTTTGATCTCACTCTGATTATCACAATAAAGATGCAATTGTCCTTCTTGAATACCATAATCACTTAGCATTTTCTTAAGCCAAAGTAATTGGGCACAACAACCACCATCTGCTATGTATTCAGATTCAGTTGTTGATAAAGAAGTGCAGTTTTGTTTCTTACTACTCCTCTTACAAGATTGTTACCAATGTAGTAACACGCTCCTGATGTGCTCTCACTATCATCAATACACCCCGCCCAATCGGCATCAGTGTATCCTATTATAGTACTAGGAGTATCATTGGTGTACCAAAGTCCTAAATATAGAGTGCCTTTTATGTATTTAATGATTCTTTTAACACATACTAAATGGCTCTCTTTAGGGTTATTTTGATAACGGGCACACACACAAACAGCGTACATAATATCAGGATGCGAAGCAATAAGGTCTAGTAAGGTTCCTATCATACTACGATATAGAGTTGTATCTATGGATTTACCACTCTCATCTTAAAATAGTTTGACTGTAGTACTCATGGGAGTTTTAGCGTCTTTGGCACTTTGAAGACCGAATTTTTTAACAATCTCTAAAGCATATTTAGATTGCAAAACAAATAAACCTTCTGAATTCTGTTTGACTTGAAGACCTAGAAATTTTTTTAACTCCCACATAAGAGACATTTGAAATTCTTTATGCATAATTTTAGAAAAAGATTTAACTTCTTAGGGGGACGTTGATCTAAAAATGATATCGTCAACATAAATTGAGCTATAATGATATGTTTATCAAAATGTTTGACAAAAAGGGTTTGATCATTTCCACCTCTCTTAAAACCTTTATCTAAGAGAAAATTGGAAAGCCGGTTATACCTGTCTTTTGGCGCTTGTTTTAGGCCATACAAATCCTTTTTAAGACGATAAAATTGGTTAGGAAACTGTGGGTCAATAAACCCTTTGGGTTGTTCAACATAGGGCTCTTCGGTCAATATTCCATTAAGGAAGGCAGACTTAACATCCATTTGGTAAAGCATAAAATGTAACTAACATGTTATTGTAAAAAGAAAACGAACAAATTCTAAGCAAGTAACAAGGGCAAAAGTCTCGTTAAAATATATACCTTCAATTTGAGAGTATCCTTGAGCCACTAATCTGGCTTCGTTTCTAATGATTATTCCACTTTCATCAGATTTATTTTTAAATATCCAACGTGTGCCAATGACCTTTTTATGATCAGGCCTAGGTATAAGATACTAAACATCATGAATGACAAATTGAAGAAGTTCTTCCTGGATGGCAGAAATCTAATGAGGGTCATTCAATGCCTCATTTACATTCTTTGTTCCACAAGGGAAACAAAACATGCATAATGAGCATAGTTTCTTAATTAAGATCTTGTACGTACAGGCTCACAAGGGTTACCAACAATGTTATCTATGGGACGATCTTTAGAAAACCAAGTAGGTACTTCAAGTGTCTCAATTGGTAAATAACCATTTATTTATAGAGAACCATTTTCTAAAACATTTTGAGACTCTTCCATAATAGTTGGTTCTCTAGTCTTACTCTGAACAGTAGTGTCACTTACAATAACGTGTATGGATTCCATTAAGGTCTTAGTGCGAAGATTATAAACACGGTATGCTCTAGTATTAGGAGAATATCCAAGAAAGATACCTTTATCTCCACGAGTCTCGAATTTAAATAAGTCTTCTCTGTCTTTGCAGACATAACACCTACTACCAAAGGTTCTAAGGTATTTAAGATTGGGCTTTTTGCCAAACCATAGTTCATAAGGAGTTTGTTTAGAATTCTTCCTAAAAATCCTATTTTTAAAAAAAGAATTGGAAGACCTTAAAAATTCGATGGTTTGTGTTTGTGCCAAAGATGACAAAAATATTTTAGTCAATGAGTTTGTGGCACGTGAAGAGACTCTTAGGAAAAAGTTTTCTTAAATTGAGGGGGAGCGAGATAACCTTCTAGGTTTTATTGATAATTTGAAGAAGGCATCCCTTAATTTGGAAGAGTCTAATTCTTTGCTTGAGTAAAAAATTTTGAAGTTAAAAAATGATTTGACAGACTCAAGTAGGTTTGATAGTGACGGTAATGGCTCATCATGTTCTCATACTTCTAATGCTAAAGCCAAAACCATTATTTGTTTTATAGGGTCAACTAATTCCAAGGATGTTAGAAAAGATCACACTTTAGGTGTCATTCCACCCGTTTACACATGTTCATATTGTGGTAGGAAAGGTATCTTTAGGCGCTTTTGTTTTGATCTTGGAAAAAGTCCTAAGAAGTTTATGTCTAGTGTTCCCGTGGTTCTCAAAGCCCCCACACGACGTTTCACATCTATTTGTGTTAGAAACTCACTTTTAGAGGCACTATATTTTAGACAAGTTGATCCCGTTTTCTTGCACGTGATTCTTCTCTTGCCATATCATATAGATGATTATGTTTGAATGTTTGTCATACGCTAGTTCTGCTTCTCGATATATTTTTGCTAACGTTATGACATGTACTTTGTGTATAAATTTTTGTTTTTGAAAAATACAAAAATATTTTTGTTTTTTTGTTGGCACCGTTTATGGATAAACACATTCGATGATCAAGTCACAACGTCATTCCATTCTTCATGTGACTAATTGATAGTGTTTTGAGACTATATGTCAATTCATCCATGTGCTTTATAATGTTTGGTGTCATTAAGATGTAATTAAGTGTTACTTCCTACATGTTTGACTCATGATTACCTTTATTGTACACATGCACGAATTTGTTTGATTATTGTTTTTGTCTTATCACATGTTGGTTGGGTATTTTCACTTCAATTTTGTCCTTAAAACGAACCAAGCGCGATAAATTTTGATAAGAAAATTGTGCATATAAAAATCGTTTTGTGAGTTTGTGTGTTTTAATTGAAAATGGGGAAGGGTTACGAAAGGTTCATTTAGCCTTTGCGATTCTAAGCCACCGTTAAAAAGGACCTAAAAAATTGAGAAATTTTATTATCCGGGGTCCAAAGAGGTTAAAAGAGCCCGAAAAAAAAATAGTGGCAATAAAAAAAAATTCATGTCAATTATGGGCCAATTAGGTTTTTGCACCAATTATCCAATGTTTGAGAGTTTAGATTACCTCTAAAAGAAATATGTATGAGGGAGTTTGGATGGAGAATTAAAATGGGTTTGCACGTCCTTGAAATTCTTGAAAATGCGCTACATAGTTTTGGACGTTATTGGTGTGGAAATCACTTTGACTTTGATTTATTGATTTGCATAATATGATGTCATCTAAATTCAACAATTTTTACACCTGAGGATAATTTTGATGATCATTCGTTAGGAGTACACGTATGCATCGTGCACATATGATTAATTGAGTTGATTTACCTATCGAATGTGTTCACACCCATACATTCCATTTCCATGACTTGGTTGTTTTTAGTTTAAATCCATGGTGTGATTTTTGAATCATATTTTTTCAAATTGGTATCCTATTTTTGTACGAAAATTTTGAAAAATCAAAAATAGTTTGTGAAGATTTTTTGAGTATATCTTTGCTAGAGCACATTTTCCATTTGATTGATGCTTTGTTTTGTATATTGTGACACCCCGATTTTGCTTGTTTGATTCATTCTTCCTATTTATCTATTTGGAGACATCATAAAAGGGGGAGAAAGAATTATCTTATTTTGGGGGAGTTTGAATTTGGGGGAGAGTTTTAAGATTTGACTTACGCTTATCATATATTGGTTTCTATGTTTATTTCATTTCAAACTCGATACGTCACTTGGTATTTCTTTTTTCTCATGTGTGTAGGTACTACATTGATGTTCACTGAATTTCACACCCTGATGAGAAAAGGTTTGAAAGGTTTGAAGATTTTAAGATGATCAAACGATGAAGACTTATTCATTTGTATCTTTCCAGTTTTGGGTTCATGGAAGGGTAGATTTGTATAGGCAATTGTGTTATTTGATAATTCGGATTTTTTATATATGTACCGGCATAGACATAGGGGAAGATTTGTAAGGACATATTTCTCATGTCCATTATCTTACATTGGTATATGTCGTATGCTGTTACATTTGGCACGTCTCTACACGATCTCACACGATGACCTCAATTCGAATTCGGGATTCAAGCATTAATTATCTCCATCAGGTGTCTCACATCTGCCTCAACGACTTCACGTTCCATGATTTTAGGCTCGTAATGCAAGTGGTACGCAAGAGAAGTCAAAACAGTGAAATAAGGATCGATAGGGAAATTCAAGGGAAATTTGGTAATTTTACAGCCACCGTCCAGAGGATCGATCAACTGGAAAGTTGAAGAGATTGCCGCAATGAAGATACTAGAAGAAACGGTACCTCAATCCGAGCTTCGGTGAAAAAGTTATGTCCCATTGAAAATGGAGATAATTCCAAGAAAAAACCTTGGAATTTTGCTAAGTGTTTAAAGCCCCATGACCAGCGATTTTTTTCAAACCGAGGGTCGAACTGATTCGGGGGACGAACCGGTTCGCAGGGTACCCGAACCGGTTCGGGGTACCTGACGCTGGATAGAGTTTCAGATTTTTAAATCTCTTCTTTTGTTTCCCTATAAATACCAACTTCAGGGGAGTTGTTTTGGAAGACTTGGATAGATGAATTTGAGAGTCCTATCACCTCAAGTCTTCATATTTTTGAGTTCCCAAACTCATGTTTTGATTCACATATCATTTCCATATCTTTGTGAATCCTTTTTGAAACCCAAGAACACAATTTTGTTTTTCTTCATCTTTGTGGGGAGATCTTTGCAACCGAGGACTGCGTGTTATTGCAGAGAGAGTCTCTACAAAGTTTTATGGTTGCGTGTCATTGAGGAGTGCTGCGGTTTTTCCTTTGTTGATTGGACTGAGGTTCATATGGGTTCGCTACATGTGGATTCATTGCTGACGACACCGACCGACGCCTGCGGGTATTCGTGTCTCACTGCATTTTATTGTAATCCATGTAAGTTGCGATTTACTTATTATAATAAAATAAAAGGTTTTGCCCTGCGGGGATTTTTCCTTAAACTCGTGTCGCATGCTTTATTTATGGTTTAACACACACACACACACGTAATTGTTTGTTTATGGGCTATTTCTAAATAGACTCTAATTAAATAAGGTTTACTTGGAAACTTGTGAGTTATTTTTAATCAGTATCACACAGTCATACGACTTATCAGAATATTATAACTTGTAGGGACTGACCATACCATCACGGGACTCCCAATTTGAAAATAGAATGATAATTTGAAAATATCTACACTTAGGCTTAAAAACATGAGATAAGAAGGCAACACCCCGAAAAAGCCCCTGTAAGAGGCACCAACACCTCGCACGAGACCAATGTAACTTGTAGGAACTGATGGCATGATCACGGGACTCCTGATTTTAGAATGCAACGATAATTTGAAAATATCTATACTTAGGATTAAAAACACGGCATTAGAGGGTGACACCCCAAAACATCCCCTCAACGGCCTCGTGAGAGACACCAATGCCTCGCACAGGAAAAATCTAACTCTTAGGGACTAACCGCGCGATCACGGGACTCCTGGTTTCATAATCGATGATAATTTGAAAAAATCTAGACTTAGGCTTGAAAACATGACGTTAGAGGTCGACATCCCGAAATAGCCCCCAAATGACCTTGCGAGAGACACCAACACCTTGCGAAGGACCAATGTAACTCGTAAGGACTCACTGCGCAATCACGGTACTTCCGATTTAAGAATATAATGATAATTTTAAAATATCTAGGCTTAGGACTAAAAACATGGCGTTGGAGGGTGAAATTCTGAACTAGCCCCCGAACGGCCTCGTGAGATGCTCCAACACCTTGCATGAAATGTAACTCGTAAGGACTGACCACGCGATCACAAGACTTTCGATTTGAGAATAGGACAATAATTTGCAAATATCTATACTTAGGCTTGAAAACACGGAGTTAGAGGGCGACACCTCGAAACATCCTCTGAACTGCCCTATGAGAGGCACAGACACATCGCGTGGGACCAAAGTAACTCATAGGGACTCACCACGATCATTGGACTCCTTGTTTGAGAATACAATGATAATTTGAAAATATCTAGACTTAGTCTTAAAAACATGACGTTAGTGGGAGATAACCCGAAACAGTCCCCGAAAGGCCCCGTAGGAATTACCAACACCTTGCATGAGACCAATGTAACTCGTAAGGACTGACCGCCCGATCACGAGACTACTGATTTGAGAATATGATGATAATTTGAACATATTAAGAATTCAACTTAAAATTTGTGACACGCCGCTTAATAAAATACTGGATGATCAATCATATACTAGATTAAAACAGGAATCTCATATGGTTCATTCTCAGCATCACTGTCAAAAACCAATTTAATTACTAATAACTTATTAGGTACGTCTGACTTGAAGGAATCATCATCTAGGTATCCCTGTGGCTGGACACCTATATATATACATATATAGAAGGAGAGGTAAAAATAGAGAAACGGGTCAGAGCTCGAGTTTGGAAATATTTAGCAAGTGCTTAAAAGCCATATTTTAAAATATGAAATCTCTCATATTTAAACTGATAGCGCACTCTCATAAGATACACCTCACCCCTCTTCTAATAGAGAACACCTACCATATACCTTTTAAACAACCTAGTTAAGCTATCATGCCTAACTAATCTCTTTAACCCATCTTTTAATCCCTTAGAACTATCACCTACCTTGTGTGATATAGTATGTTATACCGTAAGCTATTGCATAAGCTTTTAGTGATGTAGTCATCCATGTGATATATATATGTAGATATAATCATTGTTTCTTTATAAAGCTATATCGTTCATATATCATAACTTCCACTAGTTTTAAATACCATTTCCACTTTAACATATAACATTCTTATATAAATAGTTCTCACTTGAACCTACGATTTACCTTTGTATAAGTCTGGATATGAAACTACCGGAAGAAGAATAATATCTTGTTCATTTTGAACTTTACACCTTTTTAAAGGCTATATGACATCTCGTATTCATAAGTAGGTAATATACTACAAGCAACGGGTATATTTATACCTATTTTACAATCATAAGTATAATAACCATCCCATCGAGTTATAACTCGAGGATGCAGTCTCAAAGAGCCCATCCACATCCGGGTTTGTTCAACTTAACCCCAGTACCAAGTCAGGATTTCTCATGAACATGGTAGAAACACAAAACGGTGGAGGCAGTCACATTCCCTCCTGAAAGTGGGATAAAAATATCACACCCATATGCATAACAATATGACCTGGGGATATACGCTCCCTACTCCGTAAGCCAGGGTATTCACCCACATCGCGCAACCTGCCTGGATAGCACTAGAGATATAAGCATACATAAATATATCATTTTCATATCAATATATTTGTAAACAAATCGTATATATATATATATATATATATATATATATATATATAGTAACAATACCCGTATATATAATATATATATCATTCGTCAATATGCTCTAGCTATAAGTGCCGAACTCTTATAGCTATAGTCAATAACCCAAATGTTCCCATTCGTAATAGTATATAAGTATTTACCAACTTGAAATACTAATCGTATAAGTATTATCTTACTTAAAATATAACTCGCACCATAATAACTTTTAAGGATTATAATATAAACCTGAATATACCAATTCGTAACAATCAAATAAGTATGTTAACTACTTATCTTAATTCAATAGGGAACACATCACCTATACTAATAGTCGTCAATAGATGTATAGGACAACCGCACAATTCTCTTTAGTCCATATCCTAAATTCCATCATAATCGCATCCTAGGATTTACTCAATTATAATCGGACCATATTTATTCTAATGGCATAAATATATTTATAGCTTGCCAAATAATTTTCTCGAATGTTACACGTCCTAAACTTCATTAAATCCATGCTCCGGATTGTACACTAAACTAATCCAAGGTTAATATACAACTCCTCAAGTCCTTTAGATCACACCCATCTATAATACACTATTTAAGAAGGCCCCTAAGCCTTGAACCCAAAAAGAAAAAGGAGTAGAAAAATCCATATATAGGGCAGAAAATAGAGTTTTGATAGACCGGTCCCTGACCCTCGGTCGACAGCGAATTGGGATTTTGCCTTGCGAGCTAACGAGTGGCCTTTTCCCTTATACCGGTCAACCGTCTCTTTGGACACGGTCAACCGATCACACCAGATATTTCGGCCATCTCTTAATTTCTTACAAAACCTAAATCTCCAAAATACCAAATATCATCCCAACCTCCATTTTATGGTTTCTAATCTCGACCAACAACACTATAAACATCTAATCTATGTTTTTCAACTAACACATCAATTAATTTGTCATATTAAACCATTTCTCTTAGATTTAAACCTTAAAACCATTTAAAACCCTAGTTTATCATTTCCACCATTTCTACACACCATTAACGTGCATTTAACACTAGAAATCATTATGAGTCTACAATACACCAATTTGTAAACCCGTACTCAAATTTCTCAAATTTATTTTAAAGGTTTCAACACAAAATTTATCTAGTTTACCAACTATAATATGAGATAAACACTCAAAGGAATAAAGCAAGTAAACACTTGCCTCGTGGATGAAATTAGACGACCTCGAGTCGAATCCCACGGAGTTTGGCCCGAAATCCCCTTTTCTATCTTCCTTTCTTCTCTTATCTCTTTTCTCTCTTTTTCTTTCCTTTCTCTCACTCTCTCGTGCCTTTTATAAGAGAGAATAAAGGTTTATCCCTTATAAACTCAAAAAAGACTCGTTTACTCAATTGGGAGTCCCTACTAGTCCAAAAGTCCCCGAAACCTAAAAATTACCCTCGGATACTCTATCCTGACTATTCAGTCATTTCGAAACCAATCGTGCACTCGAAATCTCCATCCGAGTCACATAACTAAAATTCACTACTCGAACCTAACACTTCTCAATGCGTGTTTTCCAAATAAATATTATCCTTTGTCTCTTTACCCAACTACGACATGTAATTAAAATAATCCAACTCATTTACTTATTCCCAAAAGTAAATGTAACACACATTGGTAAATATCTAACACTTATTAATCAAGAATTTACTATTCTAAGAAATTCCTCTAATTACCAAATTACGCCCACTTAGGTAATTTTAATATCTATATAAGTATGGGGTATTACAAAATCAAGGCGTTAAAGGATGAAATCTCAAAACCATGCCCGAACGGCCCTATGAGAGAGGCTCCATCACCTCATACGGGACCAACAAAACTTGTAGGGACTCATCACGCTACCACAAGATTATCGATTTGAAAATACGAAAATAATTTGAAAATATCTAGACTTAGTCTTAAACACACTGCGTTAGAGGGTGACATCCATAAATAGCCCCCATGCGAGGCACCACCACCTCTGACATGACCACTATAACTCGCAAGGGCTGACCGCACGATCAAGGGACTTCGGATTTTAGAATATGATGATAATTTTAAAATATCTAGAACTAGGCTTAAAAACACGGCATTAGAGGGAGACACCCTCAAATCGTCCCTGAACGGCCTAGTGAGATGTACCAACACCTCATACGAGACAAATGTAACTCATAGGGACTGACAGTGCGATAACGAGGCTCCTGATTTGACAATACGATGATAAATTGAAAATTTCTAGCATTCGGCTTAAAAATATGGTGTTAGAGGGCGAAACTCTAAAATAACCACCGAACGGCCCGTGAGAGGCACCAACACCTCGCATAGGACCAATGTAACTCGTAGGGACTGAACACGCAATCACATGACTCCCAATTTAAGAATACCATGCTAATTTAAAAATATATAGACTTAGGCTTCAAAAAACATGGCGTTAGAGGGCGTTACCCCAAAACAACCCGCGAATGGGCCTGTGAGAAGTACCAACACATAGCACAGGACCAATGTAACTCATAGGCTCTAATCATGCGATCATAGGATAGTCAATTTGAGAAGATGATGATAATTTCAAATATCTAGACTTAGGCTTTAAAACATATCGTTTGTGGAGACACCCCAAAATAGCCCCAAACGGACCCATGAGAGGTACCAAAACCTCATACGGGACCAATGTAACTCGTAGGGACTGACCGTGCAATCACGAGACACCCGGTTTAAGAATACGATACTAATTTTAAAATATCTAGACTTAGGCTTAAAGAGATGACGTTAGAAGGCGACACTCCAAAACAGCCCTCGAAAGGCCCCATAGGAGTCACCAACACTTCGCATAAGACCAATGTAACTCATAGGGATTGAATGCAGGATCATGAGACTCTTGATTTGAGAATATGATGATAATTTGAAAATATCTAGATTTAGGCTTAAAAAAGGGCATTAGAGGGCGAAACCCCAAAACATCCCCCGAACGGCCCCGTGAAAGGCACCAACACCTCACACGAGACCAATGTAACTCCTAGGGACTACCGCGCTATCATGGGACTCCCAATTTGAGAATAGAATGATAATTTGAAAATATCTACACTTAGTCTTAAAAACATTGCGTTAAAAGGCGACACTACGAAAAAGCCCCTAAAAGGCCCCGTAAGAAGCACTAACACCTCGTATGAGAGTAATGTAACTCGTAGGGACAGATCTCGTGATCACAACACTCTCAGTATGAAAATGAGATGATAATTAGAAAATATCTAGATTTAGGCTTAAAAATACAGTGTTAAAGGGCGGACACCCCGAAATCGCCCTCAAAAAGCCGCGTGAGAGGCACTAACACCTCGCACGGGACTAATTTAACTCGTAGGTACTTATCGCGGGATCAAGGGACTATCGATTTAAGAATACAATGATAATTTGAAAATATATAGACTTAAGCATAAAAACATCGTGTTAGACGGAGAAATCCTGAAACAGTCCCGGAATGGCCCCTTGAGAGGCTCTAACGCCTCGCACTAAACCAACATAATTCGTAGGGACCAACCGCGCGATCACAGGACTCCCAGTTTGAGAATATGACAATAATTCAAAAATATCTAGACTTAGGGTTAAAAACATGGCGTTAGATGGCGAGACTTGTAAATAGCCCTCGAATGGCCTTGTGAGAGGCAGTAACACCTCGCACGGGACCAATGTAACTCTTTGAGATAGACCGCGCAATCACAAGACTGTCAATTGGGGAATGTGAAGTTAATTTGAGAAAATCTAGGCTTAGGCTTAAAAACATGGCGTTAGAGGGAGACACCCTGAAACAACCCCCAAATGGCCCAATAAGAGGCACCAACACCTCGTGTGAGACCAATGTAACTCGTAGGGACTGGCCACATGATCACGGGACTCTTGATTTAAGAATATGATGATAATTTGAAAATATTTATACTTAGGCTTAAAAATAAGGCGTTAGAGGGCAAAATCCCAAAACATCCCGTAACCGGCCTCCTAAGAGGCTCCAACACCTCGTACGGGACCAATGTAACTCGTAGGGACTGAAATCGTTATCACATGACTTTAGATTTAAGAATATGAAAATAATTTGAAAATACCTAGAATTAAGCTTAAACGCGCGGCATTAGAGGTCAGCCTCCGAAACAGCCCCCGAATGACCTTGTGAGAGGCACGACCACATCACAAGCGACCAATGTAAATCGTAAGTACTGACCCCGTGATCATGGGACTCTCGATTTAAGAATATGACTATAATTTGAAAATATCTATACTTCGGCTTAAAAACACGGAGTTAGAGGTTGATAACCTCAAATAGTAACCAAACGTCCCGTGAGACGTACCAACATCTCACACGAGACTAATGTAACTCGTAAGTACTGACCGCGTTATCACAGGACTCTCGATTTGAGAATACGGTGATAATTTGAAAATATCTAGACTTAGGCTTAAAAATAAGGCGTTAGAGGGGGAGACCCCCAAATAACCCCCAAATGGCCTCGTGAGATGCACCAACACCTCGTACGAGACCAATGTAACTCATAAGGACTGACCGCATGATAACAAGACTATCGATTTTAGAATACATTGGTAATTTGAAAATATATAGACTTACGATTAAAAATAGAGCGTTAGAGGGTGAAATCCTGAAATATCCCCCGAATAGCCCCATGAGAGGCACGAACACCTCGCACGAGACCAACATAACTCGTAGGGACTGAACACATGATCATGGGACTCTCGATTTAGCAATACGACAATAATTTGAAAATATCTATAGTTAGGCTTAAAAATATGGTGTTAGAGGGTAACATCCCAAAACAACCTTCGAACAACCCCGTAAGATCCACCAACACCTCGCACAGGACCAATGTAAGTCATAGGTACTGACCACATGATCTTGGGACTCTCAATTGGAAAGAGAGATTCAATGACTATCAGCGAGTTCTAGGTGAGGTTCGATCGCAAGTACTTTTCTCCCGCAGTTGAGACCTAAATGAGGAGGAGATTCAAGGAGGTGATTCAAGGTGACCGTTCTGTGGCGGAGTACGATGAGGAGTTCACCCATTTGGCTAATTTAGTGTCAGGCGAGGTGAGCAGGGAGGAGAGGAAGAAGGCAAAATTCATTGATGGTTAGGTCTGAAGGATCAGGAAACATTCGATTAGGAGCCTGACTTTGGAGACATATTCAAACGGCTTCAATACAGATTTATTACACTGCCTAGACCATCACTTCCATCTGAAGGGAAGCAAGAGGGGAGGTTAGCCGAGATAGCAGAGCAAGGCGATTGGGGGTGTTGATAATGGAGCACAGCAGGCAGGCAGGCAGCAGTGGTAGGATACATATCAGGTGAATCCTGTTAAGAGATTTTGACTCGAAGGTCAGGGATTTAGGCAGGTCTAGCAAGGTCCAAATCAGTAGCATGTTCCTCAGGTCCAAGGGAACCATGGAGGAGGCCAGTAGGGCTAACATCAAAGGAAGCCTCGTTAGGGCCATCAGCAGGGAAACTTTCAGAGGCGTTGCTTTGGTTGCGGCCAGCCAGGCCATCTGAGGAACGAGTGCCCACAAAGAGGTAGGGGCCAGCAGTAGGGTGCCCCACAGGGACAAAGTCATAGATGCCCCAAGCAGCACCAACTCCACCCGCCCCATAGCAGCAAGGGAAGTTGCACTACGGGCGTGTGTACAATGTTCAAGATGTTTTGATTCCACCACCACCTCAAGTTCCACCATCGGTCAAGGGTATATTAAATATTCATGGACATGAGGGTAGGATTCTTTTTTATACTGGCTCATCACATTCATTCATTAGGACAAAATTTTATAGAGTCGTTGGGTTGTTAGAGTCAACCGATAGTCTCCTTATGTGTGTAGAGTCACCTATGGTGGTCACTTATACACTCGATATGTAGTGGAGTATATATTATGATTGAGAGACTACGTCTAGCAGCAAACCTCTTAGTGTTAGGTATGGAGGGATATGACGTTATCTTAGGCATGAACTAGTTAGCAAGGTACAGGGCGATGGTGGATTATTTTGAGAGGATCACATTATTTTCCATTCCAGAATAGGAGATGCTTTTAGTGGAGATGCCTCTTTCTGAGGGAGGATCGCGCACTCATTGATATTACACTAAGGAGGAAACCTCACAGGGGGTTGTGATTACGATAGACTCGATCCCAGTCGTGAGGGACTGTAAGGATGTATTTAGGGACATACGAGGGCTACCACCCAGTCGAGAGATTGAGTTTGTTATTGATTTATCACCGGGTATGAGATTAATCACCCGAGCACGTTACCGCATGGCCCCTTCAGAGATGCATTAGGTGAGAGAACAGATTCAGTAGCTTTTAGGCTAGGGTTTCATTCAGCGAAGCACGTCATCGTGGGGGTGCTCATGTGTTTTTTTGTGAAGAAGAGGGATGGTTCGCTCCGCTTGTGTGTCGACTATAGGGATTTGAATAAGGTCACAATATGGAATAAGTATCTATTTTTTAGAATCAATGACGTGTTTGATTAATTGAGAGGGGGCGTACTTCTCTAAGATTAATTTTAGATCAGGATATCATCGGTTGCATATTCGGGAGGAGGACATTCCTAACACCTATTTTTTATCACGATATGGATCCTACGAGTTAAGGTTGATGTCGTTTCGGCTCACCAATGCGCCAGCAGTGTTCGTGGATCTCATGAATAGGGTTTTTAGAGATTTTCTCAATCGATTCGTTATCGTGTTCATAGACGATATTTTGGTCTACTTGCACACAGAGGAGGAGCATGCAGAGCATCTGCGTATTGTTTTGTAGATATCACAGGATCACCAATTGTATGCCAAATTTGAGAAGTGTGGGTTTCGGTTACGGGAGGTGCAGTTCCTTGGACATATTATTTCAGACTAGGGTATTACTATGGATCTGAGTAAGGTATCGGTGGTGAAGGAGTGGGGACAACCCACAACACTGACCGAGATTCATAACTTTTTTGGGTTGGTCGGGTATTATCACAAATTCATTACGGGGTTTTCAAATATTGCGGGGCCATTGATGAATTTGACTCGTAATGGGGTGCCATTTGTATGGAGCGACGAGTGTCAGTTATCTTTCAATAATTTAAAGGACAAGTTGATATCAGCACCTGTACTTGCTTTGCCTAGGGGAGGATTAGTGTACCGGGTCTATACGGATGCATCCTTGAAGGGACTTGGGGGTGTGTTGTAGCAGGAAGAGAGGGTTATAGCTTATGCATCTTGGAAGCTTAATCCTCATGACAGGAACTACCCCACCCATGACCTTGAGTTGGTAGCGGTCGTTTTTACTTTGAGGATATGGAGGCACTATCTTCTAAGAGAACAGTTCACATTATTCACGAATCACAAGTCACTTCAGTATCTCTTCACATAGAAGGATATGAACATGAGGCAAAGGCAGTGGCTAGAATTCGTGAAGGACTACCAGTTTGATATTCAGTATCATTCTGGTAAGGCTAACGTGGTGGTAGACAGGTTGAGCCGACGACCTACGTATAACACCCGATGTTTTTATTAATTAATTAAATTAATTAATGGAAATTTTTGAGAAAAAAATAAATCTTTGGATTTAATGACTTTTATTTGTTAAATATGTTGGTTATGATTTTAGAAGAATAAAACTTCACGAATAATTGAAATCGGATTTAAAATGAATTTTTAATGGAGTTTTTAATATTTGCCTTATGTAGTTTTTGTGGGGAACTATCAGATTTTCTGTAGGGTCGATAGATCGACCCTTTTAGTCGATCGATTGACCATGCCCAGTTTTTTCGCGATTCAGTGAGATTTTAGAGTTGGATTCGGATTAGGACTCTTAATTGTTATATAAGACTTATAATCCGTAGGGGGGCTTCTCATAAACACTTTTTTCCAAGTTTTTCATCAAAAAGCTCTTCCAAAAGATTTTCCTCTCCACCATAATCATCAATAATCAGCAAGATCAAGCTTTTGTCACAAGTTTTAACACAAGATTTAAAGGTTGGGGCTTAGTCAAGATTTATTCAAGAACACTTCTTTGCTAATTTTTCAAAAGGAATCCAGATTTCTAATCAGATTTTCAACACGATCTTCACAGGCATGGATACTCTATTCCTTTCCTTTGGTATTATGCGTTTTAAGTGTTACCCAAACCCTTAATCATGTTTTCTTAAAAGAAAGTAGTGACTTAATCAGGAAAAGTGAACACTAATTATGGGGCTATTTTCATTAAATCTTTTAATTTGAATAATATTCATAACCTTTGGGTACGTAGGATTGATGAGTGGATTTTGGGTTTTTATGGTGTAGGTTGCATGTAGAAAGACCTACTTTTGAATTAAATGGTTTTGGGATCGTATAACTCTTATCAGTTGGGTTAAAATCATGAAATTTGAAATATGATGTATAAATGATGAAATCTAGGTGTTATTTAATTAAAACAATTAAAAGGGATTAATTGCATAACTATGATGATGTGATTATCAAATTAAGATTTAATTAAATTGGACTATCATGCATAGATTTACATGTAGGTTATTAATGTGTGATTTTATAACTTATTGGTGTTATTTTATTGCCATTGTGACGACGGGTTATTGGGTATTTTATGTTCTCCCTATATTTTTAGGATGCCTTCTAGGTATGAGACTAGTTGGTCAGCCTTATTATGATATACGCCTTCTAGGTATGGGACTAGTGAGGGTAGATTATTGCGATTTTATCATGTTGGGGGAGGGATGATTTTTTATATTTAATCATCGTTATGCTAGACTAGGCATGATACTAGGATGAGATTATTGTTGTGGTATCATCCTATACATAGGATAGGACGTAATTGTGCTTGGGGACCCTTAAGAATGGTACTAAGGGATATTTTTAGGATATGACATCCTTAATAAGGGTAGAGTAAACTTACATGGTAAATTGAGATAAATGAATAAATGAGATTTAAAGCCTAAGATAATAAAACAAATATTAAAATGAATTAGCATCGCTAATCTGTGCAGTGCTGACAGTGTTGATAGGCGAACTGGCTATAGCGACGTGGGTGGGTGTTGGCGTCATTAATATATGCAGGTCTGACAGTTTAAATGGGCGAATTGGCTATAAATGGCGTGTCGTACGTGGAACCTCACTAATATGTGCAGTACTGATAGTTTAAATGGGCGAACTACCTATAGTGAGGGGAAGGTGTGGTGTAAAACTTTGGGCACGCCAGTAATATGTGCATGACTTGAGCGAGGGTGAACTGGCTATACTGGTTTCGCATAAAATAAAATGAAGATTTAAGTGGGATTCCCACATGTGGCGTTACAAATGGCAGAAATTAATAGTAGTTGGATTAATTAACTTAAGTAGTTGGAATATGACTTTGAGCTTGATCATGCGATAGTTTTCGTTGTTATTTATTAGTTCCATTAACTATTATCCCATTAAATTTAAAACATTCTATTGTGATATTTATTACGTATAATGCTAATGTTTGGATTCAAGGATCCTGTTTGAGGGGAGTAGTGTGTATTCATGCTCGGGGATTTGGCTCTGACCCGTGCATTGACTAACCTTTTCCAGGTATTAAGATTTGGAGAAGGTGCATAGGATTATCGCAGTTATCATTTGAGGGTGCAGCTGGAGTTATTCATTTTATGGCATAGTTTAGTTAGACTTTCCAGTTTAGTCGTATTTAATTATGAGACTTCATTTGAGTTTTATTGGGCCATTCGATTCCAAAGTTGTTTAGAGGATTTATGTTTGATTATTCAGATTTTATTTAATCATTTTTTGGAGTTAGCATGTGATGGATCTTTTATTGTACGGTTGGTTTTTATCTTTTGGGATTGATTCAATTATTTACCCTGTGGATTGATTTACTTATGTCTCATATCTATCACATGCTAAGAATGGTATTTATTTAGTTCACACCTGGCTTAGTTTGGCGGCGGTGGTTGGCCACTCTGTCGAATTGAGCGGGGTGTGACAGATGGTATTAGGGCATGGTCTTAGGTCTCGTAGGTTATGAGTCCGTTTATCTTCTGCAATGCCGATATTTGATTCCCTTTGTTGATTCGCACTCCTTAAGGTAGAGGGTTTAGCATACGTGTTAGATGTGTTTCTTGGAGATGTGAAGATTTGTGCTAAGGACGTTGCAGGAATCGAGTTTAGAATTAGTAAGCTTTATGTGAGGATCCTTAAAATGGATTTTGGAGACAATAATTATTTTAGAGATTTTAGTGAAGATGTTAGGTATCGTATGTATTGATTTTCGGTGCTGAGATTTAATTTGAGGACGTTAGCATTTTGATGACTTTCGAATATATGATCGAGTGGGGATTTGTGAAAGCCTGTGGTACGCCGTTGTTTTCATAGTTACACATATGTATAAAGGCAATATATATTATTTTGTTATTCGTGGGGTAGGTGCGTGTAGGATTGGGTATATGGCCGCCCAATTATGGCATTATACTGGTAGGAATATATGAGCCTTACTTTACGTTGTGTGAATTTACACGTTGATGTGTATGCTTTGTCTAATTTCGAGGACAAAACTCTTTGCTAGTGGGGAAGTATGTAACACCCCGTGTTTTTATTAATTAATTAATTAATTGGAATTTTTGAGAAAAAAAAATTGGATTTAATCATTTTTATTAGTTAAATATGTTGGTTATGATTTTAGAAGAACATAACTGCAAGCGGAATTGAAATCAGATTTAAAACAAATTTTTAATGGAGTTTTTAATATTTGCCAAAAGTAATTTTCATGGGGGAACTGTCAGATTTTTTGTAGGGTCGATAGATCCACCCTTTTAGTCGATCGATCGACCATGCCCAAGTTTTGCGCGATTCAGTCAGATTTTAGAGTTGGATTGGGATTAGGATTCTTAATTATTATATAAGACTTATAATCCGTATGGGGACTTTTTATAAACACTTTTTCCCAAGTTTTTCATTAGAAAGCTCTTCCAAAATATTTTCCTCTCCACCATAATAGTTTTTATCACAAGTTTTGACACAAGATTTAAAGGTTTAATTTGGGGCTTAATCAAGATTGATTCAAGAACACTCATTTGTTAATTTTTCGAGAGGAATCCTGATTTCTAATCATATTTTCAACATGATCTTCACAGGCATGGATACTCTATTCCTTTCCTTTGGTATTATGTGTTTTAAGTGTTACCCAAACCCTTAATCATGTTTTCTTAAAAGAAAGTAGTGACTCAATTAGGAAAAGTGGACACTAATTATAAGGTTGTTTTTATTAAATCATTTAATCTGAATAATATTCATAACCTTTGGGTACATAGGATTGATGAGTGGATTTTGGGTTTTAATGGTGTAGGTTGCATGTAGAAAGACCTAGTTTTTAATTAAATAGTTTTGGGGGCGTACAACTCTTATCAATTTGGTTGAAATCATAAAATTTGAAATATGATGTATAAATAATGAAATCTAGGTGTTATTTAATTAAAATAATTAAATGGTATTAATTGCATAATTATGATGATGTGATTATTAAATTAAGATTTAATTAAATTGGACTATCATGCGTAGATTTACATATTGATTATGTATGTGTGATTGTGTAACTTGTTGGTATTATTTCATTGCCATTGTGACGACGGGTTATTGGGTATTTTATGCTCTCCCTATATTTTTAGGATGCCTTCTAGGTATGAGACTTGTGTGTCAGCCTTATTATGATTTACGCCTTCTAGGTATGGGACTAGTGAGGTTAGATTATTGCGATTTTATCATGTCAGGGGTGGTCTCATTTTTGGTATTTCATCGTCGTTATGCTAGACTAGGCATGAGACTAGGACGAGATTATTGTTGTGAATTCATCCTATACATAGGATAAGACGTAATTGTGCTTGGGGAACCTTAACTATGATACTAAGGGATATTTTGAGGATCTCATATAGTTAATAAGGGTGGGGTAAACTTACATAGAAAATTGAGATAAATGAATCAAATATATTTAATGCCTAAGATAATAAAACAGGTATTAAAATGAATTGGCATCGCCAATATGTGCAGTACAGACAGTGTTGACATGTGAACTGGCTATAGCGACATAGGTGTGTGTTGGAGTCATTAATATGTGCAGGGATGACAGTTTGAACGGGCAAACTGGCTAAAAATGATTTGTCATGCGTGGAACCTCACCAATATGTACAGTGCTGACAGTTTAAACGGGCGAACTGGCTATAGTGAGGGGAAGGTGTGGTGTAGAACTTTGGGCGTGCCAGCAATATGTGCAGGACCTGAGCGAGGGTGAACTGGCTATACTGGTTTTGCATAAAATAAAATAAACATTTAAGTGAGATTACCACATGTGGCATTACAAATGGCAGAAATTAATAGTAGTTGGATTAATTAACTTAAGTAGTTGGAATATGACTTTGAGCTTGTTCATGCAATAGTTTTCGTTGTTATTTATTGGTTCCATTAACTATTATCCCGTTTAATTTAAAATATTCTATTGTGACGTTTATTGCGTATAATGCTAAGTCTGGATTCAAGGATGCTATTTGAGGGGAGTAGTATGTATTCATGCTCGGGGCTTTGGCTCTGACCCATGCATTGACTAACTTTTTTCAGGTATCAAGATTTGGAGAAGCTACATAGGATTATCGAAGTTATCATTTGAAGGTGAAGCTGGATTTATTAAATTTATGGCATAGTTTAGTTAGACTTTCCTTTTCAGTCGTATTTAATTCTGAGTTTTTATTTGAGTTTTATTGGGTCATTCTGTTCCAAAGTTGTTTAGAGGATTTCTGTTGGATTATTCAGATCTTTATTATTCATATTTTATTTCATCATTATTTAGAGTTAACATGGGATGGATCTTTTATCGTACGGTTGATTTTTATCATTTGGGATTGATTCAATTATTTACTTTGTGGATTGATTTACTTATGTCTCATATTTGTCTCATGCTAAGAATGTTACTTATTTAGTTCACACCCGTCTTAGTTCCGCAGCGACGGCTGGCCACCTCGTCTGTGGGATTTTGTGGGGTGTGGCACTACGTAGGACTTGGAAGAGGTCTAGAAAGAGAAGTGGAGTGAACTTTGTCACGACAATGAGGTCGCCAGGGCATGTATGGGAGTTTTAGCGATCACACCCGAGATTTTCATGCGGGTGGTGAGAGCATAGGTAGAGGATCTATTTTGCCAAGAAAGGGTGAGATAGTTACTAGAAGAGGGTGCAGGGTCTTACTCTATTAGCTCAGAGGGAGGGATACATTTTAATGGGAGATTGGTCGTGCCAAAGGATGAGTATTTCAGGCATGCCATTTTGACCGAGTCCCGTGGCTCTAGATTCATGGTACATCCTGGTAGGGATAAGATGTACCAGGATATGAGGATGCAGTACTGGTTGTCGGGGATGAGGTGAGATATAGCAGAGTTTGTCTTGAAATGTACCAATTGTCATCTTGTTAAGGTGGACCACCAAAGACCTTCAGGGATGTTGCAGCTTCCTGAGATTCCCATGTGGAAGTGAGAGAGCATTTCTACGGATTTCATTACGGGGTTACCGACCTCAAAGAGAGGTCACGATTCCATATGGGTGATAGTGGATCGATTGACAAGGTAGACCATCTATTTTTGATTGTCGAGGATTTTGAGATGATGCGGCATGTGCATCTATTCATAGCGAAAATAGTTAAGTTGCACGGAGTGCCGGTTAACATAGTGTCTGATAAAGACAAGATCTTCGTATTTCACTTATGTCAGAGCTTCCAGGATGCTATGGGCATAGATTTGCGGTTGAGCACCTCCTATCATCCACAGACAGACAGGCAAACTAAGAGGGTAAGTCAGATGTTGGGGGATATGCTGAGGATGTGCATTCTAGACTTTGGGGGAGGATGGGAGAAATATCTTCCATTGGTAGAGCTTGTGTACCAATTCACTATCGGTATGGCCCCAGTCGAGGCACTATATGGGAGACCTTATCATTCACCCGCTTATTGGTTAGAGGTGGGGGACAATAAGTAGTAAGGGGCAAAAATAATTTAGGGGACGTCTGCCAAGATAAAGTTAATACAGGGACGTATTCGGATAGACCAAGATAGGCAAAGGAGTTATGCTAATGCTAATCAGAGATATGTGGAGTATGCTAATGCTAATCAGAGATATGTGGAGTTGGAAGTCGGCGATCACGTATTGGTTCGGTTATCTCCCATGAAAAGGATGATGAGGTTCGGCAAGAAAGGGAAACTAGCACCAAGGTATATGGGACCTCTCTCTATTATAGAGAGACTGGGACCGGTAGATTATAGACTAGTTTTGCCAAGGCATCTTCAGAGGATACATGAAGTGTTCCACGTGGCATCGCCGAAGAAATACCGGAGGAGCGAGAGGTATTCGTGGTACTTTCCATTTGAGGAGATTGATCTATATCCAGATATCTCATACGAGGAGAGACGTGTAGTTATTTTGGATCGTTGTGAGCACAATCTATGGTCTAAGGTGGTACCACAAGTTAGACTTTAGTGGGGCATCACAGTGCCGATGAGTCTACGTGGGAGCGGGAGGATGACATGCGAGAGTAGTATCCATAGTTATTCACCGTAGGTACGACCTAATTTCAGGGACGAAATTCCCTTGTCAAGGGGGAAGTGTGTAACACCTCGTATTTTTTGGTCTTTTATTAATTAATTATTTTGATAAATTTTAAATTACTTGCATGTCATAATTTAATTGGATTAATTATTTTTATATTATTTAAATATTAATCTGGTGAGTAAACGATTAATATTTATGGGATTTAAAGTTACTAAGTGAATAGTAATAATTTAATAAGTGAATAGGTGAATATGAAATCTTAGTAAAATAATTCGGATGGAAATTCCGAGTGTACGGTTGAGTTCGAATGGGTCGAAATAATTGGAAAAGAGTGAATGTGGGTAGTAAATGGGTCTTGGGACATTTTGAGGCATATTTGAGACCACATATGAGTGTTTGGGCACTTTTTATAAAGCCCACACGCTTAAAAACGGGATTGACTTAATAAACCCGAAAAGTGAGAGGTGTGAGAGCTATAACTCATTTTAGAAACCCTAATCAAATAAAGGACAAAAGAGGGAGAAATTAGAGAAATCTTAGGAGCCTAAATAAAGAACAAGTATGGATATTCTTCATGAAATCCATCATCAACAACAAGAGATTTAACCCCTACAAACCCTACAAGGCAAGTGGTTAAACTTCAACTTTATTAATTGCATATTTTTGTCCATACACTACACCAAAAATAGGAATCTGACACGGTTTAAAACTGTGCTAGATCAAATCTGGAAAAAGTTTTGAACTGTGCCAGAATCAGGTGTTCCAAAATAGCATTTTTTTTCTGGCACGGCTCAAAAGTGTGCCAGATTTGGCAAAACAGAAACACTTCTGGCACACTTTTAAACCATGCCAGAATTTGATATTTCTGGCACACTTTTGGCACAGTTTTTAACTGTGCCAGATTCAGCACAGTTTAAAAAAATTTGGCACAGTTCAAAACCGTGCCAAAATATGATACACTTTTGTCACGGTTTTGAACTGTGCCAAATTTTTTATAAAAAAAAATTATTTGAAAGCACAAAATTCACAAATTAATAATATTGCACCTTGTTAATAAACTAATGTACATACAAACTTCAAAATATTACAAGTCCTTAACAGATCACAGGCCCAAAAAAAATTGGGCAGAGTTTCCTCTATTTTCTGGATATTCTAAAACTTGCTAACACAAAACCTGCCTAACATAAAGCCCGCACGCCCACAAAATATAACAATTAACTTACAAAAGCCCACACGGCCATAAAAGTCAACAATAAAAAAACAAAAGACCGCATGGCCATGACACAAAAAATGGAATCATGAATAAACCCCTTGTTGTAAATCATTGAGTTCTCTATGTGTTCCACGTGAATAAATGCCAACGATAAACTGTTATCCTGCAAAAAAAATAGGATACAAAAAAGATACGATATTAGTAACCCACTAATTTACAAAAAAAAATTACTCAAACTAAAAAATTACATATAGGAGTGGAAATTATCGTCATATTCTCAAATTGGGAGCCCTGGGACTACGCGGTCAGTTCCTACAAGTTACATGGTCCCGTGCAAGGTGTTCGTGCCTCCTATGGGGTCGTTTGGGGGCTACTTTGGGTTTTTACTCTTTAACGGCTTGTTTTTAAGTCTAAGTGTGATTTTTGCAAATTATCATCATATTCTCAAACCGAGAGACCCAGGACTACGCGGCCAGTTCCTACAAGTTATATTGGTCCCGTACAAAGTGTCCGTGCCTCCCACGGGGTCGTTTGCGGGCTGGTTTGGGTTTTCACCCTTTAACGGCTTATTTTTAAATCCAAGTGTGATTTTTGCAAATTATCGTCATATTCTCAAATCGGGAGACCCGGGACTACGCGAGCAGTTCCTACAAGTTACATTGGTCCCGTGCGAGGTGTTCGTGTATCTTACGGAGTCGTTTGGGGGCTGGTTTGGATTTTCACCCTTTAACGGCTTGTTTTTAAGTCTAAGTGTGATTTTTGCAAATTATCGTCATATTCTCAAAGCGGGAGACCCGGGACTACGCGGCCAGTTCCTACAAGTTACATTGGTCCCGTGTGAGGTGTTCGTGCCTCCTACAGGATTGTTTGGGGGCTGGTTTGGGTTTTCACCCTTTAACGGCTTGCTTTTAAATCTAAGTGTGATTTTTGCAAATTATCATCATATTCTCAAACCGGGAGACTCGGGACTATGTGGCCAGTTCCTACAAGTTACATTGGTCCCGTATGAGATGTTCGTGCCTCCTACGGGGTCGTTTGGTGGTTGGTTTGGGTTTTCACCCTTTAACGGCTTGTTTTTAAGTCTAAGTGTAATTTTTGTAAATTATCGTCAAACCGGGAGACCCGGGACTACGTGGTCAGTTACTACAAGTTACATTGGTCCCGTGGGAGGTGTTCGTGCCTCCTAAGGGGTCGTTTGCGGGATGATTTGGTTTTTCACCCTTTAACGATTTGTTTTTAAGTCTAAGTATCTTTTTTTCAAATTATCGTCATATTCTCAAATTGGGTGACTCGGGACTACGCGGTCAGTTTCTACAAGTTACATTGGTCCCGTGCGAGGTGTTTGTGCCTCCTACAAGGTCGTTTGGGGTATGGTTTGGGTTTTAATAACTTATTTTTAAGTCTGAGTGTCATTTTACAAATTATCGTCATATTCTCAAATTGGGTGACCCGGGACTACACGGTTAGTTCCTACAAGTTACATTGATCATGTGCGAGGTGTTCGTGCCTCCTACAGGGTCGTTTGGGGGCTGGTTTGGGTTTTCACCCTTTAATGGCTTATTTTTAAGTCTAAGTGTGATTTTTGCAAATTATCATCATATTCTCAAATCGGGAGACCCGAGACTACACGGTCAGTTCCTACAAGTTACATTGGTCCAATGCGAGGTGTTCGTGCCTCCTACGGGGTTGTTTGGGGGATGGTTTGGGTTTTCACCCTTTAATGTCTTGTTTTTAAGTCTAAGTGTGATTTTTACAAATTATCTTCATATTCTCAAACCAAAAGATTCAGGACTACGCAGTCAGTTCCTACAAGTTACATTGGTCCCGTGCGAGGTCTTCATGCCTCTTTCGGTTGACGTTTGG
Organism: Sambucus nigra; assembly: GCA_949130495.1. NCBI lineage: Eukaryota > Viridiplantae > Streptophyta > Magnoliopsida > Dipsacales > Adoxaceae > Sambucus > Sambucus nigra. Next base: position 135,675,565 of record OX422224.1, on the reverse strand, counting down.
GGGCTGGTTTGGGTTTTCACCCTCAAACGGCTTGTTTTCAAGCCTAATCTACGTATTTTGAAATTATCTTCATATCCTCAAACCAGGAGACCTGGGACTACGTGGTAAGTTCGTACAAGTTACATTGGTCCCGTGCGAGGTGCTCGTACCTCTTACGGGGCCATTTGGGGGCTGGTTTGGGTTTTCACTCTCAAACGGCTTGTGTTTCAAGCCTAATCTTTGTATTTTAAAATTATCTTCTTATTCTCAAATCGGGAGACTCGGTACTACACGGTCAGCTCGTACGAGTTACATTGGTCCCGTGTGAGGTGTTTGTACTTCTTACGAGGCCGTTTGGGGGTTGGTTTGGGTTTTCACCCTCAAACGTCTTGTTTTCAAGCTTAATCTACACATTTTGAAATTATTGTCATATTCTCAAACAGGGAGACACGGGACTACGCGACCAGTTCATACGAGTTACATTGGTCCCGTGAGAGGTGTTCGTGCCTCTTACGGGGCCGTTTGGGGGCTAGTTTGGATTTTCACTCTCAAACGGCTTGTTTTCAAGCGTAATCTACGTATGACTTTCTATATAGATTGCTTCAACTTATGTTCAATAATTATTAATTAAGTTAAGATGATATTTTCTTTTTCCATTATATGTTCGAAACAATCTGTTTATTTTGATACCTATCTTTGATTACAATAAGGTATCATCAGTTTTTGTCATGTTACATGTCATCTTTGTAAGGTATCAGGAGCACATCCAATTCCTTTCACTAAGGGGATTTTGCTGAACCACACAACTTAATGGAAGTCATTTAATTATTTTCTTTATGTATTTAGGATCAGTGTGTTTATTGTTTGGAATCTCGTGTTCTTCTAAAACTAATAAAAAAATTTAGACAATTTAAGTGTGTGTGTGTGTGTGTGTGTGTGTGTGTGTGTGTGTGTGTGTGTGTGTGTGTGTGTGTGTGCTGCTATGTATATATAGCAGATACACACACAAACATATATATAGCAGCACACACACGCGTGCTATATATATATAGAAGATACACACACACACACACACATATATATATATATAGCAGCACACACACACACACACACACAATGTGTGTGTGTGTGTGTGTGTGTGTTATATAACAGCATATATATACAAGCCTGTTATATCGACGAAGCATCCATCCAAGCGTATCTATTCTAGGGGAAATAAAGGAAAGATACTATTAATTCCATTTTTAGAAGCCACTATAGCGGTATATGCACTAAACAAATTGACCCCTGAATGCCTATTCAGTATAACACATGTTGTATCGCCTATATATGGAGATGGAAGCACCCATGTTCAAACATGCATAAATAAATAAAAAAAACATTAAAAAAATACATCAATGTAATAGGCCTTCCATTAACACCAATCTTCCTGAAAACAAAACACAAAAGATGAATTAGAAACTCGATTCGAAGTTTGCCCAATTTCCAATGTATGACCAAAGAAAGAAGAAAAAGTGAGGTATCTAGGGAACTTTTAGAGACGTTAATAGGGACACAAATAATTAGAATATTTGGCTGCATGTTTTAGTAAATATGATAGATCCTTGGCTGCATGTTTTATTTAAATATAAGACCCCAAGTCAGAAAAAATTGTACTTCTCCATCACACGCAACTAAGAATTCGTTTGTTTTAATTAATGAGTTTCCATTTGAACAGAAACGACATGTGACAAATGTGATTGTCTACATCACAAAGCAGTTGTCATTATGTTTTATCGTTACAAAAAAAAAAACTGGCCACTAAGTATGTATGTATGCGTGATCATTAAATCTTTAAGGGAATCTAAATAAAGAGTATGGTTAGTTCTATGTAGAAATTACTTCACATTTGATTTGTAATTTTTTATAATAAAATTGAAAAGAATCTATCTCAAATGATTCATTCCCCTGAACATGGAGTTATTTATAGTGGCTTAGGTCACGAGCCTTTCTTTTAGGTAAAGGGTGCCTCCCTAAATTTGGTTTAATCACCAGGTCGACTATTGAAAACGATAGATTAAAACAAAACTTTACTTCAAAATTCAAATTAATAAAATCAGCAGTCAACTTTGTAGTGTTAATTTCTTGTAAGACGTACATAACCTCTTTGATGGAAGGAAAAGAGAAAATAAAAAAGAAACTCACAACAGCAAGTATGGCCCATCTATAGTGAATTACCTCGGGCTCCTTGTATCTGTCAAGGTTCTCTTGGACTTCACCAACACCTAGTGTGCCAAGTCCAAAGTCTCTGAAAACACACAAAACCATCATATATAAATGTATCAGATATTTTATTACTATTAAACATGCAATACTATAGGAACAAAAAAAAAGTAAATTACAATAAATGTATTAGAATTGTATTACTACATCTACCACCCATACCCTAAAGGCATAGTCATGACTTTTGTAAAAAAAACAAAATTTGTACCATATGCATATATAACTTGTTATTATTACCCAGGTGCTGAGCCATCAAGGTAGGGTGGGTGGGGTTCACCGGGCTTCCAGTCATCAGTCATCGTGAAGCGGGATGTGGTGATGTCACCAAAGCTGGAAGCTAGCATTGCAGCTGCAAATTTGGATTTTGAAGAAGACAGAACTGATGGAATAAGAACAATGTTCGATTGAGCTTTTTGTCAAACACTTGGCCTGCAATTTAAACCCATCATTTGATAGAATTGCAAAAAGAATTACATCAACCTAAAGTACCAAATAATATATGAAATGAATAATTTTCACTGCACTTTAAACTCAAACCAAGTAAACCAAAGTTCATATGAAAGTAGTATATATATTCTGAATTCAGATTTTAGAATCTGCATTTATAAAACCCAAATCTAATTCTATATCTATTCAGCAGAACACCAAATGAGTATCCGACAAAAAAATGACATGCTTCGTGCTGCACAATATTACCTTCATTAGTAATCATGATGAAAAAAATTCAAGTTTCAAAGAATGTTGAATTGAATACCAGTAAAACTACTATAAAAAATTATAACTATGAAATGTTCATCAATCGACAATTGTTCCAACAAACTCTAACTTTAAACTATAAATATTATATATGGATGTTGACTTCAATTAATGAAAGCATTTCTAAACAAATACAACTCTAAGCTTGTGCCATTTTCAACAGTTCGATGTTGTTTCTTGTTTGCAAAGTTCACTAAAATTGCTTATTTTTATTACATTTTTAACACTTCAAACCTGCACCTCGGTAAACACGCACATGTACTTACCACCCGTATGTGTTCTCCAATGTATGGAAAATAAGTTGGTTATCTCGGATATTATTTTTGACTAACCGAGGTGTGCTAAAAATTAGTCAAAAGATGGCTCGACAAAGTTGTCATTTCGTTATGACCAGCGTCGACAAAACTTCGGATGTCCCGAAACCCATTCCGATGATCCCGAAATTACACCCGTACCACCCTTATGTGTTATTTGATATATGAATATTATTTTCAAGTGCCCGGACCATGTATCAGACCACTTGTTTAGTTGCGTTAACACGCTGAAGATACCATGTTGTAAATGATATTTATTGTTTTATTTCAACTTCATCTTCTTCCATGTTAATACCCATTTTGTATATATATGTATAACACCTCCTGTTATATACACAAACATATAAAACCTTATATATATATTTATATATCACGTACACACACACACCATCACACACACATGTTTTCACCCATACTCACACACACCTGTTTTCACCCATACTCACACACACATGTTTCACATGCACGCACCTGTAATACGTTAGAGATAATATTATAGGTTTTTTATTTCAGATTTTTCAGGAAAAATAATGAGATTAGATTTTAAATATTTGAAAATTCTAAGTTGTCTACATATGAATAAAGATTCAGAAACTCTTATATGAAATCCAAGAGAAATATCAGAATCGAAGTTGTTAAAAAAAACACTTTTTTTATTGATAGAATCAAATGTCCCTAGAAAATATGGTAAAAAAAAGGACTCCATGACACCATCGGCACAAATTCTTCTAGGCAACATCACTAAGTCTCAACTAACAAATCCCCTTTTATTGAGGTCGAAAATACACAAATAAGGAAAAAAAAATTCGGTTTAAAAAACAAAAAATTATACCAAATGAGAGCGGATCAGTGGCGGTCGAGAGCGGTGGACAGTGGTTGAGAGGGGTGGACTTGGACGACGGTGGAAAATTAGGAGGGTTTTTTCTCTAGGCTAGACGAGAGAGGGAGAGAGTCCACGACTCTTTTTTTTCTTCTGTGAAAATGAGAGTGGGGGAGATGAAAATATTGGAGGGAGATGATTTTTTAGGTTATTTATATTTTAATTAGGTGTACTAAATGTTGGCACACTTTTAAACGGTGCCGAAATTTGGCACGGTTTTAAACGGTGCCAGATTGTCATTAAATCGTGCCAGAATTTGGCACTGTTTTAAAGTGTGGCAGATTTTTAATATCAGGGTGTGCCAAAATGCTGTTTTTGGTGTAGTGATATCATGGTGGTTGTTAGATAAATACCATGTTCTTGGGCTGGTTAAATATCTAATCTGGTTCAATTAGAATTAGATGTTTAATCTGTAATGAAATTTAGGAGTAATTTATTAAGCCGAAAGTCTATGGGGATTATGGTTAAGATTTGGGAATTGGAAATCTTGGGTTTAAAATGTTGAGGAAACCGTTGATGTGTAGGTTTATGTCCCTTCAATCATCATCAATGGCATTAGATTCGGGCTAACGAATGAAGAGGAGAGATCCCAGGGTCGTTCGAACGACCTGAGTCTGGTTCGAGAGACAGCATCTATCGTTCGAACCACATGTTGCTTCGTTCGAACGTCGTCACTTTCCAGCCCCCATTTCTCCTTCCCCGGTTTTGGCACGAGATTTCAGTAGTGGGTTACTATTTTGGGACTTTGGTTTGGTGGCTACAGTTATGGATTGAATTGTGGGAGATATAAATGGGATATTTAGGTAATAGTCCTAAGGGAAAATTAAAGTGTAAATTGGGTAATTTAAGAACCTTAAAATTAATAATAGTGCGAGATTTATTAAAAAGACTTTTGAATAATAAATTCTGATTGTATTAGTTTTGGACCAAGTGAGTAAGTTCGGGTATATTGGTTGAGTTACGCCAAGGTAATAAATTAGTTAATATGTGTTTAATTAAATTTGAGTCGGATTATAAACTCCGGGATAACTTGGGCTTGTTCTACGAATTTTGTGCACGGTGTAGCTGGGATTTAATTTGATGTATATATATATATAGTAGTGCGATGGTGTGTATGTGTGTGTCTGTGTGTGATCATAAATATCGATGACGAGATATTTAGTAAAAGCATACCGCCTCTAGTGCTATCATAGGAGGTTGAGCGAGGTGGGTGAATCCCCTGTCTTAAGGAGCAGGGTGAGTATAGTCCCCAGGTCATATCATTCGTATTTAGGTGTGAAATGTCTAGGGTATGAATCGGTCTCATTTTCGGAAGCAACTATGACCGCATCTTCTACATTTATTTTATTTCACTAACTCAGGGATCTAACCATGTCAGGGTGTCTGGGTGGATGAGTATGCCTAGATTGATAGCAGTATAGAGAACATCCGTTGATAACCTACTTGGGAGGGTAGTTATATAATTACGGAATTGTATTCTTTATTATATAACTCGTGAAAATGTTATATGATCGGAATGAAAATAATGATTTGTTAATGTGAAAGGCAATGTTTAAATCATTTATTAAACGTACTCGGGTTAGAGTAGTGTGATAGGAAGGAACTATATAACCAGAACTAGTTACGGGGTAGATGACTAAGTTCGGTTATATAGAAAAATGGTAGGTGTGCTCATTAGTTGAGAGGTGAGTCGGTCCTCAAGAGAGTGAGACACTAGTTTAAATATGAAGAGCATTCACGCGTTTGAATTTATTGCAATTTAAGTCACTTGCTAAATATTTTCAAAATGTTTTGGGTTCTAACCCTTGCTATCAAATATTTTCAAAACCCTTTTACGTGTTCGACCATAGGGGCACCAGGCTTGATCTTATTTCAGGGTATGTAATTGCGGTACATGTGGGTGTTATAGGACTTGCATTAGACGCTTCCCTTGTTCATTCCTAGATAGGGATATTATTTCGGTTTTCCTTTTGAGCATGTTGCTCATGACAGTTATACCTTTTATTTTAGATTAGCATGTACTGGTTATACTTTTCTTATGTCGGATTTATGTTGATTTGGTAGTTCTTAGTCGAGGTTTATTCAGCCAACACTTTATTCAGATGCTTGTAATATGTTAGTCTCATTTATATTGTCATGGTTATGTTGGGTTTCTTGTTGTACTTATTGTTTAGTTAATTCAAAAGACAAAATTTTGACATCGGCTTAATTAATCAGTAGGTGGTTAGTAATTAATAAGTTCGATAGTGATGCTAAGAATGAACCAAATGGAAATTTTGTTTAATTTGATAAAGGCCTGATCACTCGGTATTTAATTGGGCGGGGTGTCACGTCTCAATTTGATAATACGATGATAATTTAAAAATATCTAGACTTATGCTTAAAAACACGACGTTAGAGGTTGACACCCTCAAATAGTACCCTAATGGCCCTACGAGATGAACCAACACCTCGTACGGGACTAATGTTATTCACAGGGACTGCCCGCACGATCATGGGACTCAGATTTTGAGAATACAATGATAATTATAAAATATCTAGACTTAGGCATAAAAATATGGCATTAGAGGGTGACATCCCAAAAAAGGCCCTGAACGGTCCCATGAGAGGCACCAACACCTTGAACTACATCAATGTAACTCGTAAGGACTGGTCATGTGATCACGGGACCCCTATTTTAGAATACGGTAATAATTTGAAAATATCTAGACATCGGATTAAAACAAGGCATTAAAGGGGGAAATTCCGAAACAACCCCCGAACAACTGCGTGAGAGTCATCAACACCTTGCCTGAGAACAATGTAACTCGAAGGGACTGAGTGCGTGATCATGGGACTTTCGGTTTCAGAATACAACTATAATTTGAAAATATCTAGATTTAAACTTATAAACACGTTGTTAGATGATAACACCTCGAAACAACCCCAAACGGTCAAGTGAGAGGCACGAGCACCTCGTACGGGACTAATGTAACTCGTAGGGACTAACCGAGCAATCAAACGACTCCCGATTTGAGAACATGATGATAATTTGAAAATATCTAGAGTTAGGCTTAAAAACAAGGCATTAGAGGGTGAAAACCCAAAACAACACTCGAACAGCCCATGAAAGGCACCAACACTTCGCACCGGATCAATGTAACTCGTAGGAACTGATCACACAGTCACATGACTCCCTATTTCAGAATACGAAAATAATTTAAAAATATTCAAGACTTAGTCTTAAAAATATGGCGTTAGAGGACGAAACCCCAAAATGCCCCCGAACGGCCCCGTGAGAGGCACGAACGCCTCGCACGGGACTAATGTAACTCGTTGGTACTGACTGCATGATCATGGGTCTGTCGATTTGAGAACACGATGATAATTTGAAAATATCTTGACTTGGGATTAAAAACATGACGTTAGAGGGCGACACCTCAAAATAAGTCCCCTAATGGCCCCGTGAGTGGAACCAACCTCACATGGAACCAATGTAACTCATAGGGACGGACCGTACGATCACTGGACTCCCGATTTGATAATACGATGATAATTTGAAAATATTTAGACTTAGGCTTAAATACATGGCGTTCGAGGATGATAACCTGAAACAGCTCCTGAACGGCCCCATGAGAGGCACTAACGCCTCGCACGGGACCAAGGTAACTCGTAGGAAATGACTATGTGATCACGGGTCTATCGGTTTGATAGTACGATGATAGTTTGAAAATATTTAGACTTAGGCTTAAAAACATGGAATTAAATGGTGAAAAACTCGAAACAACCCCCGAACGTCCCCATGAGAGGTTTCCCACGAAACCAATGTAACTTGTAAGAACTGATATGATGATAATTATAGGTCACATATGTAATTTTTTAGCTTGAATAGGATTTTTTTAAAACTACTTGGTTACTGATATCATTTTTTTATCCTACTTTTTGCAGGATAACATTGTATCATTTACTTTTATCCATGTGGAACACATGACGAAGGCAATGGTTTACAGAAGGAAGATTATTTATATAATGTTGCTGACATTCATGATTATGTTCTTTACGTGTTACAATCGTGTGGGCTTTTATTGTTTTATTATTTAGTTCTAAGATTGTGTGGGCTTTTATAATTTGATTGTTAAATTTTATGGTCGTGCGGGCTTTATATTAATCATGTTCTATATTTAGAGGGTTTAGAATGTCTAGAAAATAGAGGAAACTCTGCCCAATTTTTTTTACTGTGAACTATTAAGACTTATAATATGTTGAAGTTTGTAAGTACATTAGTTTATCAACTACGTACACGATTCGTAATTTGTGTTTTTTTTTTTGTTTTAAAAATAATAAATATTTGTAACACCTCATGCGCATACAACGTAATACGTACCAACCGGCCACGTAGTCATGTGACCACCCATTTTATGATATAACCCTAAAAACCCCATTTTTAGAGTGAAATATGGTCATGGACAAAGTCCATGACCATTTTTAATTTTTTCTCCGTGCATAAAAGAGGTCATGGCCAAAGTCCATGACCTCCAACCGCGACAAAAAACTATCGTGGCCAAAGTCCATAACCCATATCACGATGAAAAAAAATGGCTGCAGCCTAAGTTCGTGACCTCCAGCCACGATAAAAAAATGGTCAGGGCCAAAGTTTGCGACCCTCATTGCAACGAAAACAATTGGAAAAAAATGATCGCGACCAAAGTTCATGACCCCCATCAGCGACAAAAAATGGTTAAGGCCAAAGTCCGTGACCCACACCGCATCCCTTTATTTTTATTTTTTTTATCGCGGTGTAGGTCATGAACTTTGGTCGCGTCCATTTTTCATCACGATTAGGGGTCTCGGACTTTAGTCATGACCATTTATTCATCGTAGTGTGGGTCACGGCCCAAGTTCATGACCATCTATCGTGACCCCTCAGGGTCATGACCACTATATTGGTCACGAACTTGGGCCTCGACCCACAAAATTGGTCGCGCTCGAAATGGTCGCGCTCGAAATGGTCACGCCCTGAGCCCGCGACTAACAATCTTGGTCAAGGATTTTGGCCATGACCATTCGCCTATTTTTGTATGTATATAATGAGGATAAGGCACAAAGTGGACGTATGGCCATTTTTATAGACGAACCACTTTATATAGTGTCTTATAACTCTTCATCTCTATTTTATTCTATATTCTATACTTTGACTATTGAGTATAGCTTCGATGGCATAGATTATTCTTATACATCCATTTTCTGACATCGACAGTTTGATGTTGTATGTGAGAATGAGGTGGTCTACCAACTTCCAGACGAAACGGGGTCGTTATGCCTTCTTTAATTCATGATAATTTCTCATTCTACATCCCATGGGGGAAACTTTGGTGGTTAGATCCATATTTTCATATAAAATCACTAAGGGCATATTCATAGTTCCAAAACTTTTTTCCCAATCAAATCTTATGGTTTTGGGGCACACATTCTAACTCCGATGATGTTTCCATGTCTAAATCTCGCTAAAAAGTTTGACAGGCCACGACCTCATGGGGATTAGAAACTAAGGATTATGTATTTACCTTTTTCTACACTTTTAGGAATTTTCTACGATTTTATGCCCTATATATTAGGAATTTACTGGTAAACTTATGATATTTTGTACATAATGACTTTTTATGCTTTGAATCAACACCCCAAAGGACTTTTCATCCAACTCTCAGGATGTAAAATCAGATTCAAGAAAATTTGGGTTAGGACCTACGTGTTGTTCCTTGCTGTATGTGGCATCTCTATGTTGTCATGCGATAGGATGTGGCCTTTAATTAATAACTTGTCTAAATTCTTCTATTTTTTTGGCATATTTATCATTTCTAATTAAAGAATTATTTTATCTTAGACCAACGATGCCATAAAATTCTTAAAATCCCTTATAATCATTATATTGACGTGTGGGAATGGCCAAATCACATTAGGCTAGTTCATACGACTGAAAATTGATGATTAAATGAGCTAAATTCAATAAGACTATTATGTTAAGGATTGATGAATACCTCATGATAGGAAAATATGCTTTCACTAACTTTTTAATTATTGTTCCAACAAAAAGGAAAATACTCGATAAATTATCAGCCCAATAAAACCATCATGGGAGAAAAATGTGTTCGATCATACCAATCACAGTGCAAAAGATTCTTGTGAAAGGCAAAGCCCATGACCTTAACCATTGTTGTCTAGGGTGGCCACAACCCCAACGATAAAGGTTGCACACCTTTGTTACTTTCTGCTTAATATTCAAATTTTCCTAGTCTATAATTCTTTGATATCTCCATCTTCTGAGTTCATCTTAGAGAATATTTTCGAAAGAACTAACGATCTAGAGAGGAATAATGGAAAGCAACTAAATAATAGATCCCCAATAAATTAAATATTTAGCCCACTTGATGAGATGCATCAAGCATCTGTATGCGGGTCAGGCCTCCCTACAGGGACAGATCAACCTCCTTGGACAATAATTTTAATGCTTGAGTCCGCGGCTTTCATCATCATGCTAAAGTCCAAAGACCCCAGGGAAAATATGATATTCACGGCTCTTGAAGGGAAGGTTGCGACAGTTTTAATGGAAAATAAGAGGAAGCAAGACGGTCGACCAGAAAAGTCGTACGAGGAGTTCACTCCTATAAGATATAATCGAGAGGATATTTTAATATTCCTCAAAGGGGAAAACCTCCTCAAACAGACATGAAAGTTAATATCTCCAGCTCATAAGAGGGATATGATCAAATGGTGTGAATTCCATCAAGATTAAGGCCACACTACTAATAAGTGTTTCTCTCTAAAAATTGAAGTCCAGAGGCTCATTAGGTAAGGAATGCTACAACTGTTTATATAAGTTGAAGCCTCTAATTGAATAAAGGTTGTTGCCATCTATTTTTTGGAATCTTGAGCTCAAATAATTATTATTTTGTACTCTTACAACCATTGCAACATCACGTCTTATATCTTAATATTGTATTCCCTATACGCACATATACATATATACTTATCAATGAAAAGTTTGCATCTTGGTTTATTGTCTTTATGAATTCTTGATCAATAGATTCAAAGAGAAACCTAGCCTGATACCATGGCCAAGGTGGGAGAAATGGAAACCCAAATAACATCAGCGATCAGAGGTTCCATAAAAGCCATAGAATAAGGAGAGTGAGGTCAAGGTTGTAGGTTCGCAAAGGAAGAGATGCCCAAAAAAACTAGGACTTCATAATCAAATACATTAAATCCTTGGTGTTTATAATCCAAGATAGACTTGGGTGGATAATAATACCCCAGGACATCCTTGAGTGGATTATAATCAGAAAAAAGCCTTGGGTGGCTTATAATACCCCCAATATATCCTTGAATGGTTTATAATTTAAGATATCCTTGGATGGCTTATAATACCCCAACATTTCTTTTAGTGGTTTACAATATAAGAAAGCCTTGGATTGCTTATAATACCCTAAGATCGTCTTACGTGGCTTAAAATTCAATATAGCCTTGGGTGGCTTATAATACCCAGGACAACCTTTAGTGGCCTATAATCCAAGAAAGCCTTGGATGGCTTATAATACCCCAAGACAGTCTTGGGTGGCTTACAATACCCTAAGATCACCTTGACCGGCTTATAATTGAAGATGGCCTTAGGTGGCTTATAATACCCTAAGGCAGCCTTGAGTGGATTATATGCAAAGACAACCTTGGGTGGCTTATTTTATGACAATAGTATTAAGCGGCTTCTAATACACCAATATAGCCTTGGGGGCTTCTAATATTACCTAAGAAGATTGAAGTATTGATGAAGATAACATTATCTTGATGTCCACAACCTTAAAAAAAAACAGCCTTGGGGGAAACTGTAAACCTATTATCCATGAACTATCTACCTAAATCCTTGGACTAGTCCATAAAAGATTTATCTAAATCCTTTGCACAATGCTAAAAGATGCATCCATAAGAAAAATTATACTATAGCTTAAGTTTATGGAAGGTATTCAAAAGTGGTAACTATATTTAATATCTACGCATCCACATCAAGAAGATCTATAACTATAAATAGAAAGTCTGGCATACGAGTTCCAAAATCATGCCAGATTATAAGAGGCCGTTGAAACATGCAATGTTGTTATAAAAGGATGCAAAATGTCAATCATTGAAGATTATAAGAATTGTTTAAAGTACAAAAGACATTGTCAAAAGAAGAAGAGTTACAAGACATAAGCTTAGGACTCCACGTACCCCTCTTCATCACCATCTTCACTATCTGTAGTCGTTTCAGTCTCTTTAACCTCCTCAGAAGCAGTTGGGGCATCCTAATTCTTCTTCTTGGCAAGATCATCCATGGACTTCAGTTATTCCACACACAATGTGCCTTCAGCATTAGTGAACTTCTAAGAATATATTATTGACATCAGGGTTATTTTTGGCAACCCTATGCCTCATCTCTTTTTAGTAACGAATATATGGCTTATTTTATAGAAGGAAGAAGCCCTTGGAACTTCTAAAGTTGGACACAACATCCTTATCAACTTTGTTCAAGGTTGTAATATGATCATCATTTATTTTTTTCATGTTTTTGGCATGTCCTTGGATAACGCTTTGGAGTTTCAAATTAATTTGGTCAGCCTTTTCTTCGCTGGTTGCGGCCTCTCTCACTACCTTTAGGCATATTGCCTCAAAAACCTTTAAAGCTTCTACGACCTATTTAAAATTATCCCCAACCTCATTATTAGCCTTCAGAGCATCATCTTTAGCCTAGTTACTGACCTCTACTTAGAGTTTTTCATCCTTAACAAAGGCCTTTATGAATGCCTTCTTAGCTTCAAAAGAGGATTCCTTGGCGCTGTGCACTACACCTTGGTGGGACGCCTCCACATACTTTTGAATATTTAAAAGATCCCCATATTTCTCTTTGTGGCTTATGGTAGCTTCAATAGCCTAGAAAAAAGAGAGAGAAATTTAGTTAAATAAACAAAAGACGACCACAGAAGTATATTAATACAAGAAACTTACCCTAGGGAGGCATTAGAGTCTTTGCACCTCCAATTCCTATGCATCTTCCTTACAAAGATGCTTGAGATCCTAAAGGTACTCAACCCCCCTCATCAAAGGAACCATGATAGTTGTTGTGCCCTAAGGGTACTTTGGATCCACTTGTCAAAAACAGGGCAACGGACGTGAAGTAGCAGCTCGAGTCTATAGATTTGGCATATTAGAATTTATGGTAACTGTTTTCACGGAAGGAAGGGGGACATGGAGATATAGGTGGAGCCAAGTGGTCTTTGATATTTTTCCCTACTAACTGGGAAAGTTAGGCCATTCCTAGATATATTGCCCACGACGTCGTCAGATAAAACGACAAGATACGTGGATACGACCTCTGCCTGTGTGTCAGCAATGGATCCAGTAGTTGGCAAAACATCTTTATTAGTCGCCCTCTTTCTTTTCCTTCCTTTCGCCTTACCCGAGACTTGATTCAGATCTTAGACATTGTCCTCCAACTCATCTAGCTGAGAGCGGTGTAAGTCATAATCAATATCCATAGATGGATTACCCTTCATAGTTGCAAATGTGCAATAAAGGCTTTAGTTACAAAATAACGTCTATGTAACATTGAGGAAAATGAATTTAGTACCTGTCACTGCCTATCTCATTAGATCAATATGGGTTATGTAACAAGCTAAAAAAATCCCACAAGGTAACCACAGTAGGAAAGTACTTCTTTTTATCAAAGATTACGATTGCGGTCTCAATTATATTCCTCTATCATTTAAAGGGGGTTAAATCTGAACAAACTATAAAAAGAGCAAGTAAAAACAAAAATGTTCTATGGCAAAGAAGACAAAACACATTAAAAATAAGGTGTGTGGCATCACAAGTTAAAAATAAAGATTGCGATAATATTAAGAACTACCATTCCCTAGGGAAAGACCGCGACATCTTGTGAGCCTTTTCCTTTTCAGACTATATGGGGTGACCTTCCCATGTTTCCCCACGCATTTAAAAGTACTTCCCCTTCCAATTTTTTACTAAAAGGCCTCCCTCTCATCAGATATTATATTTCACTCCGTAGTCCCATATAATAGTACCACGGATTCTCCATGGAGTTATCTTTAGGTCTATAAAAATTGAAGAACTCTACGACATTGATGTCTCTCTCAAACTTGTTCTACCATACAATCAAAGAATCCAAGATAGCTCTCTAGCCATTGGGATCAACCTAAGCTGGGGACAAATGAATCACCTTTAAAAAATTTCTAGTTGGAACTGGAACTGAAAGCTATAGCCCCAAAAGGAAAGCATATAAGGGGAGCATACCCCATCATTTGTGACTGCAAAAAATGCCCTTTTTTCCGTAGAGGGAAAGGTACAGATTGTCCTTTATAAAAATTCACATGCCTCAACAAGCTAGGCTAACCAATCCTTATTCATGATACAAGGACAGTTAAGGGTCGCGGGATCGCGGTCGAAAGGCCCAGACTCAGTGTTTATTACCTCAATAGTATGGGCCTCACAAACCGAGGCCGCAACATGACTTTTTATAGGAGTATGATTATATGTAAAGAAGGAATCCTCCTTAGATCTGTGGCTAAATTGTTCATCCTGCATTGGGCCCCTACAATCAGATGATTCCACGGAGTCAGAATCAATGCACACACAAGTTGGATATTATAGCAACTTACAAGTCCCACTTGTTTTCAACGGTTTTATGTGCAACACCTAGGGAGGAGGAACATTAATGTTTTTTCTTAAAATCCTCCATGTTAATGGGTCGCAACCATTATGATTAAAACACAGAATGGAGAAGTTTAAAAAAATGATAATGTCCTATTATATAGAGGCCGAGCGTCAGGAAAATAGAATCCTATTAGTAGAAAATAAAATGCGAAAGGGTTAAGAATTACACAAGGGAAAAGTGCAAAGTCAAATCAAAAGTCACAATCATTTGAACAAATCCGTAGCCAAGTCCATAGCCATTTGAAAAAGATCGCAACCAGATACCCAAGGGAACATCTAGCTGCATCCTTAGGTGGTAAACACATATAGGCTAAACCTAGTTTATCCCACAAAATCAATATGGCAAAAAACTAGGGTTTTGGTTAAGAACACTCATTCATGTTCTTAAGCCAAAACCAACACAAAACAAACTGTTTAAACCCCCAAGAAAAAATGCATTTAAAATTGAAAACCCAACCCAGAATAATTAAAAACTAAATAAAACCTACTCCTTATATCAAATCAAAGTGAAAAATAAAGCCAACGTTCATTTTAGTTCAAAAATAGTTTACTATTTCAAGCCTAAATTGAATTTTGTTTTACAAAATTATTAAGGGGGATCGAAAGAAAAATAAGTTGTAAAGTGAAAAATGCATGAATCAATGGAGAAATGCAAAAAAGCTAACCTGAATTGAAGAATAATCGTCAAAAAAATTATCAGCAAAGAAAAAGAAATTCACCTAAAATTTCATGTTTAAAACTCTCTAAATCGTTTGGGTAAAGTAATGAGGCCACATGCTCACCTCATTTATATAACAAAACTTAGGAAGTCGAATCATTATATCTTTTATCTTGTCGCGACCTCAAGATGACAAAGGTTGCACCCCTAACAAGATAGGGTCAATCTAGGATGACTAAAGTGTAGTTGCAGCATCAAGGCAAATGTCCGCGAATAGAAATAAAGACCCAACACTAAATCACCTACCTATTTGCACTAAGGCTTGAGGGCTTCTAATATAACCACAATATGTGCACCTATAAACACCTAACACTTGGGATAGAGCCCATGTGAGAAGAACAAATAACAAGTTTGGGGAAGGCTAAGGCCTATTATATTTAAGAATGTGGCCTGGGATGAAGACTGACCGCATAACCTACAAGAAGTCGCCATCCAAAATAAGCTAAAGGCATGCCAGTGATAGGTCGCAGCCACACTTCCCTAGCATGAGCGTAGCACCTTCTGTAAACATTGACACATCAGCAACTATCTTCGAGTTAGACTAACTTCTAGAAGTATTTCATCTTAATAATACTTATTAATAAGTCATGTGCACCATACACGTGACATTCCTACCACCTTTTATAAAATAGAAGGCCTTACCCCCTCATTTTGTGGGACTTTTGGTGAAGCAAAGCTCTGCCAATTTACTCTACCTTCTATCTAGATCTGAGAGCACACTCAGATCACCTGCTTTAATCACCCAAACTATACGAGTCCGCAGCCTCTCTTCATCCCACACTATAGGTTTGTATCCCCTTCAGTACAGAACTTGTATGTTCATGTATTTAAACTGTCTTCTCTTCATTATATGCCACCAAGGCCCCAAATTTTGTATAACTACATGTACATAATGTATATAAGGCATTAAAGTGGATGTAGGTTCCTTTTTAACGCCGAACCACTCCAAATTGTGTGTTATAACTCTTCATCTATTTTTTATTCTATTTTATACACTTTGATTAGTGAGTATATCTTCAATGGAAGGGGTTATTCTTATAGATCCATTTTACGACATCAACAAGGGATAAAATTCCCCCTAATAAATAATCCTTAGAATTTTGTGAGATTGAATTCGCATCTTTTTGTTCCTTAATGGTTTTCTCTTGATTTTAGTAGTCGAAAATATAACTACAAGGGCCCCACATCTTCCAAAGATTGAAGACCAAGATAAAATACTTGGTCGAGAAGCCAACAGTCAAGCTCCTGGCGCTTTTATATCTATTCCGAAAGCTCTCCAAAAAATGACAAGTACTTTTTGTAAGAACATAATTCTTAGCATATTCATTTGTTTTAATTGGCTTAATTCCGGACAAAAATAAATTAAGTCTAGGCTAGTTATTTATGGAGTTTATTTAAAGCCTACGATAAAGTTCAAGTCCAAGAATGTGCAATCAAATCTGTCAAGAAGATTACAAGTCAAGACGTGTTGCATATGTTTAAGATCACTCAGGTATGAATACTATTGAGTAGTTGGGTAAATTTGTATATTGATTAAATGCTGGGTGATTAAAATGTTTGGGAATCAAATATTTTTATGTTTTAAAAATATTTCTGAGTTGCAAACAGTTTAAAGAAAATTCGAGGATTAAAATTATAAAGGAAAAATATTTTTTTTTGTATCTCGCTCAAACGAAATAGTAAGTCATTCAAACGACATTGACATGTCACGCGAACGAGATCTATTCTCGCTCGAACGACCTACCGCCTCAATTTTCGTGTTTTCATTTTCTTGGACTCTGTGCAGCTCAGTTATAAATAAAAACGTATCTGCAAACGTTTCAAAAGGCAGAACAATTTCGAATACTTATTCCTCTACAATTTTTCATCTTTCGGTGTTTATTGAAGATCGTATTACTCAATTCCAAAGTTAAGTGATCTTGAACGCGTTTACTGGAAGATAATTCATTCACTACACCATGTTGAACTTTGTGAGGAGAACTCTACAACCAAAGAGTTGCGTGCTATTGTAGAGGGAGTTCTTATGAAGTAACTTATGGAGAAGCCGTCTTCTTCTCTACTGCTGACCACCTGGAGTTCCTACGGGAGATTTCAGCCGAGACATCGAAATCGACACATGCTGGTATTTCGTATGTCGCACTTATTTCATTGTAATCCGTGTAAGCTGGTTTCTTACAAATTATAGTGAAATAAAAAGGTTTTCCCTTCGGGGATTTTTCCAGAATTTGTTTCTTTTACCACATGCTTTATTCATCAAATGGATTTAATCATTTAGATGCATGTTTAGGGTTTTAGAAGTTAAAATTGTTTTTAACTAAAAATTGGAACAAAGTTATGTTTACCTAAAGTACACTCTAAAGGGCCTTTTCAAATTGGTATCAGAGCGTGTTGCACTATTTTATTGTGTCTGAGATCCCGTATTTTTAGGTATGCCTTTCAGTGGTTTTGATGATTTTAGAATTCACTTGTTTGAATCATCTAATTGGAAATCACACATGAAAACTTCTCTTAAAAAACTGGTCAATAAGGGTGATTGTGAAAAGTGTCTTTGCTGCGAAGGTTTTGGTCACAGGATAGATGTGTGTCCCACTAAACTTAGGGAGAATTTTAATAAACCGATAAATCGTGTTTATTCCCTTAGTGCTAGTGACCCAAAAGAAGAAAACTTTTTTTCTAGTAAGCATGAACTTCCCACCTTTGGGGCTAGTCATGTACGTGATAAAGACTTAACTTTGCATGATTCTTCCGCTGCCACAAATGTTGATACTCCTGAGAGTGGGGAGGAGGTGAGTGAGGATGAGAGCGAAGACGAGAGAGATTTGCAAATTTCTGTCAAAGAACTGTATGGAGAAACTTTAAAAGAAAAGAAAGAAAATGTGAAATTAGGAGCTATGTTGAAAGAACGTGCCATAGAAATAAATAGTTCCAATTCTTTAATTGAGGATCTTAGGTCGCAAGAAAAGAAAATTCGAGAAAAACTAGAATATGTCGAGGGTGAGAGATATAGTCTTCGGGGATTGATGGAGACTATGAAAAAGGAAATTCTGAAGTTTAAAAATTCTACGCGTTTACTTGAGTCAAGGATAGTTGAGCTTGAAGAAAAATTCAAAGATTTGAGTAAAGTTAAGTTTGATTTGGAGGCTAGGTCTGAAAAGTTAGACAAAATCTTAGGCACCGTCGAAATCAAAGATAATCGGATAGGTATTGACTTTAATAATCATGTCACACCTGCACCCAAAGCCAAAACCATGAAAACAAGAGAGCTTTCTAGGAACTTTAGGAGAGATCCACCTAGGAACGCGAGGTATAATCGGTCTATAGGAAACGCTCCTCACCGTATCTACACTTGCATTCATTGCGGTAGGAGAGGTCATCTTAGTCGGTTTTGTTACGATCTTAAGAATGCTCCTAGAAAGTCTAGAGCCATCCCGGTTCCCAATGCCCCTACTCGTCAGTTCACACCTACTTGGGTTAGGAAGTCGGATTTAGAAGCATTAGGTATAAAACTTGGTGATTCCCGCATCATTGCTCGTGGTTCTCCTCATCTTTCTTCTTTTGATTGAGGTTGTTCGTTGGTTTGTCATACACTAGTATTTACATCATGCCTTATATTTGGCTATTGTTATGGCATGTTTCTAGTTTTTGTTAGTTATTTGAGTCTTTTCAAAAAATACAAATTGTTTTTCTTTTTACAAAAACTTTTGAAAATACAAAAAGATTTTTTATTTTTAAGTCGTGAGGGTACACGGTTGATATGGGATATTAGTGTGCTTGATTCCCCCCTTCTTTCATTATTCATGTGGCTAGAACTTTTGGTCATTATTATTGATGCCTAGAATGATCTTAACCTTTGCACTATGGGGTTGTTTCTAAGTTGATATGCATTTTGACTTGACTTTGCTTAAATGCCATCCTTGCACGCTTGCACGAGTTAATATGAATGTTTGACTACTCTTGCATATTTGAGTTTCGTGAGACGTTCTTATCTCAATTTTGCCATCTATGTGTAAGTAAACTTAAGGAGGAGGTGTGCTTGTAATAACCATTTTTCATGAGAATTGTTATTGAAAATATGATGAGTGCTCACGGGAAAGGCCTGCGAGAGTATAAAATTGACTCGTCATGAAAGCCACCATTTAAAAGAGCCCAAAAGAAAATCAAGGCAATAAAAAATTCATATGCCAATAATTGGGGCCAATAGGACTTTATCTAAGTTGAGATTGATAGAGTTTTCTAAAAAAAATCTTAAAAAATTCATATATACGAGGGAGTTTGGTTGGAAATTAAATTAAATGGGTTTGCGCCACGAATCCTATGTTGAAACATCATATCATGATGCTATTGTTTGTAGAATCGTCAACAATCTGAACTTGTATGCATATGGATTAAGTTTAGTTCATCAAGCTCACACTTATTTAGTCACACATGACTTTGATGAAGTTTGATGATTCCTTGCTATCATTTAGAACTCTTTGATCGATTCGACGTATTGCAATGATGACTCAATTGTTATAGTTCACTCCCAATCAGTCCACTTTCATAATTGAGCACATTAGTACCATGTTAACATGTAATTCCCATTTTTCACTTTTTTATACTATTTTATGTTTTGCAGTCTGTTTTTGTGTTCTAGGTTCTGTTTTTGGATAATTTTTTCACTGGGAAAATTCTGAATGTTTTTGGGGTGTTTGTGGAAATTTTTAAAATCTCGTTCGAACGACATCATATGTCACGCGAACACGTAGTTCAAGCGACTTCCTAAATCGTTCGAGCGACATCTTCAAGTCGTTCGAACGACTTCTCGCGAGATCAGGTTTACCTTTAAGCAGTCGTTCTCTCTTCTCTCATTTCGTTCTCTCATACTCTGCATGTCCAAAAATGGTGACAGAAGCTCGGTGCTTTAAAATCGCCATTTTTAGTGGTTGAAGCTTCGTTCTTCACCTCTGTCATCACTTTAAACCTCCACTGGTCTTCGTTTCTCTCCCTTGATCTCGTATATCAGCCATTGATACTCCCTTGATCTCGTTTAGCAACCATACACTAAGGGTTTTTTCAGACAATTATTTCTCATCGGTTGCACTGTTCTCCGGGGTGTTTTTTTTTACAGTGGTTCTCCAGAGATTTTGATTTCAACACTTCTCCTACATTATTTCTCCAACGTGTTGTTCCCGTTTTCCGGTGGTTTCGAGGTAACAATGTTCATTCTTGATTTTTTTTTGAGAAAATTCTTGTTACTGTTACTGATTTTGACTGTGATTGTGGCTGGTATTCGCGGTGGTTCGATTGGACGATTGTACGAAGATAGGTGCTTAGATGTGTGTGTTATTCCGCGACGGTATTTTTTTCACATCACACATTACACCTTCTAGTCATGCCACCTAGATGCCGTGATGCCCCTTCCGAGCGACTCGATGAGGCACCACCCACTTCTCGAGCTCAGAGAGCTAAGGCTAGTAGGCCCTCACTCATGTTGAGTATGATCACTACTGCTCATTAGGTCTCCACATTCGGTCAGTTGTTTTAGAGAGGGTGTTTCGTTATGCTGAGTTTCCTGAGTTAGGTATTCCTCGTTGGTTATCTGCTAGAGGTTGGGATTATATGTTTGAGGTTCGTGGGGTTGTTTATCCTAATATTGTCCGAGAGTTTTTCTTCCGTGCTCTTCCCCACGCTGAGGGGATCTATTCTACTGTACGTGGCATTCCTGTTCTCGTCACTGCAGATCTCATTGCAGCTTTTCTTCATCTACCGCATATCCCAGACGCTATGTTTCCTCGTTATACCGACGATGGACCTACTTATGATGATATTTTGAGGCATTATTTCTGGAAGATTCCCCAAGCAGGTTCTACGATGTATCATCACCAGCTTTACCCTGCCTTCCGTGTACTAAATAGGTTTGTGTCAGCATCCATTTATCCTCGGATAAATCATACACAGATTGGGTCTGACATCGTCTATTTCATATACCATGATTCTCAGGGATGGGATATCGATCTTCCGACCGTCATGCTTCGTGTCATATCTTCTGTTACTGTCCATGGTTTCATCCCTGTCCGCCCTGCTCTTCCTTATGGGATTCTCATTTCCACCCTTTGCACTACTGCTGGTGTCCCTATTTTAGAGGGTGATTTTCATCTCCCTACACCTGGTATTATTGATCATAATATTTTTACTCATTCTGAGAGTCATTTGCCTCAGGCAGCGAGAACGAGAGATCCACCCCTAGAGGGAGTCTTCCCTGATACTGATCCTTGTCAGACCTCTGATCACACTGGTCCGAGCACATCTACTATTTATCTACCACCACCCTCCACTCCTGCACCTACACACCTATTGAGGAGGAGGTTTCCTCTTTACTGTGACACCCCGCCTAATTAAATACCGGGTGATCACTCCTTTATTAAATTAATTCAAGGTATACAGTTGGTTCATTCTCAGCATCACTGTCGATAAAAATAAATTTTCCAATTTAACACCCTAAATAATTAAGCTAAGTGTCAAAACCATTTTCATACATACTTTCCAAATTTTAATTTAAAGAAAAATATTTATTTAATTAAAAACAACATACTTACAATTAAGAATCACACTATAGTAAGCCAAATAATATAATACATTTGGCAATCGAATGGCAACAAATTAAAACTAAAACACAAGTCCATACTGAATAAATCCCAAAGAAACAATACTGGAAATGACTGAAATATAAATCTCCCAACAACAAATGAAATAATGAAAAGGGCGACACGTGCCCAATAAATGAGAGTACTAGGAGTGGAGTCAATAACAGAAGCCGTCTACTCAAGTGACCTGCAACTCCCACCTAAGCTGCAGCTCGTTCTTCTCAAGGGATCCTACGCAAGATGCCCCTGTGGCTGGGCACCTGAAAATATACATATATATACAAGAGAGAGAGAGGAGAAGAAACGGGTCAGAGCCCGAAAGTGTGTTTGATTTTAAAATACGTTTAGCAACTATTTAAATTGATACAGGCCAATGCAATAACATATTAGAGCGTCTCTCTCTTGAGAAAATACTCACCTCTCTTCTAATGTGTACCCCTATCGCACTATCCTTCCCATTGGTTTGTTTTATCATCTAACGCACTAGTCTTTCTAAAATATTTGACTTAACATCACTTACCCGAAAGGTTTGCAATTCACGGTTTCATTAAAAAGAGATGTTCCAATTTGTAACCAAATTTCTCTATTTCTAACTTTATAAAAACAATAAAGTTTTATAGTGACATATTATACTTTCACAAAACAAGCATTTATTATTGAGTCAGCAACCATGTCCTACTTATCAAATCACAGTAGGCAGTTTAAAGTTCATAATCTCATATATATATTAACTACTCGCATAATATCTATATAATATGGGACAATGGTGTTTTACTATTCATCTTATGTTTATGTTTATCTAAGTAATCAAAGGGTCTACATTTTGCCACGTCACTCGCAAATGAAGGGTTGTGATCATTTTTCCCTATTCTCCCTTACACTCATTTGCTGTAACCCTAGCCGTCATTTTCATTTCTCTCATTCTCTTCATCTGATTCTCTCTCAAGACAACAAACCAAACCCTACCCTACCCGTACAACTGCCGCCGCTCCTACCCGCCCCTTCCCCCCTCCCTCACCCCGCTGCCTCCTCCCTCCTCCCTCCCCCACTACTCTCCCCCGCTGCCCCTTACTTCCCCCTCCCCCGCTACACTCAGTTGTCTCCCTCCCACGTTTCCACCTTCCCTTCCCCCACTCGAAGGTAACCCTCAGTTCCCCACGCCGCCGCCCTTCGCCCTCTGCCACCGCACTCCTCCCTCAGGTAACGTCCGACCAGATCCGGTGCTAATGTCTGCTTTTTTGCCCAGATCCGGTCCCGCCCTTCGCCCTCCGCCACCGCAGTCCTCCCTCAGGTAACCTCCGACCTGATCTGGTGCTAATGTCTGATTTGTTGCGTTTTTGAGAAAATGTCTCATAAATTTTATGTATTTAATTTTTATATTTGAGTCAGATATTTTGATGTTAGATTTAGGGAACTATTATTTAACCTTTTGCTTTGTGCAGCTTTGTTCGTTACCCTCCGCCACCGCAGTCCTCCCTCAGGTAACTTCCGACCTGATCTGGTGCTAATGTCTGATTTGTTGCGTTTTTTAGAAAATGTCTCACAAATTTTATGTATTTAATTTTTTATATTTGAGTCAGATATTTTGATGTTAGATTTAGGGAACTATTATTTAACCTTTTGCTTTGTGCAGCTTTGTGCAGCTTTGTTCGTTAAAATTATTTGTATTTTGTGTTTTTATTTTCATTCTAACATGTTAGTTTACGATGTCATTTTTTTTTTTGCAGAATTTAGCTTTTGTTGGATTTCTCTATGGTTTGATCTTCACCGAGTTTGATTTTATGATTATTTGTTGTTTGTATTATGCTTTTCAGGTCAGTTGGATTTTGTGATTTCTTGGTGTTATTTTGGATCTCAAATTTAATTTATGTAATAGTTATAGTTGGAGTTTATTTAATCTCAAATGCAGCTGATTCTTTACATGAATAACAAACATGAGGAGTAATTTCAATGCTAATCTACAAATGCTAATCTACAAATGATCATGTCTAGAATTTTAGTTTTTGTATAGAATTTTACTTTTTGTATAGAATTTTACTCGGTTAATGCTAATCTACAAATGCTAATCTACAAATGTTTCTGCATTTTGTTTTATTTTTTCTACATAGGTTGGTGTATAACTTGGTGTATAACTGAGGATACGATTCAGTAGGTCCATTGGAATGGGCATACGCTAGATGTCATTTATTGGCATTCGAAAGCTTGAAAACTTAAGCAGCTATCATGTCACACTCGATCCCCATTTCTCTTTTCTCAGGCACTGCAATTTCTTCTTAATTGTGAGCGCGATGAGAGAATGATGCTTGGGCCTATGCCTCTTTAAAGAGGGGAGATTGTACATGGGGGGACTGCGCCTCTTGAGAGAGTGACAATTGTACTTCGGGGGCTTGCGTAAGTCCTTCTTGAACATCCCTTAAAAAGGGAGCAACCCCTAAGGTATAGTTGCGTGCAACTGAGTTAATTCTCCCCCAGCTAAGTTCTTTTTTTGTGACTTTTTTCATCCATGATATGTATTTCATTTATATGTCTCATTTCATTATAAAGTAGGGTAATTTGTCCTGGATTCCTGTCATACTTGACCAATACACACCGGATTCCTATCATATTTGGCATGGTTATTCACGTACCCCAGTATACTTATTACTAAGACTAGGCAATGTGCGAGTAATTATTCACATGAATAAATCAATGTCCTACTGTTAGTTTTTGCAGACACAATACATGTAGTTCTATTCGGATATAGTTTCTTAACTAGGATTCAATTCACATGTTAGGGTAATGGCCGATGATCATTGCATTGCAACTTTGGTTTCTTTTCTCTATGCATACTATTTATCTTTCAAAAATCAGTTACACGGGGGTAATGGAACTATATATACCACACCAACATATGCAGATGCTATAGTAGCTGAATTTTTTATCCATACACCGAGTTGGCGAAATAAAACAAAAGGAAATCGAGTAATGGAGAAAACTGACCAAAATATACTTTCTTTTATATTCTCTTCTTTCAAATAGGATTATTTGCACTCAATGTTGATATGTAGTCCACAATAAATCCGTATAAAAGCCACAAGAAAAATCCATAATTCACCCTATAAGATTGTGAACAGGTACAATCAACATGTTATCTACCCATAAACATAGTACCGGATATGAGTTCCTCCTGTAATTGATTTTGTTGACGATACATTACTCATTAATCAATTTTGTTGGATTAATGATTAATCCAACAATTGGGGCTTATGGTGGTTTTTCTTAATGACAATACATTAATAAATTTTGTTGGAACACACACACACGCACAGTAGCCACACACAGCAGGAACACACACACACAGCAGCCACACACACACATGCAATCTTCATATATATGCAGTGCAATCTGCATATAATTTCAATTATGTTGTGTTATCTTTCGTTGGTTTGTTTCAGGGTGTTTCTTTCACATCTGAGCATTATGCAGTGCAATATGTTTTGTTGTTGTGGTGGATATTCGACGATGGAAAACAGTCCAATAAGAAATAAAGCTTCGTGAAGAAGCTATGCATACACTGGCGACCCTTGCTCTAACTCCTCTACCTCAACTTCTATTGATATGAATGGTACTACTTTGTAAAAAATGTGAAATTGTACGGCTTTTTAATATAGAATTTTATGTTATGTTTCTTCAATAGTTTGATAACTAATAAAATATAATTCCGTAGATATCTAAGTATTAGGTGATATTTGTCTGAATTTTAATCTGTAAAAACATAGGAATGGATGTAAACAGATACAATCAACATGTTATCTACCCATAAACATAGTACCAGATATGACTTCCTCCTGTAATTGATTTTGTTGACGATACATTACTCATTAATCAATTTTGTTAGATTAATGATTAATCCAACAATTGGGGCTTATGGTGGTTTTTCTTAATGACGATACATTAATCAATTTTGTGGGAACACACACACGCACAGTGGAACACACAGACACGCACAGTGGAACACACACACACGCACAGTTGAACACACGCACACGCACAACAGCCACACACGCACAGCAGCCACACACAATAGGAATACACACACGCACAGCGGCCACACACACGCAATCTGCATATATATGCCGTGGAATCTGCATATATATGCAGTGCAATCTGCATACAATTTCAATTATGTTGTGTTATCTTTCGTTGGTTTGTTTCAGGGTGTTTCTTTCACATCAACTGAGCATTGTTGTGGTGGATAATCGACGGTGGAAAACAGTCCAATATGAAATAAAGGTTCGTGAAGAAGATATGCATACACTGGCGACCCTTGCTCTAACTCCTCCTCCACCTCAAATTTTATTCATATGAATGGTACTACTTTGTAAAGACTGAAATTGTACTGCTTTTTAATATAGAATTTCATGTTATGTTTCTTCAATAGTTTGATAACTAATAAAATATAATTCCGTAGATATTTAAGTATTAGGTGATATTTTTCTGAATTTTAATATGTAAAAACATAGGAATGGATGTAATAATCAATATTTTGGTTTGACAAACAAAATGTACAATCGACATTTCATTAGCCATTGATAATTTTATAACCAAGTTGTCGAGGTAGCCCTTGCTTCTGTAATCACCTACACAGCTGGATTCACATGAACAGGGGATTCTCGGATTGGTTGCATGTTGTACCTGGAATTAAGTTGCGAATTGATAATGAACGATTCAAACTTTTCACCCTACTCTTCTCTTATTATTAATTTTAATTTGCTGGCTCAATACAATTTAAAACTTCATATGATTTGGTTATTTGAATTGTCTGATGCATTATTGTAATCATATATATCGATTTAGACTAGGGTGTACATCCATATATTTACATTGTCTTTTGTGATGGTATTAGATTTATTGGATTGGATTATGATGTATATGGATGGCTTGGGTAATATACGGTGAATCAATTTGGTTTTGAAAATAAATCATGGTATACATTTCACTATCACTAACAAGTTTTCATTTTTTTCAGGGTTTCAACCTCGAAATGGCTACCGATGGAACATGATATAGATAACATTCCCATTGAATTTGGTAGAAGAGTCACATTGCAATACATCCACGAGGAGTTCTTGAGATTAATGGTGCATGATTAAGTGAAAAGCAACTAACTTGAAGAGGTTAATGAAAGCATTGGGTTATCAAGATGCTGTGAGGCTATTAGTGAAGTCAGAGCAGATGATGATAAATTTGCAAAATAGTTGGCTGCTATGAATGAAGTTGTATATATCCAAATTTGGGATTTTTTTTTTATTGTTGAATTTGTTGTTACCCTTTAAATATGGTGGTTAGTCCAATAAACAAAGGAGACCATGCCCATTTTTTTTTTAAATTGACACTTTGTTTTTTTTTAGACACATTGAATTTGATTGATGAATATTGTATATTTCATTTTATATGTTAATTTGTTTGAAGAATTTAGATAATTTGGATGTTGGACTATTTGTTTTTTCTCAAGCAGGGTGAATAGTTTCATAAACAAAGGAGATTATGCCCATTGTTTAAAAAAAAAATGACACTGTTTTTTTGAGACACAATGTGAATTCGATGGATGAATATTGTATATTTCGTATTAAATGTGAATTTAGTTGATAAGTTTACACTATTTGAATGTTATAGGACTTTTTTTTTGTTTTAAAATTACACTTCGAATATTTTGCGTTTCGCTATTACGTACTTTGATAAATTGTCGTCGTTTCATGATTACGTACTTTGGAAAATTTCTTCGTGCCTTCAGGCACGGGCATACGCTAGTATATATATATAACAGCACCCAAACTAAAACTATGGTGCGGGCATACTCTGCTATCCAATCCCCGTATCGCTCACACAAAGGAGAATACAAGTTCGGAATCACTCTCGAACTGTATTAACATATACAAAACAACGTTGAGGCGAAGCATAGATTCCAAGTCCAAGAGGTCAGTACATACCCACGCGTCTCTTAGGACTGTACAACTATCAATCTGATAGCCCGTACCTAGGATCTCCATGTTCTAGGGTACGAATCAATATCCCCCATAAAGCAACACAGGATAAGATCGTCCCAGCGCGGTAACCTCAGGGATAGCAAGTAGAGAGGGTACGTTTTTCACATGTATATAATATATGTACACACAATCATATAAATATACCAATTTCATCATGTTAATATAGGTCACTCTCCTTACCCATAATTACAACATTTATCCTTAATTTTACATTTTTAAGATTTCGTATAAGGTTTCGTCTTTAACCTTAACTCGAAGGGTTTTCTCACTAGTTACGTGGTACTCGTGGATTCTATCCATCCAAGTAGCAAAATCAGTAGGTAAACGTCTATTCACTATCGTAGGTATTCGTTGTAATCTCTCACTTGAAATACGTAGCTCGTAGTTCCTTAATTAATTATCCCTTAAACCCAATTATCATTTCATAATAAAGTTCTCAACACTTAATCATATGTCCTACTGGTCTCTTCTATATCCCAAAACATTTTATTTATAATGCCCAAGAAATATTCCACGGTAAATTAATCCAACTAATTAAACAAGGGGAAAAAAAAGTTTGTCAGGAGGGGTCGATCGATCGACGTTTGGGGCTCGATCGATCGAACCTTCGATCGATCGACGCTCTAGGTTCGATCGATCGATCAAACAGGTATTTTGATTTCTGCAGAAGTGCAGTTACGGGTTTCATCCAACTTCTTCATCTAAAATGATGTGTTTTCATTCTAATCACCCCAAAAATCCTACCATCATCATTATAACATTATACCAGGTGTTTATAACGTAAAGCATGCGTGTAACTATCATTAAACAAGGGTTTTCAACCTAAAATCATGTCTAATTATCAAAAACCCTAAAGTTTTCTTAAACAGATTTCTAATGAATCTTTCTCCAGTATTTCTTTATTATGATCACCAAATTTCGTGGATTATTACCTCTACATGGCAAGGGTTTCCAGAATTTACATATACATCAATACTACATGGGTTCTCCTATCAAAAATGGGGTTTTCTTCCATAGTTTATATCACAATTTATTCCTAAGCTAACATGAAGATTGCATCAACGAAAATAGCAAGTTTAAACACTTGCTGGGATTTTGGTATGCAGGTTCATGGCTTATTTTCGTATGGCTGCGTTCCTCGTCTCGTGATCTACGCGGTGGTGGTGGTGGTGGCGGTACAAACCGGTGGCCTTTTGGCCTTGGATTGCCTTGGAGTTCTATCCTCTCTTCTCCAATGGCCGTCATTTGATTTGTGAATGTTCTAACCCTAAGAGGCTGACCTAATGGCTGATATAGGTTGGCTGAAATTCGTGGGTTTAATTACCCTATTTTGCAAAATGACAAAAATGCCCTCCCGGGTCACTAATTAAGCCTAAAAACATCCCGAGATCCAAACTAAACCCCCGGGTACACTTTTCTGACTATCTCGACCCTTTCGGACGCGTTGGCGCACTCAAAACGACCATACGAACAACTTATAAAATATTCACTTTTATTTAACAAAATAAGTCCCGACGTGACACGGGCACGTCCTTACTTAAATTTCCGAAATAGTCATTTAATTCACTTATGACATTCAATATAACCAATACAATATATTACTATGCTCATCCAGTAATATGCAACAAATAACAAATTTCCAATAATTACTAACTCTCGTCACGCTAGTAAATATTTAAAGCAACATTCCGGATTAAAATTAATTTAATTTATCTCAATTAAATTTAATAAATCCCATAATTTAAAAGATATAAAAATACGGGGTATTACATTTACAGGCGCAGGTCGCTGCCCATTCCAGGATGTATGACTCTATTATGGCCAAATTTGATGCTGAGGCCGAAGCACGTGTTCGTGCTGAGTCCAGGATGACAGCATTTTTTGACGAGATGTGGTAGAGAGAACAGCAGAGAGGCTCAGGTTCATCTGGCTCGGTCATATTGCTTCCACATACACTGCTGATGATGATGATGATGATTCTGCCGATGCTTAGTTGTATTTATTTTATTGTATCTGAGACATCCATATTCCTGCTGTATTTTTTATTCTCTCTCATATGATGTACTCTTTCGATCAGTTGTATATATCTTAGTTTTCTGACATGGATGTACGATCTATTTTTGCAGTTTTAGTGATTCTCACATTATTATTCTATTACTGCTATCTTTGCTTTCCATTGTCATACTGTTTATCTAAGTCATGCTAATTCATTCTCATATTTTATTGCTAGATGTGGTGTGTTTGTCCCACCTTTTGTCTATTCCAGGTAAAAGGGGGGAGAGATATGTGATGTAGGGGGAGTATTTATTATGATACTATATTTGTTTATATTTGTATTATTCCTCTATACTTCACTTGGGTATCTATTTGAGTCTAGTGTGTATGGTTATATTTTTCAAAAATTCAGATATCTATTAATACAACACATTCAGAGACAGAATCAGATTCAGACATTCAGATTATTGTCATTCAGAGACTGAATCAGATTCAGATGCTTACCGATTATTTTATTTCATCATGTCCTGTATTTCTTGTCATTGTGGGATATGACATGTATTTATTTTACGGCATATAGCATTTCTGTTTAGTTTTGTCCCGAAATAGCCAAAGGGGGAGATTTGTAACAACATAATTCTTAGCTTATTCATTTGTTTTAATTGGCTTAATTCCGGACAAAATAAATTAAGTTTGGGCTAGTTATTTATGGCGTTTATTTAAAGCCTACGATAAAGTTCAAGTCCAAGAATGTGCAATCAAATCTTTCAAGAAGATTACAAGTCAAGACGTGTTGCATATGTTTAAGATCACTCAGGAATGAATACTATTGAGTAGTTAGGTAAATTTGTATATTGATTAAATGCTGGGTAATTAAAATGTTTGGGAATTAAATCTTTTTATGTTTTAAAAATATTTCTGAGTTGCAAACAGTTTAAAGAAAATTCGAGGATTTAAATTATAAAGGAAAAATATTTTTTTTTTGTATCTCGCTCGAACGAAATAGTAAGCCGTTCAAACGACATTGACTTGTCGTGCGAACGAGATCTATTCTCGCTCGAACGACCTGCCGCCTCGATTTTTGTGTTTTCATTTTCTAGGATTCTGTGCAGCTCAGTTATAAATAAAAACTTATATGCAAACGTTTCAAAAGGCAGAACAGTTTTGAAAACTATTCCCATACAATTTTTCATCTTTCGGTGTTTATTCAAGATCGTATTACTCAATTCCAAAGTTAAGTGATCTTGAACGCATTTACCGAAAGATAATTCATTCACTACACCGTGTTGCACTTTGTGAGGAGAACCCTACAACCGAGGAGCTGTGTGCTATTGTAGAGGGAGTTCTTATGAAGTAACTTATGGAGAAGCCATTTTCTTCTCTACTACTGACCACCTGGAGTTCCTACAGGAAATTTCAACTGAGACATCGAAACTGACACCTGCGGGTATTTCGTATGTCACACTTATTTCATTGTAATCTGTGTAAGCCTTTTTCTTACAAATTATAGTGAAATAAAAAGGTTTTGCCCTTCGAGGATTTTTCCTGAAATTGTTTCTTTTACCGCATGCTTTATTCATCAAATGGATTTAATCATTTAGATGCATGTTTAGGGTTTTAGAAGTTAAAATTGGTTTTAACTAAAAATTGGAACAAAGTTGTTTTTACCTAAAGCACACACTAAAGGGCCTTTTCACTTTTCATGAAAAGTCTCATTTGTCCATCAAATTGAAGAGTGATTTTAAGAATGTGAACGTTATCGCAGAGCTCTTGAAAAATGACGATATTTCTTTAAAGAATATGCTCTGGAAAGCTGAAGAGGACTTAAGAAAAGATGGGGCGATTAAACAGGGACTTGGTCGTGATATAATGAAGTTGTAATACCTCTTTTAGGAAATGTCCTCGCACAGTTTGGGACTCTATTTATGACGATGGATAGGTTGATACCCCTATAAATTTGGATGAAGGTAAACAAGGGGCATATAATCATAGTTGGCTGAACACATTAGCCATTATAAAGGTTCCAAAGACTTAAAGCTTTGGTACGAGTACCAAGTGGAGTGCCCTGCTTGCAGTCATCTTCTATTTGGGAGTGATGAGAGATGGATTCCCCTTGATTTCATTCTCCTTCAGTTGGCTAAATATTACTTATCATCTCATGACAAGGATGACAAGTTTAGGCCAGATCCCGGTGATAGACAAAGGGTCATAGTTGCATAGATGATATCTCGCCGAGAGTGACTGTTGTGTTTAAGACTGCATTTTCTAACTCTATTGATGTATAAAAAATATTAATTGTGAAATTCCATATCTTGAATTTTCTTATTTCTTATGTCGAGCAGGTTTTTACCTTTTAGATTGTGTCATCACACAACTTTAGGCCTAAAGAAAACTTTGGCAAAAATGCACATGGTTGTAGGTGGATGAAGATGCAGTGATTTTAATTATACCTTGTTTCACTTAAATGATATCAATTCCTTATGCATTTTCATTCTTTACTTATAGGTGGATGAAGATGCAGCGATTCTATAACAACCAAACTCCTCTCATCAATTTTTATTCTCCTCACCTATATGTTTATATGTTGATTCCATCCATTGCCTTTTTAATTACAGATTCAAAGGCTGCACCAAAATAATATCAGTTTTGATATCCTCAATGAATCTCATCTAAATAGTATTCGTTATGAGGTAAGAAAATGCACTTTAGTTTACTAATAGCAATTATAATAAGTTTCTCCATTCTTAATCAATATTGCCAAGGATGTTTTTGTGTAGTCTGCTAAGGCTTTTTTTTGTATAGTCTGCTGAGGCTTTTTTATATAGCTTGCTAAAGTTGACTTTATCCTTACATCATCCGTAGGTATCTTTGTAAGTATTTTGCCTTATGAGATCAATAAATGAACTATTTGGATTTTTTTAATATTGTACGATTGGTTGCTACCTCTTAAGGAGGGTGGATAGTCCAATAAACAAAGGAGATTATGTCCATTTTTTTTTTAATTTACACTTTGTTAATTTGATTCACAATGTGAATTTATTTGATAAATTTAGACTATTTGAATGTTGTTGGACTATTTGTTATTGGTTAAGCAGTATGGATAGTCCTATAAACAAAAGAGATTATGACTATTTTTTTAAAACTATATTTTGTTTCGTTGGGGAACGAAATTTGTTTTCTTTTTGCAATTACGTATTTTGAAATTTTTCGTTGCGATTATCAGTGTGCCTTCAGGCACGAGAGAACCAGTTGACAGAGTTGTTTTATTATGTTGAAATTTTGATATTGTTTTATGATTTAGAGATTTTTTAAAGACTATTCAGAGAATTATATATTGTTAGTACTTGGTTATTATTTTAGGTTCTATGTTTATTGGTTTATGATCTAGGGGGATGTTATCTAGAAATTTGAATTTGATTATGTGTTCAAGTTTTATGTTAGTATTTGTATATTTGTAATTATAGATGATATTTATACGAGGTCCAAGATGGACTATTATTATTGTTGTTGTTATGAGTATTTTTTTCTTTTTTTAGAAACGAGATACTCTTATCAACAAATGGAATTTTACCTAAAATTTCTAAAATCTTTAGATGGTATTGTAAAAAACTTTAGGAGTAAAATTAGATTTTTATGGATATGATGTTGTTTACGCGAGGTTTAAGATGGAATATTAGTATTATCATGAATATTTTTTTATTTTTTAAACATGGTGGATCATTTATAAAAAGAAAATTTGCCCAATATTTTTAATTTGTTTACAAATCTTTGTGTTATACAATAGTTAACAATTAGCATGAGATCCATGATGAATTAAATGGGGTGAATGGTTATATTAACATATGAAATTTTGTCTAAATTTTTTAAATTATATACAATTATGTGTTGTAACAAAATTTTTTGACTTAATAAGTTCGTACCACGGTGTATATATGTATGTATGTACACAAACACGGTGTATCTATTCATGCAAAAAAATTTACAAAAAAATTTCAATTTTTTTAAATTAATAGATTCGTACAATAGGTTATTTCAAAAATTGTTTATCTATTGCAAACTAAGTAACATATGGTCAAATCAACGATGTACGCTTTCGAAAGTATGTGTCGTACTTATAATTTGTCTACAAATATTTGTATGATACAATAGTTAACAATTATTACGACATCCATGATGGACTAAACATGTTGAATAGTCATATACAAATTTGCCCAAATTTTTTAAATTGTTTATAATTACGTGTTCTAATTTTTTTTCGTACCACGGTGTATGTATATATGTACATACACACGGTATCTGTATGTATGTATGTATGTATGTATGTATGTATGTATGTATGTATGTAAATACAACGTATGGTTCAATTAACGATGTAGACTATCAAAATTTGCATCATGCCGTCAGGCATGGCATACCCTAGTGTGTGTATATATATATACAATGTGAATTTTGAAAATTTTCACCAC
The DNA here is from genome assembly GCA_949130495.1 of Sambucus nigra. Taxonomy (NCBI): domain Eukaryota; kingdom Viridiplantae; phylum Streptophyta; class Magnoliopsida; order Dipsacales; family Adoxaceae; genus Sambucus; species Sambucus nigra. The sequence goes on along the minus strand of OX422224.1, from coordinate 135,640,812 downwards.
CAATTTACACTGCTATTTCTCACTATGAAATTTCTCACTATTTCTCACCACGAAATGTTAAAATTTCACATTCTGAAATTTTATCATAGGAAATTGCACATCGAAATTCAAACTTCAAAATTATATCCTTCATGGATTTCATTTGATAAATCTCTCTAGAGCTTACCAAATATATAACTTTTTATCACAAATGGAGTTGTATTTTGGGCGATATTTAATTTCAATGTTTTCAATAAGGAAGAAGATAAAATTAGAATGAAGGGCAAATTTGTCCCCAAAATACTATAAACACGTACAAAGGGCCTTAGATTAAACATGTTTGCGATCGGAACCAATACTTATACACATTTGATTTTAAATGGTGACCAATTAATCGCTCTATTGAAAACTCTTAAATGAACTCCAAATATTAAACAAATAAGAAATCAGAAATTAACAATAATAATATTACATTACCAGCAATCAATACTCACATGTTAAATATGATTCATGATGATACTTGTGATAGGCTCTTTGTGAGGGGATCATATATGTTCACAACTGTAATAATTAGTTCATTGACACTCTTTGTTATTCAACTTCTTCTTTAATTGAAATGTATCTCAATTTTAGTTCTTACCTTCTATAAAATACATATAATTCCGTGAAAAAAATATTGCATCGATATTATCAATATGATTTTTAGCAACTTTAGATCGGATACATAAATCTAAGTTCTCAAATTAAATGTCACAACCACAATCCATAAATTGTATCTTCAAATCATGCTACAAACCCATTTTTCAAAATAGATAAACAATAATGTCTTATTTTGCACTCTTACAAAATAATTGCTCTTCGGCCAAGATAAATACACTTAATTACAACTTAATTTCAATTCAATAAATATTATTATGATAATCAATCATTTTAAATGAACCGGCAACTTAAGTTTGAACATATTTTTTTATATAAATTATTCTCATTACTTCATTCAACAAATTCTTAAATACACATGGAATATTGCATTTCTGTAGTTTCTAATTCCTTTCTTGTACAGAGAGAAATTATACATATAAACGTGTTCCACTAACTTTAAAGTATATAAAGTGATAAATTTTATTGAAACTTTATCGATATACTTAACATGTATTGTTAATTTTATCGCTAATGAAAACTTGCTTATGTTTATGTATTAAATTGTTGAGTTTACACGCATCATTAGCTAAACTACCATAAGAAATGAATTTTTTACATCTACTAAATATAGCAAGAAAGATTGTTTATTAGATTCCCCTCATTTACTTTCAAATATTTTATCAAAACTCTAACTTTGTATCATTTGATATTTTGTAAGGATGCATTTGAAAACTTCAATTTCATGACTAGGAATTTGAATTGAAATTAAAACATTTTTAATATAAAATTTGAACTAAAAATTTTCATTTCTAATTCCAAGTTATGGAATTGTGGTTCCCCAAAAAGCCCTTTTTAAGTATTAAACCCCTTATTCATATAAATGCATCAAAAAGTTAGAATATGAAAGGAATTGATATATAATTATTTTGTTCACCTAAATTGAGAAAGACTTTTGGGACATATATGAAATAGTCCCTCGAACGTTTTTTAATACACGTTTAGTCCAAGTCTTATTATTTTGTGCCAAAAAGTCCTTCACCATGGCAAAAAGACTTTACCATGCCTTTGATGTGCAATTTTAAAGATAAGAGAATAATAAACTTTTTGATACAAAATAAAAGACTTAGACTAAATGTATATTAAAAAATATTTAAGGGACTTTTTGGTATTTGATCCAAGACTTTTTAGTATAATTAATAATAGTTCCATAAAAAACCAAAAAGAAAAATTTGTTGACTTTCAACTGTATTTTGAAAACAGATTGTCTTATCCGTTTTTGTATAACAACTCGAGCTTTGCTACACCGACTCTCTCTTTCGACTCTCTATCTTACTCTCAACAATTGTCTACTAAAAGACAAAAAAAATCTTTTTTTGATAAGATATTATTAAAAAAAATAATACACATTCATAAAAAAAACTAAATCATTTTTATAAATACAAACTAGAAAAAATTGTCAACCAATTTTTTAAAACAGTTAAATAATTCATGAAACCTTACTTTATTTTCAAAAAAATAAATTTTTTATTTCTTAAAAACACTTTCTTATTAAAAAAAATTGTATTTTTTTATTAAAAATATGAAAAATTATTTTTTTAAATGCTGATGCGAACTCACATTATCGTGATTGCTTAGTGCCGTTGGCGCGGACTTACATCATCATCGCGATTGGTTAGTATCGCTGGCGCGGACCCACATCATCATCGTGATTGGTTATTATCGCTGGCGCGACCCCACGTCATTTAGTGACTTTTTTTTAAAATGACTTTTATTAAAAATACAAATTTTTAGTTTTTTAAACATTTTTCTTTTTATAATTATCTTTTTTAGAACAGTTATAAAAAGTCAAAAACATTTAAAAAAACCGTTTTTTTTAAATATTTTAAAAAGAAACAGTTTTTTTAAAAAAATAAAAACAGTTATTCTTGAAAATACAAATGTTTAGTTTTTATTTTAAAAAAAAAAAAAAAAAGTGCAGCTGGAGAAATGGGACTGTGCCACGTCCAGGGAGTGAAAAACGTGAGTCGAAATAGGAAGTCGCTCTAGGTTTATTCTAACAACTCAGTAGTGAATCATTTTATAGAGCAAATTATGGGTGATTTTTTATTACATATTATTTCATTTGTCTCAAATTAAAAGCCTCCAGTTGACCTTCAATCCTTTTTAATTTAAATAAGTTCTAAATTTAAATTTTCATTTTGTGGGTAAGAGGGTAGTAAACTACCCTAGAGTACTACCCGACGACTTCTCTTGCCCGCTTTTGCTTCGATGAAGGCGTTGAAAGTGCTGTTGATTGTGCTCCTCGAAAAAAGAAGGCCAGTATCTCTTTATTTAAGGGAGGTGTAAGAATCCCCGTGGAAAGGTTTTATGCCCGGCTCCAAAGAAAGCCATTCTCATTATATTCCTGAGACAACTAAATGAGATAATCTTGTACCGTACCTGGCATGGCAAAGAGCATAGGGAACCAACCCGGGGCAAGAAGAAGGTGAAGCTCAACCCAACAGATTGCTCCGTTGCCCATACGACGATGGAAAATGAACGTTTGCGAAGTGAAGTGGAAGAGGTGGGTACATAAATTTGCAAAATGAGACCTTTCATTGGAGACATTTCAAAAAGAAATATAACGACTCTTAATTTTAGAGGATAGTATGAAGTGTGTTTATTCTTTATCTCTTCATGAGATTATAATTCCAAACTTGAGATACATTTTATTTAAAAGAATACATTTTAAATCACTAAGGATAGATTAAAAAAATCCTTAACTTCTCTGCCCAAAAAGTTTCGTTCATAGCTTCCCAAACATAAAACGAGCTTGACAATCACTAATGTTAACTTATAAATATACGTGATTTAAAAGGAAAAATATTGATATTTTTTCAAGTGGTTCACCTTATTAATATGAGTGCCACTATACATATCCAATTTGATATTCACTTTAGTATCCGTCTAATAAAACAAGATTAGTAAGAGATTGTAATACCCACACCAATAAAATAAAACATTTTTATAAACAAATTATAAAAAAATTTACATAAATGAATATGTGTATCTTTAGAGCATCCTTATTGATGATCTCACACGAAAGGTAAAGATACTGAATGAAAAGTTATTTTACCTTTCGTCAGGTATAATCATCACATTGGTGGAGCAAATAAAATTGGTAAGTAAGATTCCTACGAACTAATGTTGTTCGTAGAAAATTCTTACGATCAACTTTAGTTCGTAGGAACTAAAATGTGTAATAAAAAGTAAGTGTTTATATTTCTTACGAACTTTATTTGTTTGTAAGAGTTCCAACGAACTTCAGAAGTTCGTAAGAATTCTTACGAACAAATGAAGTTCGTAAGAACGCCTTACAAATTCAATAGATGTTCAGTAAATTTAGAGAATTCTTACAAATTTATCTACGAAATTTGTAAACTACAACCTACCATTGCAGCACTAAAATTTGCAAAGTTACAATTTCATTTGAATTTTAGTATCCCATCGTGGATGCTCTTATCGTATTAATATTTCTAGCTTCGCCGTTGCTGCATACATCTGTACGTGTCATATAGTACGAAAATATATTGAGAAACAAATGCCCCTTCGTAGAATAGTTATAAAACCAGTTAGGTTTGAACTATTAAAATAAACACATATACTATGGATTACATGTACGCCACATACAATATTGGAAAGCTGACGTGTGCAGATCCCATGCAACGAATTGAGCACAAAGGACAAAGTATTCTAACAAGAGAACAATAGGTTGTGTTGGGGGTAAAGACTTGTTGACCTAGCTGGACACCACCCTAACTATACATCACCAATTAATTGCTTCGCTATTGTAGGGTCAGATTGACTTTTAAAGCTTACAGGGGTTAATACAATTTAATATTGCCATGGTGACATAAGGCTAAAAAGGCCCCTACTTGAAGTCATTGCAACACTACAAAAACAATTGGACCCATTTGACATAAACACTCACAACTGACTTAGTATAAAAAATTGCTTCTAATTAAGGCTTGAATTAATCAAGTATGTAGTTGGCAGTTATCAAATAAATATTGATGTTTAAGAGATTGTAGTAATGAGAAACTTTTATGCTAAACTTTTTCCGTAAAAATCTTTTAAGACAAACACTTCATTATAGAGTATGTTTTTGGTAGGGGAAAGCTATATTAGGTGTGTAGGAAAAATATAATTGTAGTTCAGATTAATTATACTTTTTTAAAGAGTTTTAAATTATACAAAATATCAGATAAAATACGATGCCCTTAGCTCATATCCTTGCTTAGAACTCATTGTGAAAGTGAGTAATTGACTTCTTGGAGTAAAAACCGGGAACATTTCACATTGGAAAATAGGAGATAATTCATCTACATATAAAAAAGGGACTAGACATTTACTAATAGCATGACAAGAGGTGCTAAAGTCAAAAGGAAAATGATTCCCGGGAAAAAAAATTATAAACTAAGTTTCTTCTTTTTTTTAAGGGTCTTGATAAATATATAAAAAAAATTATTCTAAAATATCTATTTATTTAAAATATCACATAAGTAGGTACTCAATTTTTATATAAAATACCAAACAAATTCGACACCACATTAACCTTGATTCATATAAAAATTCAATTTTTTTCAACTCATTCTTTCTATTTTCTCTCTCCCTCTTTCTAACTTCTCTTTCAACCTTACAAACTCAAATATAGACTCATTTAACAAATTTTACTATGGTAATATATTGAATAAAAAAGGAAATGGACAAACTAGGGCTACTAAACCAAAAAATAAATAAATTTGCGAACCCTTTTCCTACGGTTGCACGTCGCCGTAGGTGTTGGTGTAACTCGGTCTAAGTTCACCGTATGTGGGTTCAATACGGTTGCATTCCACCGTGGTTTATTTGTTTCGGTTGATTTTCACTTGCCACCGTAACAACTGTTTTCACGGTCACTTTCAACCGGGAAAAAATAGGTTATGGTTACATTTCACCGAAACTACTCATCACTTACGGCGACGGGGGTCGTAAGTACAACAAACCCAGTTTTCTTTATTTTATAAATAGTTTTAGACATCATATACTTTGTAGATGTGTTCTGAGGACTATTGCAATGTATTTTTGGGGTTGGGGGATAAATGAAAAGGTGAAATAGTTAGATAATTTTCGAGTTTGAAGAGTTTTGATATTTTGTATTATGTGGTGTTGAGTTTGTGGTGTTAGCATGTTTGTAATTTGTTGATTATTTGGGGATATATTAGACAATTTGAAAGGGAAAAGGGTACAAATATTTTGGATGTATTTAGTAAAATTTGTATTTAAATTTTTTATAGTGTTTTAAAGTAAATTTTTTTGTATATTTATCAGGATCCGTCTTCTAAACCTCTGTACCTTTTCTCCATTTTCAAACCACGTACAAAGACTCATCTCATTTAAAATAAAAAATTGTTTCCTTTCGAAATCTTTTGTCTTACAATAAAAAAATATTTAACTCTTTGATTAAAAAATGTTTTTATCGTAATTTAAAAAAATATAGTATTTCACAAAAACTCTTTTTAACTTTTTGAAACTGTTTAAAAAAATAATAATTGTTTTAAAATTAAAAAAAAACTTTCAAATGTTCAGTAAGTTAGACTAATTTAGAAAAAAACAAGGAACTATTTTTAAAATAATAGTAGTGTTGATGTCGATAAGATAACATGGATACTAAATCTGTTGATGACTAGAAATAACATCCACGTTATCTTATCGGCATCAACAAGTAGGTATTCGGTAATGAATGAGGGACATTTTGGCTAGTTTTAGTCTCAAAATGAAGTACTTAATTGTCACTTACACAATTTTTTTATTTACCAAATACGAACACGACACACAAATTTTTTCTTTACATAACACGAACACCACTCAAACAAAAGAGACACGACACAAAATAATTTTTTTAGCAAAACACAAAAACATCTTAGTTAAGATACAACACGACACAATTTATAATATTTTTATCTAACTTGAACGACTCAAATAAAAGCGACACGAAACAAGTTTTTTCTTACTGAACACAACCACAACTATATTAAAAGGTGACATGACACGTATCAATACAAAATCTTATTTTTTTGCTTATATGAACACGACCCAAATAAAAGCGTTATGGACACAGCACGAAATTTTATTTTTTTTATCAATCATGAACACGACCCTGTTACAGGACAAAATCTTTTTATTTTTTTCCTAGCATTAAGACGACCCAAATAAAATTCGACATGACACGATACAACGTGAAATATCCTTTATACCAAACGGGAAAGGAAATATTTTTATACCTGGGTCGTTGCCTGTTTTATTAAGCCGAGTTCATATTTGGTAAAAAAAAAATTCAAGTCATATGAATTGTGTTGGTGTTAATTAGACAAAAATATTATGTATATAATTTTTTTTAAGAATAAAAGTCTTTTTTTCATAAATATAAAAACTGACTTTTTAATAAAACGTATTCTTTATAACTTATAACTTTTATTATAAAAAAGATTTTTTTATAACTTTTTTAAAATAAGTTTTATTATAAAGTATCTTTTTACAAATAAATACCGTTTTTATAAATAAAAATCTGACTTTTTTGAAATATTTTTTGTAAAAAGTTTTTTTTTATAAGTTTTTTTGTTAAATATTTACTTTTATATTTTTTGTGAGTTAAAAGTTGTTACCGGAGCAATCTGAAGCTTAATGGCAAGTGCCGGTTTAAAAAATCTATTTCATGGATCTTATATTTTTTAACCTATTCTATAAGGCCACGTCAGTCGGTCCCTATTGTTTCAGTCGATTCCCCGGTCACAATAGAAAAGGTCATAACGGTATGTGTAAGAATCCATGTAGTTTAATTTTTTTTTGTTTCTATTTAAATTTATTCACCACTTTTACTTTTAGATTTTTAATTCTAGTAAATAAAAAAAATATTTCCTTAAAAATAAAAATTTTGAGTAAATTTAAATAATGACGCTAAAGTTAAAATTACACCAATATTTCTAGGGCACAATCTTCAAATGGCCAAATAAATTTAGTCCAAAACCCAAATATTAAAACCATATCACTTCCTCAATTTTTAAAAATAAATTAACTTTGGCAGATATTCTCTCTTAAATTATGAGCACATTGCGTCCTACATTAAAGGGGCACCCTGTTTCTTGGAACTAGCTAGGGAACTAAACTTGTTCAAAATTTAATAATAGTAACATATTAAACACAAGTCAAGTTTGCGTTATCAGTTGGGAGGTTCGGTCTGCTCTTTACCCTAATTAATCTAACAAGAGAAGTTCCAACCACAAACAAGAATTTGATATCCAACTAGATTCTTGGGATCTATTATAAATTAGTAACACTGTCACACACAAAAATACGATACAATTAACGTGTCACATCTTCATTCATTTATGTTCGGGTTCCACTAAACTACATTTTTAGTGGAGCCTAAATAAGGGAGAATGAGAATACGAGACGTCGATTGTATCATACTTTTATATCTCATTTTCGTGTCGTCGTAGCACTTTTCATTATCAATTATGAATAATCATTTGATATAGGCTCAAAGCAATAAGGTATAAGTTTTTAATACAGTGTATCTACGAAATGTGTCAAAAAAGTGAATCTCCCTATATTTATTCATTGATATATATGCCTGCTCCATTTGGATCATATCAAATAAAGATTAAAGACCCCTTCATACTATTTAATGATGTGCAGTTTTTAACTATTATCCAAATTACAATTGAATTAGCTGAAAGTTGTTTTGGCTCTTGAACTTAAAAAGAAATTTATAAAATTAGAAGGGGTACTAGAAATGGTCTAACACGTTTATTAAGTTAATAGTTGAATGTGACGAAGTTCTGTTGATCTTTTCCGAAGAAAATAATCAAATCAAGGCAACTAAATAAAGTAACTGTATTAGAACTTTCTTGTTTAAACGAAAGGAATATAATAATTTTACCTAAAGACTTGCATTAGAAAGAAATGTAAACAAAATACAAAGGTGAGAGAGAATTGTGTTTGCTGAAAATCTTTTGAAATAATTTTGTTTTCTAAGCCCATTTTACGGTCTAGCAATAACTTGCAACCAGAAATGGTAATGGCTAACAAGTTTCATTGATTTTCTTAGAAAAAAGGGTCTATAGTATCAAATGTCATATTTAACCAACTCAACATACTCCCAAAATATCTTTTGACAATTAATTATCTTGTTTTTCTTTAAAAAAAACTCATCAAATTCAGGGACGGATCCAAGAGATTTTGGTAAGGTAAACAACTTATAATACCAACATTTAATTTAAAATTAAGGTGGATAAAAATGTTTTACTTATCAAATTTTTCTCTATTTATTTTAAAAATATCACATCTTATATTACTAATCTTAAAAAAAAAACTTAAGGTGGGTAATTGCCCACCATACTTATCACAAAAATCCGTTGATGATCAAATCTTTAAAATTTCATAATTTTAAATTTATAAATTCAAAATTAATAAAATTTATATATATGGAATCTACTTGTCAAGATCTATCAAACAACGTTCATACTTGATATTTTTTGACAAAAAAATCGAAATAGATAATTTTATTATTTATGCAAAACTTTCATTTCTTCTAGCTAAAAAACTTCTTCAGCTCCAGCGATGGTTCCCCCAGCGTGGACCCAAAAAGGGAAAGAAATAGATGTTAAACCATATGAATCATGTGCTCAAACAGTCTCAGTCAAACTACCACCTAAAGATCCAGATAAAGATAGCATTCAAAGTAGTTAGCAAATGTATTGTGATTTCTTCAGATTATTTTTTATCTTCTTGGTCTTCTTATGTACTATTATATAACCTCATGTACCCTACTGATTTCATCTTCGAATACATTATCCTTTGAGTGCAATAATGTAACTTTGAGCCTTGTATTTCTACATGGTATCAGAGCACTTTGGTACAATGGCTTCATCATCCAATAGACTAACACTATTTGTAAACTCACTACATCAACTCATCACTACTAATATGATCAAACTCAAGTCTAACAACTACCTATGGAGAACACAAATGATCCAACTAATGAAATCAGTCAAGGCCCTACAACTAATACAAAATCAACCTTCAAAGATAACTAGAGACATAGAAAAGGATTCCAAAGTATTTAAAGCATAGGAAGAAGCAGATGTGCTGGTGAGAAGTTGGCTAGGTGTAACTGTCACGGAATAGAGTACGTTTCTAATTGTAGGATACCAAACATCCAAAAAAATGTGGTATTGCTTATAAGACAATTATCTTCAAGCAACAAAATATAGAGAATTCCATCCAAAGAGGAAGAGGCACTTATAATTTGCCTTCACATAATGGTGGATCTGGTGGATATCACCACAATGGATGATACAATAACTTTAACTCTAGGGGAAAAGCTTCTAGTCCAATTTACTCTAATTATGGTCAAAGACCTCATCAACCTGTCGACCAGCAATGGGATTCACCAAATGTGCAACACACCTCACAATCCACAGGTGTGCAAGACAAGAATCGAGGAACTTCATGTCAAATTTGTGGAAAGAAAAATCACTCAGCTATGAGTTGTATATATCATTGCGACTTCACCTATAATGGAGAAGATATGGGGGTGCAACCTCAAGCACTTGATACCACCACTAATGAAAGGTCACACTGACACTCAGTTCTACCTTGACTCAGGAGCTAATGCACACATGACCAACACCACAGGTACTTTATAAAATTTCAAACTTTATAATTGTGATGATACAATTATGATAGGAAATGGATCAAAATTTGAAATTACGCATACTGGACACAAACATATCATGCCTTTTTATATTTGAAAGATATTCTTGTGGTTCCCAAAGTCACCAAAAAAATGATTTCAGTGAGCAAACATACAAAAGATCATCCTTACACAATTGAATTTACTAATGAAACATTTGTTGTAAAGGACAAGACGACACATCAGGTATTGGCTAAAGGAATCAAGAAATAAGGATTGCATGGCTTTAATGAGGGGTTTCATAATTTAGCTACCATTCAAAAGGGAAAAGCTTCAGATAATACTTGGCATCAAAGACTGGGACATACCAAATCAAAGGATCTACAAGTTTTAGATAAAAATAATTGCTTATATGCTAATTTTTTGAATAAAACTTTTAGTCCTTGTGTTAGTTGTCAGTTAGATAAAAGGTGCAAGTTACCTTTACAAGTTCGTAATTCCAAAAGTGAACTTCATTCTCAGAAAATCCACTGTGCTTTTTGGGGTCCTTCTCTATTTTATCTTTTCAGCACATGAAACATTATATTCTCTTTGTGGATGATTGTACAAAATTCACATGGATCTTTTCTATAAAACAAAAATAATATTTTTTTGGCACATATTTAAAGTTTGAAAGTATGATTCAAATTCAATTCTAATCTCACATTACGGTGTTTTAATATGATGGAGGAGGAGAGTTTGAGAAAACTGAATTTGTTAATCACTTGGCTCACAAAGTCATATTGAGACATATCTTTAGCCCTCATACTCCATAGAAAAATGGAGTTGGTAAAAGGAAGCATAGACATGTTGTGGAGACTGATCTAACCATGTTATTTCTTGCAAATTTACCTTTATGTCTTTGGGTTGAACCCTTTGTCATTGCCACCTTTATAATCATAGACTCCCAATAAAGGTGCTTTGATGGAATAACCCTTCTTCAGACTGTATAAGCACCATCTAGATTACACATCACTTAAGGTGTTTGGGTGTAGATGCTACCCCTATTTAAGAGGAAGAAATAAGAACAAATATCAACCTAATTGTACCGTGCATATTTATTGGTTATAGTTCACTCTATAAGGGTAATAGATGTTTGAATCCTCACTCAAGGTAGGTCTTTGTAAGTAGACATGTCATCTTTGATGAGAAACTACTTCCATATGTCAAGAACAATACCTTGCCAAATAATACTGTTGATCCTACCTACCTAGCAACCTTCAAAGAGTTTTCTAAACCAATTCCATAGAGTTTTCTAAACCAATCCAGTAGTTATCTCACTTTCAATTGACTTATATGTTTCTCTTCCCTCTAGCTCCCATCCACTTACTCATACCAAGCATCCTATGATAACCAGGTCCAAATCCAAAACATTTCATAAAGCTTGATATCCACGGTCCAAACTCTACTTCCTGAACCTACCAACTTGCAAGCTGCCCTCTCTCAATCTCACTAGATAGAAGTAATGGACGAAGATTTATAGTCCTTGACTTTAAATCAAACTTGAACCTCAGTTCCACGCATACAAAATATGCATGTTATTGGATCTAAATGGGTATTGTGTACAAAAATTCTTGTAGATAGTTTTCTAGATAAGTACAAAGCCAGGCTTGTGGCAAAGGGATTCAATGAAGTTGAAGGCCTGAACTATTTTGATATGTTTTGTCCAATCATTAAGCATGAAACTATAAGGATTACTCACAAATGATCCCTAAGATAATTGGATGTCAAAAATTCTTTTTTACATGGTGTAGTTGATGAAGATGTGGTCATGGAACAACCACCTGGCTTTATTAGTCCATATATTTCTAATCATGTTTGTTTCTTTCATAAGGCCATTTATGGACTCAAACAAGCTCCCAGAGCATGGTTTGATAGATTGATCTCTCATCTACTTGCTTTTGGGTTATTTTATAGTAGGGAAAATACCTCACTCTTCATTTTGCGTAGCATAACAATCAATATCTTTGTGCTTATATATGTGGATGACATCATAGTCACTAGTAACGATCCTTCATTACTCTCAAAACTCATTCTCAACTTGTATTCCTCTTTTGCTCTCAAAGATTTGGGGCCCCTTACTTACTTCATGGGCATTAAAGTGGACACATTTACTGGACATAGTATGCACGTCAATTCATAGCCAAAGTTGGCTAACTACTTGCAAACCTACACCTACTCCTGTAGTTACTAAGTCCAACTCTTGCCTCATTACCTTACCCTCTTGTTCACCTACTTATTTTCGATCCCTTATTGGTGCCTTTCAATATCTCACATTAACTAGGCCTGACCTAAGTTATGCGATGAAGTATCCCGGTCAACATATGCATGATCTACAACTAACTCACTTTCAAGACCTTAAAAGAGTTCTTAGATTTGTCATTGGCACTACCTCTCATGGCCTTCAACTCATAACTCAAGCATCTCAGTCACTATATGGCTTTTCTGATGCAAATTGGGATGGATTCCCTACTACCAGAAGATCCACCACTAGTTATTGGATTTATCTTGGCTCAAATTGCATTTCTTGGGCTTCCAAAAGACATCCAACTGTGGATAAATCTAGTTTTGAAGTTGAATACAAAACTCTTACTTGTTCTTCTGAAGTTATGTGGATCACTTACCTACTTCACGGCATTGGGCCTTATATCCCTAAACCACCTACTTTATTTTGTGACAACATGAGTGCCCTCTATCTTATCATTAATCCTATTCTCCATGCACGCACCAAGCATGTGGTTCTAGACTATCACTTCATCCGTGAAGAAGTTTTCAGAGGAAGTTTGATTACTCACTTTGTACATTCTTCATCTCAAGTTACTGATGTGCTTACTAAACCTCTTCCTACCACAATATTTCATTCATTATGTCGCAAGCTCAGTGTTCAGTTTCCATTCACACTTCACTTGAGGGGGAATGTTAAACCATATAATTCACGTGCTTAAATAATCTCGGTCAAGCTATCACCCAATTATCCGAAAAAAGATAACATTCAAAAGTGTTCAAAGTAGTTAGCAAATGTATAAGGATTTTTTTAATTATTTTTTATCTTGTTGATCTTCTTATGCACTACTATATAACCTCATGTCCAATACTGATTTCATCATCGAATACACAAAGACTTTGAGTGCAATAGTTTACACTTTGAGTCTTGTATTTCTATAATAGAAGGAGAGAGATAGAGAGAAAAGGAGAGAGAGAGAGAGAGAGAGAGAGAAACACTCTCGAATCCTCCATCAAGTTTATCCGATAGACTTTCGTAAAATCTATGGAGGGATGAGGCGGAGATGGGGCAGCTAGAGAGACAGAGAAAGATAAAAGTTATGTATTTGTCTTTAAAGAGAGGGTAAGTGATTTAAAATAAGTACGTGTGAATGGTGCATTTGTCTAAATATAATTAAAATGGACTTGGTGAATTAAAGAAAAATCAATTTAATTTTATGCATCTTTGATCCAATAAATAAGAATAGCCAATAATAATGTATTCTTTAAATCCGTATAAACTTCAACCTTTAGATGGTCAAAGGACACTTATCGTCCTATGATTGAGCATTTAAATATGATGTAAACAATATTCAAATATTTAAGAACTCAAAATAATTCCAATGATGCTATATAAATTTGATGTATCCCATTCAATGGATTTTTCATTAATGGTCATAGACACGTGTTATATGTTCCTTTTTCTATTATTCAACAAGATCTCATACTTTTTCTAACTCCAAATTTCAGCTATCGAGTGCTTACAAAGCAAAAATAAATACTCAATCTGTAAGGAAACAAACACAAATAGAGAGTAAACTTTTTTTTTTATTATAAATGACTACATGTATACTTTATTACGTTGGCCTTCCTATATATAATCAATGACAATAGAAATGAGGCAAAAGTCAGAAAAGCTAACACTTAATAGGTTCATTGCTCCGGCCCAGAATACGATTAATCCGGCATGGGCTACATGAGTCCCTAGTAGTTTACCGGATAAATTGATAAGTCGGGCATTCCCGGCCCACCAAGCGAAACCGGTGGTTTCTTGGTCATGACCAGCTAAAGCTAAAGTTCCATTAAAGAGCGTTTAAACGTAATTTCAGTCGCTTAACTAATCCATTTTGCCTAGGTAACAATGAACATTATGACCAAATTATGAGCTTTATTTGCTTTATACTTCAAATAAACTATATAAATTTTGTGTCTCCACAGTCAAGGACGGATTTTAATATTTCAGAACTCGTGTTAATGTGTGACGCTTGATATATAATGGATCAAATCTGTCTCGACTAGCGGATTGGGGGTTCAGGGGCTTGGCACCGAGCCAAATTTTTTAAGGTAGTATTTTAAGTATTTCATACAATTATTAAGTCGCCCTTATATTCCTAATATATAAACGATGTTAAGGTCGTCTGTTTTAATAGAACGTGTGAGATCACATTGTAATCATCTTCAAAATAATGAAACTTTTACCTACAGCGGCCGTAGACGTAGCTTCTCACATTGAGAGTGAACCACAAAAAAAAATCTTGTGTCTTCTGTGTGTATTTGCATCCCCTTTATTATTCATTGTTATTCGTATTGCCATAATTGTAATCAGGGTTTGTTCCATAACACTAACATCATCTCATACATGCTAATTTTTTTTCTAAAAAGTCCACACATACACGCACCCAAATAACGCTATTTTAGGTCCATTTTGAAAATTAACTACATCACTAAAACAACATACAATGTTTTTAGGTTATTTACCACAACATATTTACCACAACATATTTACGCGTTTTTAAAACTTTTTAGACCTCTACAAAAGTTTTAAAAATTAGAGGCGAAAGAGACCACCACCCATCTCGGGTACCCCTAGGGGTCAACTTCACTATAATAGTACTCTTCAGCAACTTTGGCATACATCAAAAATAGGCCCCCGGGTGCATTGAAATAGGGGGAGAAAGTTGTATATTAATATACAAGTCAAGCTTGGTTTATTAGCTGGGGGGGCACTCGGTCTTACCCTATATATTCAAATCCGAAGAGCAGGTGTTTAAACAACATAACATGATATTGGATCCAACTATGTTCTAGGGATTTAAAATTATTGGAGTTTTCGTAGACTTATTGGATACTATTTCACTCATTATATGTGCACGTTTATAAGATAATAATAATAATTGTAATCTAATTTATTTTTATCATAATTTTTGTAGGTCAACAGCTGTAATGCATGGATAAGGTTTGTTTTTGTATTAAGGGTCGAGGGTCAATGGAGGAACAGGATGAATAAACTTTTTGTATTACCTAGTTTTATATTGTTTATACAGTCACGGCTTTAAGATGCATTGCCTTTTAATATGTTATTGCATGTCACATGTGTGCAGTATGGAAGTGGGTCAACATCCACGGAATTACTATTTTTTTTTCTATTTTAACAAAAGAAAACAAAAAATTAAAGTTGTGAAAGTCCTTATGCTGTTCGAAGATTAAGGGTGATTTGCCCATGGCATTCCTTTTTGTGGTAGGGTAGTGTGTTATATTTCACTCCCACTAAATGATATACATTTGACACCAACAAATATTATAATTGCAAAAAAAAAAAAAAAAGAGTATATTATCATGTCAGACCGAAAGCCCGGCCTAAATCAAGCGGCAACGTCACTCTAGCCTTGACAAACATCTCTTACTACTATAAAATGCAAAACAAGGCATTTATGATTCCTTACAATGAGACTATCCACGTTTCAGCCTATCCACGTTTGCAAGATGATATAACATCTCACACGTCAGATGCAACAATTCGACTTCCATCCGAGTAAGCCAAAATCGAAATCAGACGTATATCCACAAATAATCATCTGTAAATGTCGACGATTAGCTTTCTAAAATAACTCCTCCTTACCATCTACAACTATGTCTAGCAGTTAAGAGATTACAGCTGCAGAATTAATAATGGCATATGTAAAGGCATATGAGAAATCTATTAAATTTGATAGAAATGAACGGCAGTCTGATCAAAGTCGAAATCACCAGTTGGAGAGTTTCTTACATTTTGTTAAGGAAACTACATTCTTGCATCTGATCAAGTAAGTTTACAATGTCAAATATCTATTTCAATGTATTAACTTTCAGTAGTTCTAATTTGTTGTGTATATGATAAGGCATAAGACACTGACATATTAAAAAAATGCCCAATAGATGTTTGATAAAATGACTGAAAGAGAAAGAATTGGATGTATTTTTTGTAAACACCAAATTTCCCCCTGTAATATTTGATTCCCAATTTGTAATTATTTGGCCATTTTGTAATTTAAAGGAAATAAATATATTTTTTTGTTTTGTAATATTTGCAATTCATTATCAATTGTCCCAATGATGTGTACCAAGAAATCAAATTTTTATCACCTAAGGTTTGGATCCACGTGTAGTCTCGGGTTCTGCCTGCAGGCATAAGGCCGATGAAACGCGTGTTGATTTGCAGATTGGTGTCGGATATCAAGCTGAAATGCTCATTTCTACTTCCATGGGATAAATAAGTATATAGTGATGTGTAAGGAAAACAAATTATAAAAGTTGGACATGATGTGAAACAAATTTTTTTGAGGTGGATAGTATGAATATGATGTTAATCATGTTAATAAAATCTAAAACTTTACATATGAATTAATCCATCTGAAATACTTTGAAAATAAAAAATCTTGAACCAAAATATCAACTGCTTTGCCTGCTTTGTTGCTGTACAAAGGCGTAGACGCTACTGGTGATTTATATCTGCAGGAACACATGTATTTGTGTGTGTGTGTATATATATATATATATATATATACATATGTGTGTGTGTGTGTGTGTGTGTGTTGACTAATATTTTGGTGTATCTACAAATATTGATACATTGATTTGACTACCTAGAAATAAAAATATTTTTGCCTAGGCTCTAGACAACCACATTCCTTTTAGAACATTGTTTGAATTGTCTTTAAAGGCCCAACGACAATTAGGATTTTTTAGTGCTTATGTCACAATTATATGTTCAAGGTCAAGGTGGGGTTAAGGTGAGTGTGGAGGTTAAGTTTTTATAGTGTCGTGAGAATATTTTTTGGTCTAGGGCAGTCATTTGCTGTTGGTTGCGAGGTTAAGGATCAGGGTGTATTTCTCATGGTTGTTTGGTAGAGGTCGAAGGGAGAAGTTGGGTGGGTCCGAGTGCAAGGGTCGCGCGACGAGGTGATGCTTATTGGGATGTGACTGGGTGAGATGGAGATGTTACCATCCACTACAATGCTAATAGTGAGATATAACTATGTAAGATAAAAAAACTGGTGAAAACAAGTATGGTGGGATGCTCCATATTGCACACACTATTAAAACGAACGAAAGTCGATAGGTATATGGTTTAGAAGTAAAATTAGGTGGTCGTTATAGTATGAACATGATGTTAATCATATTAATAAAATATAAAACTTTACTCTGTATACTTCCCTCGATTCTCAAAATGAAAATTTCACAATGAAACTTGACAATAATTAAATAGTATGAACATGATGTTAATTATGTTAATAAAATCTAAAAGTTTACATATGAATTAATCCATATGAAATACTTTGAAAACACAAAATCTTTAACCAAAATATCAACTGCTTTGCCTGCTCTGTTACTGTGCTAGGGTGTAGATGCTGCTGGTGATTTATATCTGCAGGAACACATGTATTTGTATTTATGTGTGTGTGTGTATGTGTGTGTGTGTGTGTGTGTTGACTAATATTTGGTTGTATCTACAACTATTAACATAGCCATATATTTCTTTCAATTAACAACAAGCAATGACTGTCTTCTTAAATGGACAGAGAGTCCATGACTGTCTTCAATTGAAAGCAAGCAACCCATCCAATACTCACTACACCAAATCTGCCCATTTGTCAAGGTCTTTGACCTTGACAAATCCACCTTGTCAAGGTTAATGACCGTGACATTTGGAGGCGAGACAACTTTTTTTGTCACGGTCGTGTCACGGTCATTGACCTTGACACAAAACTCGCGTTTTGTGTCACGGTCGTGTCAAGGTCAATGACCGTGACACGTTTGTCACGGTTATAAACCGTGACATAGCCGTGACCCTTTTTTAAAAAAATTGTCACGGTCAATGACCGTGACAATTCTGGGCAGAATTTAAAAAAAATTTGTTGGGCAGTATGGCCAGTGCCACTGCCCAGCAGTATATTTGTACGTGTTATAGCAACGTTGTACATGTTCCAAACATCAAATATCCAACACAAACTAAAGATAATGCAAATATATATTCATGACAGTATAATCCAAATATTCAAAGTAAAAATAATATACATGACGATATAATCCAAATATAATTAAAATGGACAAACTTGAAAATAATGTTACTACATGTCTTTAATAAAACTGAGGAGGTGAGTAGGCCACACGACATACGAATTGACGCCCCCTCCACCACCCCCTCCCCCACCCTGCCCCCCCTCCCCCACCCCCTCCCCAACCACACACACGCACACCCCACCCCACCCCACCCCCTGCCCCCCTCCCCCACCACACCCCACCACACACACACATACACACCCCACCCCACCCCTCCACCACCCCCTCCCCCACCACACACCACCACACACACACACACACCCCACCCCACCCCACCCCCTCCCCCACCACACACCACCACACACACACACACCCCACCCCACCCTACCCCACCCCCTGCCCCCCTCCACCACCCCCTCCCCCACCCTGCCCCACCCCGCCCCACCCCCCACACACGCACACACATACACACATATATATATACACACACACACATAAATATACACACAAATATATATATAAATGGAAGAGAGAGAGAGAGAGAAAATGGACCTGAAAGTAGAGAGAGAGAGAGAGATGGAGGGAACGGCGCGGGAGGGAAAAAAGAAGGGGGATAGGGTTTTTGCTGCGAACATTGTCACGGTCGTGTCAAGGTCTTTGACCATGACAGGTATTGTCACGGTCATTGACTGTGACAAGTCCGTGACAAGTAAATTTGTCACGGTCTTGTCACGGTCAATGACCGTGACAATTAGTTATCACGGTCGTGTCAAGGTCAATGATCGTGACATAAAACACGTGTTTTTTGTCACGGTCAATGACCTTGACAAGGCTGGCCGGCTCAAAGGTGACAATTTGCCCATTTTGGTGTAGTGACTCTTTAGGTTCAAATCAATAAAACTTTAGTTTTCTCTAGCAAACTAAAAAAGCAATGACTTTATCTTCTTATGTGGAAATATTACATAAATAGATAGAGAAACAATTATATAAAACGATGTCTATTTGCCATGTTATATATATACATGATATTATTTAATCAATAAAACATAATTGCTATTTTCGTTCAAATTAGATGGATCCTGCATACCAATCTCGTCATAGGTTGATTATGTTTCGTAAGCGATCAAGTAACGTACGTCGTACGTCAACGCCAAGTATTGCTTTAAGTAATATTTCGTGTAATCTTCATCCATCGGTTCAAGACATGTCTTCCATTCGGCATCTTAGTTGTACTGTTGACAATGTAAGGAACCGAGGAAGTGTTACCATAAAGAAACGGAAGACAATTATGTCTCGAACCAAAGTACTAGAAAATGGAGATGTCATAACAACAACGATTGCTGATGACTCATCAAATGTGATTAACCATCTCGGTAACTGTTATGGATATAGCATTACCCTTGTAAACCATGCTTTGGAATCACTCCATGCTGAAACTGGACCAGGTTAGTAATTTATTAACTGTACATAATAGTAACACGTATCTATATTAGAAAGAAATATATTTTTTTTTATAATATAATTAATGACAATTATATGTAATGTAGGAAATATAAGGGATACAACACCAACCGAGCATACGAATCGAAGTAAGGATCATTTGAATAGCATTTCGAAAAGTACGGTATTAGTAAGCGTTCATTGAAAAAACTCATAAAAAATTATGGATTTGCTTCTATTATGGTTTAACAAATGCGAAAATTTTATGATTTTGTTGGAAAGTTTAAAGACGCATGGGATTTTGGTGGTCCAAGCGCCGTTTGTGACAATTGTAGTGCAATTTTATGGTACGAGGAGATAATTGATAAGAACCGTACTCCTGCGTCGCCTGAACTCTCATTGTGTTACCAAGAAGGAAAAATCATCTTACCCATTATAAATGGAGCACCATAGATTTTGAACGATCTACTAAATTCTGAAAATGATGGTGGTTCATCTAAATTCAAGGACAACATTAGAGCATACAATTCAATGTTTGTGTTTACCTCTATTGGCGCTAAAGTTGATAATCAAATAAATAATGGATTCGGTCCCTATGTCTATCGCATGAGTGGACAAAACCATCATTTGCTTGGTTCTTTGGTTCTAGTTGAAGGTCAAAGCCCAAAATTTGTGCAACTTTATATTTATGGCACGGAGAATGAATTGAGAAATTGAATGAAATCTTTAGGAGGAGATAGGCCGACATCAAAGTTGGATGCAAAAGTTATTTCGAAATTAGTATCGATGCTTGATGAGCACAATGAGATTGCAAAAGTTTTCCGAATGGCACGTGAGCATTTTTTAGAATTCAAATGTCATGCCTATGAGAATAAGGTTGATTAAAAATCGTTCGAAAGACCCATCAGTTTACAATTTTCCTACCGCTTCTGAAATAGCATCACTCATTGTTGGTGATTTTACTGAGGAGAATGTTATGAGAGATATTATTATTGACCATAAGTCAAATGGATTGCAAAGAATTAGCGATCTTCATCCATCCTTTATGGCTATGCAATACCCATTGTTATTCCCATACAATGAATATGGTTACCAACTAGGTATAACTTACAGAACAAATAATGGGAAACGTAAGACTAAACGAAATTGCTTGACTATGAGAGAATATTACGGATATCGCCTGCATCAAATAACAAATAAAGATCCCACCGTTTTGTGCTCTGAAAGACTTTTCCAACAATATGATGTCGATGCATATACGTGCATTGAATAAGAAAGGTTGAGGTGGATTAGAATAATCCAACCACAATTAAGGGCTAAGCTATATAATGGATTGAAAGATGATGTTCTTGAAGGAGATTCAACGCCTTCGTCTATAGAAAAACATATTGTCCTTCCATCAAGTTTCACTAGGGGTCCACGTTATATGGCTTAAAATTTCCAAGACGCAATGGCTATTTGTAGATTCTTTGGTGATCCATATCTCCTTATCACCTTCACGGCTAATCCTAAATGGCTCGAAATCACAAAGTTTCTTGAAATAATTCCTGGACAAAATCCTGAGGATATGCCAGATATTATCACACGAGTTTTTAAAATAAAACTTGATGCTTTAATAAAGGATTTAGTTAAAGGAAAACACTTTGGGAAAGTAATGGCAGGTACGTATCTTATATTTAATAATTAATGATTCAAAATTACAAATCATATTATTTGCGTTTCTAACATTTTATAATATGTCAATAGTTATAACAAGGTTTATATTTTATAACAGTTATCTACACAATGGAATTCCAAAAAAGGGGATTGCCACATGCCCACATACTTCTATTCCTACATGCAGATGCAAAACAACCAACATCAGATGATATTGATAAGATTATTTCTGCTGAGTTACCTGATTGTATTAGCGACCCAGTTGGCTACGCATCTGTTTCCCAATTCATGATGCATGGGTCCTGAGGGCATGCAAATCCACATTCTCCTTGTATGGCAGATGGATGTTGCTCCAAAAAATTCCCCAAAAAATTCACAAGCATGACCAAATTTGATGATAATGGATTACCAATTTATAGAAGGAGAGATGACGGGAGATTTGTAGAAAAGATGGGAATCAAACTTGATAACAGATTCATAGTTCCCCATAATATTGACTTGGTCGTCAAATACCAAGCTCACATAAATGTGGAATGGTCTAATAAATCAAGGGCAATTAAGTATCTTTTCAAGTACATAAATAAAGGACCAGACAGAACCACAATGGATCTCACGCAATCAATTATCCGTAATCATGATGATTGTTGATGAAATTAAAACATTCCTCGATTGTCGTTACTTATTTACATGTGAAGATTGCTGGAGAATTAATCAGTTTTATGTACAATATCGAAGCATCGGTGTTGGGCGATTGAGTTTCCATTTGCCGGACGAGCAGGTTGTCACTTTTAAAAATTATGACAATCTGAATACTGTGATTGACATGATAGATATTGAGAAGACTATGTTTACACAATGGATGGCTACATATTGCATCCATGAGGATGTAAGGGAGTTAACCTATGCTGAATTTCCTTCAAAATGGGTTTGGGACTCAACGATAAAGGAATGGCTTAGAAGGAAAAATTTCGGCACATGCCTAGGTCGTATAGTATATGCTCATTTAGCTTATGGTGAGAAATTTTACCTTCGTATGCTCCTAAACGTTATCCGCAGAGCAAGAAATTACGATGAGGTGAAGACGGTTAATGGTATTCTTTATCCAACATGCAAAGAAGCATGTTATGATCTTGGCCTGTTGGAAGATAACAAAGAATAGAACGACGCTCTAGACCAGGCTTCACAATGGGCTACGGGTAATCAATTGCATGACCTATTTGTTGTAATGCTTATTTTTTACGAAGTTGCTGATCCAAAAAGACTTTGGGACGATAAATGGGAGATTTTATCAGAAGATTTGCTTCATCGCCAAAGAAAAATCTTATGCATACCTAATCTTATTCTTAGTGAAAATCAATTGAAGAATTATGCCCTTCATGAAATTGAGCATATTTTAAACAAAAATGGGAAAAGACTAGAAGATTTCCCGCCGATGCCACTTCCCGATGCTACAATGATTCGAGAAAAGGATAATAGGCTCTTAAGAGAGAAACTTTCGTAGATGCAGATTCTTTGGCACGAGATCATACTAGCATGCTCAACGCATTGAATGATGAATAATTGGATGTCTATAATCATGTTATATGATCCGTCAACGAAATCAAAGGAGGCATTTACTTTGTAAATGGGGCCGGTGGCACGGGGAAAACATTGTTGTACAAAAAAATTCTTGCATGCTTGCGTTCAGAGGGAAAAGTTGTTCTCGCAGTTGCATCTTCAGGAATTGCATCATTATTGGTACCCAGTGGAAGAACTACTCATTTAAGATTTAAGATTCCCATTGATATTCACGCCGATTCAACATGCGATATTCATTAACGGACTCATCTTGCAGAGCTCATTAGGAAAACAAGCCTAATTATTTGGGATAAGGCTCCTATGAACCACTGTCATTATTTTGAGGTTGTTGATAGAACATTAAGAGACATAATGCGATTAAATGACGAAAAATCTTTTGAAAAGCCTTTTGGAAACATTATAATTCTTTTGGGCGGAGATTTTCGTCAAACCCTACTTGTTGTTAATAAGGGAAGCATAGAAGAAATTGTAAATGCATCAATTAACAAATCAAAGCTTTGGATTTTGTGCCATGTATTCAACCTATCGAAGACCATGCGGATATAAGATTCAACTTCATTTAGAGATTGGGTCCTAGCACTAGGTGACGGGAAACTACACACAAAATCATTTGGAAATGACGAATATCCGTCGTGGGTAAAAATCCCAAATTCCAACATTATACCCCATTCCGATAACTCAATTGTTGATATTGTTTCAAGTGCATACCCCGATTTATTCAGGAGATATAGTGATCCAGATTACATAAAGGGTCGAGCTATTCTAACTCCAACAAACTATATGGTTGACAACATCAATGCTTATGTACTAAATGTCATTCCCGGAGATGTGACTACTTATTTCAGCTCGGACTCAATATCTAAGGCTGCTGGGGACATTCGTGACCAAGATGTGCTTTTTCCTATTGAATTTTTAAATATCTTGAACTTTGCTGGACTCCGAGGCCATATCTTGGAGCTAAAGATAGGTTCACCTATTATGCTAATGAGAAACATAAACCAAAGTGACGACCTTTGCAATGGCATAAGATTGATCATTACACAATTATCTCCATTGGTCATAGAGGCTATAATTATCACAGGATCTAATATAGGAGCAAAAATATTCATTCGATGAATAATTATGTCTGCATTGGACTCCAAATGACCGTTTATTCTGAAAAGATGCCAATTTCCAGTTCGGCTTAATTTCTCTATGAAAATCAATAAAAGCTAAGGAAAACTCTCGATCAAGTCTAAATATACTTACCAAAGTCTGTTTTCAGTCATGGTCAACTGTATGTCACTATATCTAGAGTAACTTCAAGCAAAGATCTAAAATTATTCATAAATAATGATTGCCAAATTGATAGACATTTGACAAAAAATGTTGTGTACGATGAGGTTCTATCATCTATATCTATAGGTATATTTGCGTAATTCACAAATTTTTTAATATTGTTAATCCTTTTACTTATGATTCCACTCCCTTAATTCATTTCACTAATATGTGTTTTCTCATAAAATAATTCAGGATCATGAAAGAAGTGACAAGACTTGAAGATCTTTCACTAGGCAGGGATGATTGGACCATCTTTGTACGTGACGTTCGAAAATGGGAATCCAAGACTAACTAGCGATTACCCAAAAATATCTTATGACTTTCTCTTAGTTGATGACCAGGTACATCATTTAGACATTAAAGTTTGTATTATTGTTTTTTCGTTCAAAATATCATCATTTTAATTATTATTTATCATTTATTTATATATATTTTTTTACTTGCACATGGTGATTCGATACATGCAGTATTGCGCAAATACTTATTTGCCAAATTCGTCAATTCACTGGACGTTGGAAAAGTCTACACAATAACTAATTTGAGAGTCATGGATACCAAGCATAACTATAGGGTCTCCTCCCATAATCTAATGGTTGAATTCATTCCATCTTCAAGATTTATACATTGTGAAGGTAACAATTTCATTATTCCAAAATATCACTTCCAATTTCTGGAATTTGATGAATTGAGATCTAAATTGGGAAATGACACATATCTCATAGGTATTTTATATTCATTACTCATTATACAATTACCAATAATCGTTGAATTCTATTCATATATATCTATTCACTTTTTATTTCATTAGATGTGTTCGGCCTTTTGACTTCTATATCACCTATTGAGGATCAACCGGTTAGGGGATCCATAGTAAAGAAAAGGGTTTTGAAGATTGAAAATCAAAGGTGCTTACTTCTTATTTTCCCATTATTCACTCCAATCATTTTCAATATATAATAATTATTTTCCCTTAACCACATACTCTATTATACAGTGGGGAAAGGATTTACGTGACTCTGTGGGTCGAAGAAATGGCACTATAACTGAAGAGATATGCAAGAATTTCAGTGACCATTTGATTGAAGCCGTTACGT
Organism: Sambucus nigra; assembly: GCA_949130495.1. Taxonomy (NCBI): domain Eukaryota; kingdom Viridiplantae; phylum Streptophyta; class Magnoliopsida; order Dipsacales; family Adoxaceae; genus Sambucus; species Sambucus nigra. Next base: position 135,615,051 of record OX422224.1, on the reverse strand, counting down.
CAACTACGGTGAAATAATTTAGAGGTAATTCTAATTTATTTTTAATAATATCACCTTTATATATATTCACGATTTCATACGATACATTTTAATATTCATACCACTTTTATTCCATAGGCGATTTCTCTTTGTCATCAACAAATGCATCCAGAGTCTATATAAATCCTGATGTTCAATGCATTCAAGACTTTATGACCCAGTAAGACTTTATTCACAATAATATATGTATTTTATCACTACCAGTTATGTTTTCATCAGTTAATATTTTTACATTCAGTCAGTGAACTTTTTCACTCTGCTGCATATGCCATACATAGGTTCACGTCATTTGTTATTCGTGGTTGTATGCGCCTCTCTACTAAGGTCAATTCCCCTCATGTCGAGTTATTTCAACAAATAAAATAACTTTGCAATGTCACCAAATACACAAATATTACATGTACATCACATAATTTCACTACAAATTATAGAAAACATCATGGATAACTTACACCATGGACCAATTGAAAAGCGCCGCAATACCGTTGGGACTTTATTTATAATTATTTCATAGTGAAACTCAAATATAGCACTGCCAAACTTTCCAATCATTTAAATGATAATAAGATGACTGCTTTGATCAAAGCCTCCTACTGATTTATGCCGTCTCGATTGAATATAGATTTCATCTATTAGATTATATATATCCGGATTGCAACTATTTTAGGTATTGTTGACTCAATATGGAGAGCCACAAATATATTATTTCAATCAAACTTCTCCTAAATTTATCTGAAGTTTTGTTTCAAAATTTATTTGTTGAACCTCCAGATGCGTCCTTTATTTAACAACCTCTAGAGCGTCTGTGGAGGCATGTGGTCGGGTTCATTGCTTTTAAAAAGTAATCTAATATAGAATGAGAGATGGTGGCTGGGCATGGAAGCGAGGTTGGGGGCGGGGTGTGGGGTGATGTTAGCAGGTGTGGGGATCAGGGAAGCAGTGTAGGGGCGACAGATGGCTTACCATATGCAGGGGTGGGAAGCGGCGGCAGGGGCAAGGGTGCTCTGTGTAGCAGGTCGAGGTTTTGGGGGGAGGTGGTTAGCAGGTATAGGGTGGTGGTGGGGGTGCAACCATCAATGAGATAGATATATAGATAGAGAGAGAGAATAAAGAAAATTACCAAAATAACCTTTAAAATCTCACATGCACCATACATGCATAACTTTATCCGAGAGGGAGTATTTTCAAATAATTGTTTGTTCCCAAATGGCAAAGTTGACTATCCAAATATTGGAGTACGGCTGGAGCTTTTTTTATCTTCATCACGTAACAATGCTTATATATGCATTATCTGCATCATGATTTTCTTTTATTTTCATTCACTTTGGGTTCAACATCTCTTCGATCGCTTTCATCTTCATCTGATCGATCAACCACTTGATGATATCCCAGCCGACTCATAAGAACCAGAAATTATGGCCTTTTGAGATGGCCCTTTAGAATCAAAGTATCTGTTGTTCTTATTAGTTTCTTCTCCCATACATTTTCTATTGTGACATCTTGGTTCACCAGAATTCTGTTTGTTTAATTTTTATTCAACGTGGTGAAAGAGACAAATCGAGTATCACTTACAATATTTCTTAATTTGTTTATTCTTTTTTTTCTACAACATGTAGCAGCGCTTATATATGCATTATCTATATCACGATTTTCTTTTATTTTCATTCACTTTGGGTTCAACATCTCTTCGATCGCTTTCATCTTGATCCGATCGATCGACCATTTGATGATATCCCAGCTGACTCATAAGAATCAGAGATTATGGCCTTTTGAGATGTCCCTTTATAATCAAAGTATCTATTATTCTTATTAGTTTCTTCTCCCATACATTTTATATTGTGCCATCTTGGTTCACTAGAATTCTATTTGCTTAATTTTGATTCAACGTGGTCAAAGAGACAAACCGAGTATCACTTGCAATATTTGTTAGTTTGTTTATTCTTTTTTTTTTATCTTCAGCACATAGCAGTGCTTATATATGAATTATCTGCATCATAATTTTCTTATATTTTCGTTCAATTTGCGTTCAACATCTCTTCGATCGCTTTCATCTTCATCCAATCGATCGACCATTTGATGATATCCCAGGTGACTCATCAGAACCTCAAATGAAGCTAAATGATGCACATGCATTGGGTTATGTATACTTATGACATTATCTCTTGAGGAAAAGTAAAAAAACGCTTAATAATTTACAGCATAACATAACTTTTTTTAAAATTGAGGCAGCTATAAGGTAGTATTACAACTCTTTGCAATTGTTTATAATTAGAACATTTTTGAGTTTCAATATTTCACATATGCTTTATGAATGTCTTGAGTTAAATACTCAATAAACTACACTGGATGAATATTTTGGATTCCATAATTATGCTAATTACAACTTTGTAAGGACATAAATTTCCAATTGAGTCCTTGTATTGTTTTGACTTAATTCCGTGAACAAAATTGTGTCTATAATATGTCATAGGGAGATTTTTATTTTGTCATGATCCCACTTGGTCTATTACGTATTGAAGAAAATTGAAGACATTGCGGCAAATCTTCAAAGAAATAATCATGCCGAAGTTTAATTGGTGCAAGTTTAATCATCTTCAAAGTTAATTACATTCCAAGATCACTCAAGTATGAATGCGTAAAATTAATGGTGCTCGGAATTGTTTTTATAAAAGATAATGATGTATTTTTATAAAGAAAAATGTTTTAAAGGTTTACACTACATTTTATTCTGATATACTCGAAATAAAGTTTGACTAATTTAGATCTCCTTTGCAAGAGACATTTTGAACTAAAAGTCAAGAAGTCAAACTGACACGTCAGCTCGTTTAAACAACATAAGGATCTCGTTCGAACGAGATGCCTATATCGTGCGAACGATGTGGCATTGTCATTCGAATGACACATATTTAGAGGTGGTTCTTAATTGTTATTTAAAGCATGGTTCTATTAGAGTTTCGTAAGTGTGCATTCTGGAAAATAGTATACGAACCAGAAACTTGTTTGCACATGTTTTCTAAGGTTTACAAATCATAAACACATCCTTAGAAGTTTGTAAAAATCCGAGATATCATTCTTATATGCTTACGTGATCTTGCCGTACCAAAGAAGTTTGTTCTACACATTGAACATCAAAGGGTTTTGCAGTGAAAAAAAGAAAAGGACTTCTTGTTCGACATCATAGACAAATTAAAGACATTCGGTGGATACCGAGACATATGTGGACGCGTGTATTGTGGACAGGTATCGTGGAAGATAAAATTTATGCATGGGCATTATTGAAGAACGGTTAAAGATCAGAAGGAGAATCAAGACCCGTGGGGATCGAGTCATTGAGTAAGGCTAATCTGTCTTTGTAAAACCATTGTTCATAGTGATTGTCTGGTTTGGGCCGCCCGAGGTTGTTTTCCCGTTTTGGGTTTTTTTCTCATACATCCAGCGTTGTGAGTACTCTTTACTTTATTTTACTTGGTTTAATCACTAGATGCATGTTTAGTATTAATCAATATAAAATTGGTTTAAAGTAAGAATTGGATTTTCGCAACTTGGTTTGGTGCATAATTAAAAGTTGGATAATTTTTCGAAGAAAAAATTGTTTTGTTTAAAACACACATATTGGGCACTTTTCAAATTTGTATCAGAGCTAGAAAATATAATTTATTTATTTTGTGATCCCGTGTGTTTTCAAAGTTGAATTTTGGATATAATGAATTTTCTCAAACTCCTATTTTTTATGGCACTAATTACACTTATTGGAAGATGAGAATGAGATGTGCATTAAAATCTATTGATGAGTGTGTGTGGCTTGCAGTTAAGAAAGGTTAGACACCCCCTATCACTATTGTAGGTGAGGTCACTAGTTTAAAGCCTATTGAGTCATGGACTAAAACTGAACAAAGACTTACACAATATAATTCTAAGGGTCTGCACGTTATTGCTTCACATGTCACACATGAATAATATAATAGAATTATGACGTGTGAAACATCAAAAGAGGCTTGGTATATTTTGGAACTCACTCATGAGGGCACTAGCACGGTTAGGGCGTCAAAACTTCAAAATCTCACTACACAGTTTGAGACCATTAGGATGTTAGAGAGTAAGACTTTTGATGAGTTTTATTCTAGGTTGTCCAATATTATCAACTCGTCGTTTAACCTAGGTGAGAAAATTCCCAACAACCGTGTCATTAAGAAAATCCTTAGGTCGTTGCCTAGTAGGTTTGATGCGAAAGTGGCCATTTTAAACTCCCTGGGTAGGTTAGAGTCGACGAAACTAGAAGTGATTGTAGGTGACTTACAAACCTATGAAATCGACATGATTACCTCCAAGCAAGTGCCTAAGAAAAAAAAGGGTATTTTTTTGAAAACTCGAAAGGAGGAAATTAAAGTTTTGGATTCCGATTCCGATTCCGATTCCGATTTTGAGGATGTTGCTTTGTTGGAAAAGAAATTTAAAAAATTTATTAAGTTTCAAAAGCAATCGAAATATGCCAAGAAATTTAAAAAAATTCAAGAACAACAAAGTAGATCCCACCTCTAAGGATAAGTTTGAGAAGTCTAAGAGAGATGGGTCGGATGAGTGTTTTGGGTGTGAGGGGTACGGTCACAAAGTTAAGGAGTGTCCCACTAGACTTAATAAAGAGTGCAAGCAACCCATTGTCTATAATGCCACCTCAAGTGATAGTGATCCGGAAGAGGGAGAGATTTACCCCATTGATCATAACTTTGTTGCGCTTATGGCATGTCATGTGAACGACGACAATTCTTATGTGCATGGCACTTTCGAGGAGGTTTTGAGTGTATCCCATGTTAGTGAGGGTGAAGAGAGTGACGAGGAGGAGGTAGATGTGAAAGAGTTGAAAAATGCGTTTAATGAGTTGTATGCCGAAACGGTGAAGGTGAAAAAGGCTAACTCAAAATTGCAAGCTAAGTTGAACGAGCGTGCCATAAAAAATAATGATAGTTTGATTGAGGATCTTAGGGCACGAGAGAAGAAGTTTAGTGAGAAACTAGAGTTTATGGAGAAAGAGAGAGACAATCTCCGTGGTTTGATGGAGTCCTTGAAAAAGGAGATTTTAGAGTTTGAGGAGTCTAGGCATTTGCTCGAGTCTAGGATTCACGAGTTGGAGGAGAGATTGAGAGACTCATCTAGAGTCAAGTTTGATTTTGGAGGGTAGGTCAGAGAAGTTATATAAGATCCTAGGCACCGTCCAAATTAAGGGAGATAGGGGAGGTATAGGTTTTGGTGAGAGAGTTGTTCCCATTCCCCCCACACGTGTGAGAAACACTAGGAAGATTAGAAAAGGTACACATATATGTAATCATTCCCACCACCGCTACACTTGCTCGTTTTGTGGTAGGAAAGGTCACCTTAGGCGTTATTGTTACGACCTTAGACAAGCTCCTAGGAAGTTTAGGAATAAAGTTGCCCCGCTTCCCAAAACCCCCATGCATCGTTTTACACCTACTTGGGTTAGGAAATCGGATTTAGTGGCTTTAGGAATTAAACTTCATGATTCTCGTTTGGGTGTACTTGATTCTTCCCATGCTAAATGTAAGGGATGATAGTGTTTCCATGTTTGTCATATGCTAGTTGGCTTCATGATATATTCATTGCTAGTATTATGACATGTGTATCATTTTGTATTATAGTTTTCATTTGTTTGAGTCCTATTGAAAAATACAAAAAGATTTTGTTTTTTAGAAAATTTTTATGAAAATCCAAAAAGATTTTAGGTTTTTGTTTTTGAGTTTACCTATTTGATGTGGCATATTGGTGTGCTTGGACCCCCCCCCCCCCCCCATTGTTTCATTATCCACGTGGATAGGAGATTTGGTCATTATTATAGATGCTTAGAATGATCTTAACCATTGTTCATATGGGGTAGTTTCAAAGTTGATATGGAGTTTGATTCGACTTTGTAGATATGCCAACATTGCACACATGAATGAGTTTATATGGATGTTTGACTTCTCTTGCATATTTGAATTTGGTGAGGCGTTATTATCTCAATCTTGTCATGTAAGAAACATTTACCGTGAGGATTTAAATTAGTAAAAATAATGAGTGATTCATGGAAAAGGGCTGCGAGAGTTCAAAATTAACTCGTCGTGAAAGCCACTGTTTAAAAGAGCCCAAAAAGAAAATGCAATATATTAAGAAAAGGGCCAAATTATTTTAGTTCATTCCAAAGAAAATATGATATTATTGAGGGAGTTTGGATGGATTAAAAATTTAAACGGGTTTGAACAACTAATCCTAATGTTGAAACATTGCAATTTGACGCTATTGTTTGTAGAATCGTCAAAATTTTGGATTTGTGTGCATGTAGTATGTTTAGTTCATTAAGATCACACTTTTATTGTCATATGGCTATGATAAAGTTTGATGATTTATCTCTATCAATTAGAGCTTCTTGATCGTTTTGATGTGTTGGAATTGTGTCTCATTTGTTTTAGTTTCACACCTATACATTCCATATCTATGTTTGAGCACATCGGTACTATGTTTGCATGTAACTCACATTTTTTGTTTTTATGTGTTTTTGCATTTTGTGTTAAAAGCCTACTGTTTTAACACTGTTTTGCTTCTGTCAGGCCCTTCCTGGAATTTTTTTGTGTAATTTTTTTTTCACTAGGCAATATTATATTATTTTTCTTGGAATCTGGGAAATTCTGACAAGTCGCGCGAAGTCGTTCAAATGACATCTCTATGTCGCGCAAACGACATATGTACTTCGTTCGAGCGACGCCCTCAACTCGTTTGAGCGACGTCCCTGGCTCGTTCGAACGACAGGCTGAAGTTTGGTTCCTGATTGGTTTGCAGTCCACTGTTTTAATTTCATATTTTTTTGGTAATGCTGGAAGTTTTGTTTTTCTGGACTGACTGGTTTATATGCAGTATTTATTGGTTCTAAATTGGATTTTTTCATATGGTCTGTTTATCACACCTGATTAGATTGCTACATTTTTTTGTGTGATTCATTGGTTTACTATCTACTGATTTGTCATTACATGATGATTTTTAGCTGGTTGTTTCAGGATTATCTAGCGACTTCACATTGATTCATATTGGTTTATATTCTCATAGTAGATATTTCAAAATTAGTTTATCTTTTCACCGGATTGTCTATTCGAGACAAAAAGGGGGAGAGATGTATATGATGTATGGGGAGATTTGAGCATGTTTTGGTTTACATATGTTTACAAATGTGTATCTCAAATTCGTAGTACACATTGGTATCAGTTTGTTGCTCAAATTGTTTAACAAATGACTTTTCAGAGTTTATCCATATTGTTTATTCATATTGGTATCTATTATCGTTTGGTATCGTTTGAATATATATATTGGTTTCATTTCTTCCTCCATACTTCGCTGTGTATTTGTTTGTCTGGTTCATGTGTGTAGGTATGCTTCAGTGATTCGAGATTTCAAGTCTACATCACATTCATACAGTTCATGCTTGTCGGTGCTACATATTCTAGTACGTGTCCTGTATTTTTTATTTTGGGTTTATGGGATAGGATTTAGGCATCATACGGCTTGACGGCCCGGTTAGGCATTTCACTGGTTTAGTTTTATCCCGGAATAGTTAAGGGGGGGAGGATTTGAAAGGACATAAATTTCCAATTGAGTCCCTGTATTGTTTTGACTTAATTTCGTGAACAAAACTGTGTCTATAATATGTCACAGAGAGATTTTTATTTTGTCCCGATCCCACTTGGTCTATGACGTATTGAAGAAAATTGAAAACGTTGCGGCAAATCTTCAAAGAAATAATCATGCCAAAGTTTAATTGGTGCAAGTTTAATCGTCTTCAAAGTTAATTACATTCCGAGATCACTTAGGTATGAATGCATATAATTAATGGTGCTCGAAATTATTTTTATAAAAGACAAGGATGTATTTTTATAAAGAAAAATGTTTAAAAATGTTTTTAAAAGTTTTTTTTATAGATTTACACTATGTTTTATTCTGATATACTCGAAATAGAGTTTGACTAATTTGGATATCCTTTATAAGAGACGTTTTGAACTAAAAATCAAAAAGTCAAACTGACACGTAACCTCGTTCAAACGACATAAGGATCTCGTTCGAATGAGATGCCTATGTCGCGCGAATGACGTGGCATTATCATTCGAACGACACGTATTTTGAGGTGGCGCTTAATTGTTATTTAAAGCGTGGTTCTATTAGAGTTTCGTAAGTGTGCATTCTGGAAAACAGTATACGAACCAGAAACTTGTTTGCACATGTTTTCTAAGGTTTACAAAGCATAAACACATCCTTAGAAGTTTGCAAAGATCCGAGATATCATTCTTATAAGCTTACGTGATCTTGCTGCACCAAAGAAGTTTGTTCTACACATTGAACATCAAAGGTTTTTGCGGTGAAGAAAAGAGAAGGACTTCTTGTTCGACATCGTAGATGAATCAAAGCCATTCGGTGGACACCGAGACATACGTGGACGCGTGTGTTGTGAACATGTATCGTGGAAGACGAAATTTCTACGTGGTCACTATTGAAGAACAGTTGAAGATCAGAAAGAGCCTCAAGACCCGTGGGGATCGAGTCTATTGATACCAAATTAAGTCTGCTGACGTGGATCAATTATGTGGAAACACGTGTCAATCTACATGGCATTCACAAACATTTTTTAGCAGCACCTTGACTCCGAGGAACTCAATCTCCCCGACCAACTCATGCGCTCCGATCAACAAGTGTTCTCCGAGGAACTTTATTGTGCCGAGCAACTCATGTATACCGAGCTACTTAGGCGGTCTGAGCAGCTCAGGCGGTCCAAGATGCACCTCGTACAGAGCATTCATATCAGGATAATTAAAGGGATGACTACGCATTAAATGCGCAGTTATTGTCATACAGATGTACACGCCTACTGGACATCTATGTATTATTCTTTCACATGTACGACCTCAAGTCTATAAATACATTGTAACCTCCTCATTAGCAGGGGGACTCGGAATTTCTTGGTAAACCTATTATCGAGAATTCTAGGCAAATAATCATCAATACAAAAACAGTGGACGTAGGCCATTCATATAAGGTTGAACCACTTTGAAAATCCATTGTCTAATATTTCTTTATTATTATTATCTGTGATTAAAAGAATTAGGTCAAATCTAATTTTTTGCATCAACAGATTGGCGTCGTCTGTGGGAAGCGACTGTAATTTTCGTTTTTATCAAAATAACTCATCATCAATGGATGATAATCCAGAATCCAGTAACGAAATGCTGGAAACCCCCCAAATCCATCTGCTCCTCCAAATGTTCAAGATCTGACTGGAATAATGGCTAATTTGGCCCAGGGCCAGACCGCCATGCAAGAAACTATGCGACAACTCATGCAAACTATCCAGGGTGGAACGCCAACCCAGTCAGGACAACAAAGCATTCAGAGAAATACCCGATTGCCTTCTTCACGAACCAGGCAAACGTTACTCCGAGAAGAATCTCATTCTAGACGCACTGATTCATATCGCACTGAGAGATCCAATGATCATTCTTATTATCCTGGAAGGACTTCCTCGGTACGAGCTACAAACACTCAACAAAATATCACTCTATCTCCAGAAAGGACCAGTGCTCTTGAAAGATTGAGTAGAGTCTCTCTTTTTGATCGACTGGGTCCTAGGAGGAATAAAAGTCCACCTAGGATGGTGTCGAGAAACTCTTAACGATCATATGAGTTAAAAGAAGGTTCTGCCCAATCACGACCAGCTGCTCGTCGTGAAAAGTTCTAAGAGGCAAATTCAACACGATCAGTTGCTCGGACCAATAGGCCCGAGGAACGAAATGATGCATGGAAAGGATTTATTCAGAGGTTGGAAGATAGGTTGGGGGAGATGGCTAAAGCTAAGAATCCTTTGCAAAGGACTTTTATCCGAGGAATACCCTTCATACAATAAATTGTAGATTTCCCCACACCGTCAAAATTCAAAGCCCCAGTAGTAATACCAAAATATGATGGAAAAACTGATCCCGTTCTCCATATAGAACAATACCAAGAAGCTACTGATATCTATGCTGTTCCAGACGAGATACGATGCAGGGCGTTCTCAGGAACTCTCACTGGATCTGCTCAAATATGGTATAATAATCTTCCTCGGGGAAGATTGTAACTTTCTTTTAACTGGCCGAGCTCTTTATTGGAAACTTCTGTTTTGGAGCAAAACCAGTTAAACGAGTAGCACACTTGTTAAGTGTTAGACAAAAAGCAGGGGAGAGCACCAGGGATTATATTACTCGTTTCAATAATGAAAAGCTTGAAGTTATTGATTACGAAGAGAAGACATCAATCGCTGCTTTGATGAGTGGACTATTACAAATAAATTGTACTACACTCTAGCCAAAGATCCGCCTATAACCATGGCAGAGTTAATGGCAAAAGCAGCCAAAATTATGAACACCGAGGAAGCTATGGCTGCAAAGAAGAGCATGGATACTAAGGAGACCAAAGTTGAGGCCGAGAAGATTGAGAAGAAAGATCAGAAGAATAATGGCGGTAACAGGCAGTCAAAAGCAAAGTAAGCATTAGAACAAATGAAGAAATTTGGAAACTATACTCATTTGAAAGTAGACATAAACCATGTTCTGGAGGAGATAAAGAACAACGAGGATCTAAACTGGCCTGAAAAAATGAAGGCAGATCCTAACAAGAGGGATAAGTCTAAATATTGCGAGTTCCATAAGGATTATGGTCATACGACTAAAAACTGCATAGCTCTCCAGAATGAAATTGAAGAACTCATCAGGCGGGGAAAATTGAGCAAGTATATAGATCGCCGAAATGGTGGAAGGAGCAATGATCGAGCAAGGCAGAGGTCTAGATATCCTCGTCGAGCAAAAGAAGATAAGAAGAGAAATCATGAAGAAAATCGAGAAGACGATCAAGATGACCGCGACCTCCCCAAAAGACCAAAACAGCCAGAACGTGAGGTATTTTCTATCCGTTTTGGATCATTTGACTGCAATGTTATTACTGGTGGAGATGCAGGAGGTGGAGATCTTACTGTAGAGGGGAAGGCTTACCTCAATGAGGCTCAAGCTTGTTCATATATTCAAAGGATAAATCTAGATGAGGATGATCGCCCGATGAAGGTAAACAAAGATAAACTGGTCATCGGTTTCTCTAAGAATGACATCGCAGGTGTGCTATACCCTCATGATGACCCATTGGTGATCAAAATAAGGATGAAGGGAGTAGTGATTTCGAGAGTCTTGGTGGATAATGGTAGCTCGACAGATATTATGTTCTACCCATATTTTGATAGTTTGAACCTAAAGCTATCCCAGTTGGAGCGATATCATCGGCCCTCCTCAGTTTTACTGGTGAGAAAGTTTTTCCACTTGCGACGATCAAGTTGGATATGTTCATCGGTACATGGCATGCTTGTCGAACAGAAAGAGTGTGCTTTTTTGTGATGGATAAGAATGTTCAATCAGCTTACAATATCATCATGGGAAGGGTAGGATTAAAGAAGTTCAAAGCAGTACCATCTAATGTACATCAATGCTTAAAATTTCCAACCAACTTTGGAGTAGGAATTGTGAAGGGTGACCAAAAAGTAGCTCTGGAATGCTACTATTCATCTGTCGAGCAAGAAGAACTGGAAGAATCTAGGAAAAAGACTACCACCTATCAAGTGGATGAAGGTGCATAAATTGAAACGTTAGATCCTAGAGACGAGTCGCAACTCGTAAAACGTTAGGTGGTGGAAGCTATTGAAAATGTCATTCTGGACGACGAACACCCGGAACGAACAACTCAAATAGGTTCATCATTGGAAGCCCCACTAAAGAAGGGATTGATAGCTTTCCTAAAAAGCAGAAAACAAACTTTCGCATGGAGCCACGAAGATATGCCAGGAATAGAACCAAATTTCTTTTGTCATGAACTTAATGTGAACAAGGAAATCAAACTTGTGAAGCGGCGAAGAAGAGTTTTCAGCCTTGAGAAAAACCAAGCTATACAAGAGGAGGTCGAGAAGCTCCAAAAAGCTTTCTTTATTGAAGATGTCAAATATCCAGACTGGTTAGCTAATGTGGTGATGGTGAAGAAGAAGAAGAACAAGTGGAGGATGTGTGTAGACTTCACTGACCTCAACAAGGCATGCCCAAAGGATCATTTTCCTTTGCCCCGAATTGATCAATTAGTGGATGCTACCTCGGGACATGATCTGTTGAGCTTCATGGATGCTTATTCTGGCTACAACCAGATTAAAATAAAACCTGAAGACAGGGAAAGTACCTCTTTTATTACCCCTAGGGGAACTTATTGTTATAATGTTATGCCTTTTGGTTTGAAAAATGTAGGAGCGACATATCAGCGGCTAATAAACAAGGTGTTTGCAGAGCAAATCAGTCACAATATGGAGGTTTATGTTGATGATATGCTGACGAAGAGCAAGAAAGCTGCTGACCATCTAATTGATCTGGGTCAAACCTTTGATCAATTATATAAATATCAAATGAAGTTGAATCCTACCAAGTGCATATTCGAATTACGAGAAGGCATGTTCGTCGGGTATATTATCAACCAACGAGGAATTGAGGCGAATCCTGACAAGATCAAAGCTCTATTGGAACTGCGATCACCGACGACGAAGAAGGAAGTGCAAAGTCTCACAGGGCGAGTTGCAGCACTTAATAGATTTGTATCAAGAGCAACTGATAGATGCCTCCCATTCTTTAAAACCCTCCGAAAAACGTTTGAATGGAATGATGAATGCGAGAAGGCTTTTCAAGAATTGAAGAAATACCAGTGAGCACCTCCGTTGTTGTCCAGGTAAGTGATAGGAGAGAAACTATACTTGTATCTGGCAGTTTTAGAGAATGCAGTTATCTCGGCATTGATAAGAATGGAGGATGGAGTGCAAAAACCAATTTATTACACTAGCAAGGCCTTCCGAGGAGTGAAGATTAGAGATCCAAGATTGGAAAAGTTGGAACTAGCACTGATTGAAGCCAATAGAAGGATGAGGCCATACTTTCAAGCCCACATTATAGTGGTGTACACTGATATGCCGTTAAGGCAAGCCCTGCACAAACCAGAGAAATCAGGAAGATGAATGTACTGGGCAGTAAAACTCGGTGAGTATGACATAATTTATGAACTAAGATCCTCGCTTAAAGGCTAGGCTGTGGCAGATTTTATTACAGAGTTCACCTATCCAGATACCTCCGAAGAGCAGAAATTGAATACCGACCAGCCTGTGGATGTTACAGGATCATTAAATCTAAGTCCCGACCAACTTAGGCCTGTAGACGAGCTAGAGAAGATGGTCGACGAGCAACAGGAAGTGTTAGAAGAAGATGGAAGAAAGCATCAAATATTCCACCGATGAGTTCTATCTGATCAAGAATTTGATAATGAATTACCTATGTGGAATTTATATGTAGATGGTTCTTCGTGTACTACAGGTAGTGGAGCAGGAATTATTTTAAACAACCCAGATGAGATAGATGTGTGATATGCTCTGCGCTTTTAATTCAAGGCTTCTAATAATGAGGCTGAATATGAAGCTATGATTATAGGTCTTAGTTTAGCAAGAACCATGGGGGCAGAACAGGTCACTGTATTCAGTGACTCGCAGTTGATCGTAAATCAAATACAGGGGGTATATACAATGAAAGGAGAGCTAATGATCAAGTATTATACGAAAGCAATGGAGATTGTATCAACCTTTAAAGCAGTGAAGTTAATTAGAATACCAAGATTAGAGAATGCCAGAGCAGATGCCTTAGCTCGGTTGGCCTCAGCTACAAGAACCGAGTTACGAAGAACCATCCCAATAGAAGTTTTGGCAAGCAGGAGCATTGACGAAGATATGATGAACTTCATTTCCCTTGACTTAGGACCATCTTGGATGGATCCTATCAGGGCCTATATTGAGGAAGGGACATTACCAACTGATAATCTCCCAGCCAAGAAGTTGAAGTTTAAAGCTGCTCGTTATGTATTGAATAATGGTATTCTATATAGACGAGGAATCATAGCTGGCTTGCAGAGATGTGTGCATCCCTTCGAGGTGAAAGACTTAATTGAAAAGGTTCATGAAGGGTCTTGTGGAGCACATGTAGTAGGTCGGACGCTTTTGCAAAGAATAATGACGCAAGGATACTATTGGCCAACAATAAGGGCTGATTGTATAGCCTATGCCAAAATATGTGACAAATGTCAACGCTTCTCCTCTATCCGAAGAACTCCCCAAGCATTATTGACACCCATTACTTCCCCTTGGCCATTTGCCATGTGGGGAATTGACTTGGTTGGGCCACTTCCAACGACCAGAGGAAGGTTTAAATATCTCGTGGTCGCAGTGGATTACTTTACTAAATGGGTGGAAGCTGAGCCTCTTATTGATATGATGTATGAAAAGGTGTACCAATTTATTTGGAAGAATATCATCTGTAGATATGGACTTCCCCATGCATTCATCACCGACCGTGGGACTCAATTCGACAACGAGGAGTTCGCTGCATATTGTCATCAGTCAAACATATTAAAGACCCACTCTGCACCAGGTCATCCCCAGAGGAATGGACAAACTGAGGTGACAAACAGAACACTACTGAATGGTTTGAAGAAAAGACTAGATGATGCGAAGGTAAACTGGATCAACGAGCTACATTCTGTGTTGTGGGCTTATCGTACTACACCACGAGCTACAACAGGAGAATCTCCATACATGCTGGCGTTTGGAAGCGAAGCTGTTATACCTGCTGAGCTGGATCTCCCCACACACAGAGTGTTGAACTTCAATTCTCATATCAGTGACTTGATGAGAAGGTTGGACTTGGATATGCTCGAGGAAGTTAGAGAAGAAGCAGCAATCAGGAATGCGGCATACCAGCAACGAACAGCTCTGTTCTACAACAAGAGAGTAAAGAAGTGTAATTTGAAGGAAGGAGACTACGTGCTAAAGAAAGTAATTCAAAAGAACAATAAATTGGAAGCTAACTGGGATGGACCTTACAGAGTAACAGAAGTTGTTCGCCCAGGAACTTATAGGATTGAAACCTTAGAAGGAGAGGAGTTTAAGAATGCATGGAACGCAGAGCATCTGCGCAAATATTATCAGTAGTTCAATCCTTATGTAATGCAGTTTTCTTCGATATGAATAAAGCTTTGGAGGTTTTACCCAATTCTCTCCTTTTGTTGAAATTTTTTCGGAGTATTAGCGCTACACACTATGCATCAAGTTCAGAACATAAACCCCACCAACTACTGTTGGTCGGTCTACCAACTACGGTTGGTAGATAAATAAAACTCTACCAACTACGGTTAGTCGGTCTACCAACTACGGTTGGTCGATAAATAAAACCCCACCAACTACGGTTGGTCGATAAATAAAACCCTACCAACTACGGTTGGTCGGTCTACTAACTACGGTTGGTCGATAAATAAAACCCTACCAACTACGGTTGGTCGGTCTACCAACTATGGTTGGTCGATAAATAAAACCCTACCAACTACGGTTTATCGGTCTACCAACTACGGTTGGTCAATAAATAAAACCCCACCAACTACGATTGGTCGGTCTACCAACTACGGTTGGTTGATAAATAAAACCCCACCAACTACAGTTGGTCGGTCTACCAACTACGGTTGGTTAGTAAATAAAATTCCCTAACTATGGTTGGTCGGGGAATAAAATTTCACCAACTCCGGTTGGTCGGAAACAAAAATCTTTATAAACTCTAGTTGGTCGGTAAGCCAATTACAATCATCTCCAGTTGTTTAAATTAAACAGGATCATGAGATAAAGGATGTTTTATCACATAAAGATCAAACATTGATAAATCATTGCAATGAGATCAGTATGCCACAAGCATATATATACCAACCAACAAGCAAAAACACTATACAAATTATTTAGAAGAAAATGAAATGACAAACAGCAAATTTTCATTCAAGGAAAAGTTTCATTCATACTAAGTAGAATTACAAATAATGTGAAGAATGTATTTCATTACCAAAACTTTTCATTCAAATCGAGAAGGATTACATATACTGTGGAAATTATTACATAAAGTCCTATTCTATGGGTTTCTTTCCCTCTGCCTTTAAAACAGGTTCCACTCCAACAGGAGGATCATCTAAGGCGTAGGGAGAGTTTATAAAGTTTATATCTTTCAACATTCGTATATTCATCACAGAAGGACGAGCAAGCAGGTGCTCTGGCCGAGATATCTCAAAATTTGAATGAAGATTGTAGTCACCAAGATATTTAGAGATTAGGCACTGAGGAATTGCCCGAGCAGGAATCGAACTCATGTCAAGCTTAAATGGAGGCACTGGCAACTCGAGTAATCCAGGGTCATAGTAATCCCAGAGATAATGGCCCTGCTCCAACTTTAACACCCCCAGCGCATTTAGCCATCCTTGCTTATAACCCTCATTATTTGATTGTTGGATTCGATCATCAAGATGGTAGAGAGATTCGTTGTATCCAGCCATCCAAAACTCTTTGGGAAGTTTATGGAGCTGATAGGTCAACCTTTCTAGCTGCTCATGAAGATTCTTCACCAGATTCGTTTTATTCTCCAAAGCAGAACTTTGTGCAGAAAGTTGCTCGTCGAGGTTCAGAATCTTCTTAGACATCTCTGCTAATGCTTGATTCTTCACCATCAACTGGAAGGCCGGATTCTCCAAGGCTGATTGAGTTCTTTTCTCTTCAATTGAAATACGAGCAGCCCTTTCTCGTCCTCGAGAAGCTTTTTCTCGTCCTCGAGCAGATGTGGAGGGTCCAATCCTTTTTAAAGTTTCCAATTCGTCTCTCAAATTGGCATTTTCAACCTCCAAGAAAGAGAAACCTTCATCATTAACAGGGAACAAGGCTCCCGAGGTAGAGGCCGCAGATTTCAGTTGAGATATCTCTCCTCACAAGTTATTGTTTTCTTGCTCCAGCAGTTTCGCGGTCTGCCTATGCTCTTCAACCTCGGTTTTTAATGTCCTCTCCTTAAAATCATAAGCAGCAACTAACTTATCATATCCTTTGTCAGCATTTAGTTGCTGATACTTTTTCTTATACCCCTGATGCAAAAGGGCAGAAGATTCCTTGTATTGTTGTTGAAGTTCCTCAATGGTACCCTGGAGATCTTCAATCATCTCGTAATAAGCCACATTATTGGCAACAGCTCGGTCGAGTAAGCATTTCAGATATTGGTAAGCTTCCACTGCTTGTTCAGAGGCATCTGAGCCCAGAATATCAAAAATTTGTGACTCATCCAAATCTGTATGGCCAGCTTTGAAATATTCATTACATTTTTTCATCAACTCAGTATCGTGAGCTGACAAGAGTTCCATCCTGGCCATAAACTAGCAAAGAGAAATCGTAAATAGGATTAATAAATGATAAAGGCAGAGCAAGACGGAGAAAGTCAACATGAACAACAAAAACTCGAATTTTTATTCATCAAAAGATAAGTACAAGGTTCAGGGTTACATTCAAAAGAAATAATAAAATTAAAGCCCGATAAACTTTACACCTTCTCCTTGTGTTTTGCGACTTCCTCGGAAAGCTGAGATGAGGAGGCTGGTTGCTCGGAGGATAGCGGCAGTTGCTCGGTTGAAATACTGGTGGGATAAAGTTGCTCATAGAAAGTCTGAACAATCGAAACGGGAGGAACTTGGTCTCCAATAATCATTGAAGACTCTTCAGAGGCAGCTTCGTCCTCTTGTTCTTCTTCAGGAGAGGGAAGAGGACCATGAACATGGCGCTGAAAAAGTTCAGAACTCTCTGAGACCTTTAACTCCTTCCGAGCAGCAATCCATCCATCCCTGAAGAATATGAGGCTAGCAAAATCCAGCTGAGAGGACATGGCAGCTAGGCCTTTGTTCCAACCTTTATCCCAGCCAGCGCTAAAGGACTTTTTAACAGAAATCTTTCTCCGAGGAAATCCTCTCAGTAAGAAGTTCCTCGACTGCCTTCAACTTTCCTTCTACCTCTACCTTATGACGAGAAGCTTCACGAAGTCTACCAAGTTCCTCTTCAGCAGTTTTGAGCTTGGTCTCAAGCTCTCCACCATTCTTGAGCTTTTCTTCAAGCTCTTCATTTTTCTTCTTAAACTCTTTCATTTTCCTCTCCAACTCCTGAGAGGCCTCCACAACTTTTTCTCTTTCTTGCTCGACGGACTTCAGTTGCTTCTCCCAAGCAGCCTTATTTTCTTTATATTTATGATGAGAATCCTTTAAGGATTGAGTCAAACCTACAAAAGCCTCCTCCATACCTCCCGAGGAGCTCGAAGCTTTAAGAGCTTCATCCTTTTTCAAAATGGTATTGAAACATGATACCAGCTGATAAGAAAAATGACTTTGAGTCAGTACAAGAATAGAACATTAAAAAATGAAAGTTTAGATTATTAATACTTACTGAGGCAATATGTTGAGGTGCCAAGATGGTAACCCTATCCCAAGAAAGAGTGTCTTCAAGACCTTGGATTTTTGGGATAATCCAAGACTTCACAGACCCCATGGCAGAGCTCGGAGCAACAAAGGTGGGAACACCACTTCTAGCAGTTAAAGGCTGAGATATAGGTTCAACCAGTTTATCCGAGGAACTTTTCTTTATCCTACTCGTAGGAGAAGGAATAGTCTCAACCAAGGATGTTATCTTGGTCGGTGATATAACAATGACCTCTCTTGGAGGAGAAACAGCTACAACCTTGCTCGGAGCCACAGGGGGCTTCTCAGCAACTTTCTTAACAGCAGCAGGAGGGGGTGCATCAACTTTCCTTGTACCTTCCTCTGGGACATCCTTCTTATTTCTCTTTGCCTCCACATTGGCAGAGTCTGATTTATCGAAGTATGAAGGAGCTTTTCGTCTCTTCATTATGATACTGAGGGGAATATGTAATTCAGGAGAGGAACCTTCAAAAGCTGGTACTGGTTCGATGTCACCTACCACTGGACGAGCAGTAAACAACGAAGTATAGCTCTTGTACTGAAGCAAGTATGAGGCTGATCTGATATGTTCGTCAGCAACAATTTGATGAAAACTCCAGATAAGTTTCAAGTGCTTCAAATTGACATTAGTCTCTTTGGGGGATTTTCTTTTGCTATCAACTGCAAATAAACAAAAATTAAAATGTCAATGACGCATTTTATCAAACACAAAGAAAACACAATTTCAAAAATAAAATAAAACAAAAACAACCTATCCCATTGCCATAGGGAGGGCATCTAGGACCCTGATAAACATTATTTCCATTTAATGGAGCATGTTGACAATTTTTCATAACAACTCCATGCTCGAAGTAATCCCTGTTGGCATCTGGGAGATTGACAACTAAAGCCCTATTTAAAAACCTAGTTTTTAAATAAAATGTGCTATCACTAACAACCCATCTATAGCAAAACATAATTTCTGGAATTCCTAAACGAGTTCCATGAATTTGGTTTAACCTATGAACTCCATTAACTATTGTACAAGTGTTTGGTGCTATTTTCGCAGGATCAACATCAAAAAATTGACAGAACTCCAAACATAAGGGATTTGGAGGAAAAGAAAATCCACATTTAGCTACAAAGAGACTGGGGAACCAATGTCCCTCAGCCAAACGAAAATAATCAGATGGTACAGAAAGCTCTTCCAATATGACCCAGGAAGGAATAGAAAAATTAGAATGAAATTTATCAAGCGACTCAACAAGGTAAACCATAATGAACAAAAGAAATAAAAGAGAAGGAAGAAGATCTTACAGGAAAAAGATGAATCAGGTGACAACGAATAATGGAAGAAACGAACGCACAAGACAGAGAAGAAGTGAAGGAGTTCTAAAGATTCAGATTTGAAAAAGTAAAAGACGATCGAGTTTTCTGAAGCGTTTAAATACTTTACCTCGAGAATGGAGAAAAACAATGATTATCAAGATGGACGATTGCGTATCCGGCGGCTAAAAGGAAGAAAATGACACGAAAAATGAAGCGCTTATGGAAATTCAAAATATTTATGAAGTCTGATACTGTGGATTTAAAAAGGAGCTGTATACAACGAATGTTGTCCTAGAAACCATACAAACCAAAAATCTAAGCAGCAGAATGTTCCATACTTTTCTTCAACATCAAACTACGAAACATTGGGGGCTTCTGTTGATACCAAATTAAGTCTGCTGACGTGGATCAATTATGTGGAAACACGTGTCAATCTATATGGCATTCACAAAAAAATTTTAACATCACCTTGACTCCGCGGAACTCAATCTCCCCGACCAACTCATGCGCTCCGATCAACAAGTGTTCTCCGAAGAACTTTATTGTGCCGAGCAACTCATGTATACCGAGCTACTTAGGTGGTCCGAGCAGCTCAGGTAGTCCGAGTTGCACCTCGTGCAGAGCATTCATATCAGGATAATTAAAGGGATGACTACGCATTAAATGCGCAGTTATTGTCATACAAATGTACACGTCTACTGGATAGCTATGTATTATTCTTTCACATGTACGACCTCAAGGCTATAAATACATTGTAACCTCCTCATTAGCAGGGGAACTCGAAATTTCTTGGTAAACCTATTATCGAAAATTCTGGGCAAACAATCAGCAATACAAAAACAATGGACGTAGGCCATTCATATAAGACTGAACCACTTTAAAAATCCATTGTCTAATATTTCTTTATTATTATTATTATTATCTGTGATTAAAAGAATTAGGTCAAATCTAATTTTTTACATCAACAGAGTCATTGAGTAAGGCTAATCTGCCTTTGTAAAACCATTGTTCATAGTGATTGTCTAGTTTGGGTCATCCGAGGTTGTTTTCCCGTTTTGGGTTTTTTCCTCGTACATCCGGCGTTGTGAGTATTCTTTACTTTATTTTACTTTCTTTAATCACTAGATGCATGTTTAGGATTAATCAAGATAAAATTAGTTTAAAGTAAGAATTGGTTTTTCACAACTTGGTTTGGTGCATAATTAAAATTTTGATAATTTTTCGGAGAAGAATTGGCTTTGTTTAAAACACACATATTTGGCACTTTTCAAACTTGAACATGATTCAATTTGTTTGTTTGTCTCACAGAAATGGAACCACGGTATACTTTATTTCATATTTAATAAAGTATAATATTTCCTACTATGATTCTATATTAATACTAGAAAGCTACTTAATCGATTATAAATCATGTAATGTTACTTTGGGGCTGACTTCATCTCACATTGAAGTATTCTCATTTTGAATGAAGTTTTTTTTACTTTATGTTTCAAGTTTTTTTTATATTGTTGCATAAATGTAAGAAATTGAACATTGTTTATTTAGTTTTTGACTCATATCTATGTATAACATAAAAAACTTTCATATGTCTACTTCAGTTCTATAGTAACTGATGCAACTATTAACGTTATAAGAGTATAACAACTTCCATTTTCGTATTGCAACGTGTGAAAGTTTTCGGTCTTCCTAAATAATCGGATGAATTTTTACATGGTGTATTATTTTTCACTTTGATAATTCTCACTCACCTGCTATATATACAAGGCTAGAGCAACGACCCCCATGCATTATTCATTTTTGGCGATGAACCATTATTGTATTCTTATTGCAAAAACCTACACCTGTACACTTCAATTCTTTATAAAAACCACTTATATGCCACTAACAACTGTTGATAAGAATTTTCCATAAGGGACCATTACACCTTAATGCACACTTAACAAATTATTCTTATTTTCAGTAGTGGTGACCTCTAATTAATGAAACTCAATTGCTGTAGAAGAATGAGCGTTTATTTTTTTTTTTAAAATATAACAGTTGGTTCAAGTGTATATTATTTCTCACTTTTTATAACTTGCACTCAGCTACTATATATACAAGGCTAAACCATCGCCCCCCCTGCATTATTATGTTTTGGAAATGAAACACTAAGCTATTTTTATTGCAAAAACATGCCCCTTTACAATGCACTTCGTTATAAAAAACCCTTATGCTTATTATCATTACTAGTGACGTCTAATACATGATACTCAACTGCTGTAGACGAATGAGCAACATTGTTTTCTTAATGGTAAACCCGGTTGATTTGCTTATTGCTAAGAAATATTGCTATAAGAATATAAGGTATTAGGAATTCCCATCGAAATAGTGACGATTACATTTAACAACTGCTAAGTGAGCATTGGCACTGATGACACGAGAAATCGTCCACTAGTCGTATACAAAGTGGTAAATATGTAATGTAAAAGAGCAAGGAATTGCAAGCAATCAATCGTATACAAAGTGGTAAATATGGCCGCAACCTTGATATTAGTCGTCAAGATTACAGAAAGGAGGTCGCAACCATAACAGAAATTAAGATTACAAAGAGGAGGGACGCAACCCTATATTAATGATGAACAACAGAAATTGAATGAGTTTAAGAGGCTGCATCATAATTATCATCAGCCTCTTCTCCATCTGCGGCAGTCTCTGTCTCTCCATCTGTAGCCACTGCTTCTGCCTCATCCCTCAGCCTTTCTCTCTCTTCCGCCGAGGCCTTAAGCTCAGCGATGCACTCTTGATGTTCGGCATCGCTCAATTTCCAGGCAAGGACCTCCTCCTTAGTCTCAGGGAAGCTCTTTATAAATCTCTGCCGCAGCTCCTGGTAGCCGCGGAGGTAGGCCCTGTTGTTGACAAGGAAGAAGTCCTTGGAGCCTTTAAATGACTCCACGACATGATCTATGGCTAGCTGGAGGGCGTCACCATGATCAGCCTCCAAATTTTTTATTACCGCCGCATGATCTTCGGCTTTTTGAGCGGACTTGGCTTCCAACTCTTCGTACTTCTTATAGTGGAGGGCGAGCTTACTGCTTGAAATCTCCACGACACGGGCGGCTTCCGCAGTCTGGGCCTGGGAGGATTTCAGGGATTTTGCGGCTTGTTTGAAATTCTCTTCCGCTTCTTCCCTTGCCTTGATCACCTTCTCCAGGTCCATATGGGATGTCTGAAGAGCCGCAGCAGCAGACTTCTTCCCAGCCTCAAATGAAGAAGTTCGTGCAGCCTGCAAGTCCGCGGCATGAGTACTCTTCTCGGCCTCCTTCAGTCTGTACAAGGCCTCGTACTTCCTCTTCTGGACCACCATCACATCCGTGGCCTGAAATAAAAGGAAAAATTATGGAAAAAATATGGGATGCGAAAGTTAAACAATGATAACTGGCACGTACCCTCAGAAGACTATGGAGGCCACAGTCCTCCAAATGGTCCTGATCTTCTCCCACTAGCCTGTTAAGGTCCGCGGCATCCAAGGCTCTTTTCATTCTCCGTGCAGCCTTTACGGTAGTGTCCCAAGAAGAATTGGGGTCAGGCTGCCTTAATTGGGGCCTTGGTCTACCATCAGGCCCAGACTCTCCGCGGAATTGAGGAGGTGGCAAGTTCGCGTTAATCGCCACAACAGGTGGAGACGGAGGAGAGGATGAATGAAGGGGCACATCAGTTGACATCAAGACCACCACGGCTAGGTTTTCCCCTATGTCATCATCAAACTAATCATGCGGGAGGTTCTCATCATTGACCATTTTATCCGCGGCGGGGGTTGTAGTTTTTTCGGCCAAGTGAGCCGCGACAGGAGTAGCATTTATTTCTATGGACTTAGCCGCGGCAGGTCCCTTGGCCTTGGACCTCTTCCTCTTTCTGCTCTGCGCAGTGTTGTTTAGGACGATTGCGTCCTCGTCCATCTACGCTAGTTGCGCCGCTAGCAGCTCCCTGTCAACTTCTTCACCTGAAAAATCAATAGCATGAGTTCAATAGCATAAGTGACCACGGAGTAAAAATTGTGGCCAATGAATTACCCTCCGCGTCCATCTGTTGAGGAATGGACTTGTTTGGGAAAAACCCTGCTTCAAATATGGTTGCTGACGTTGCAAGTGTGCTGAACCTTTTGTGTTCAGCAGGAACTGCCGCGGCCTCAGCAACTCTCTTTTCCTGTCGCTTGTTCAAATGCAGATTATCAAGGGCTGTAGAAAAAACAATGTAAAGTTTAGTGGAAATTAATGTACAAATTTATGTGAAAGGACGCGGCTATAGTCTTATTACCTAATTTGGAAGGAGACCCCCACTGCCGCGACATTTTATACGACCTTTCTCTCTCATTCTCATCTGGGTGCATCTCTCAGCCTTTGCCGGAGATGTAAAAATATTTTCCCTTCCAGTTCTTCACACTGGTCGATTTCTCGGTATAAAGGGTCTCATCCCTACCGCGACTCGAGAAGTAGTAGTAGCCCGCGAACTTCACTGAGTTCTCCTTTGGGCAGTAGAAATGGAAGAATTCCGCGGGAGTGATGTATTTTTTGAACAAGTTCTCCCAAAGGACAACTGCGATAAGAATGGCTCTCCAGCCATTAGGATCCAACTGCGCTGGGGTCAAATTCATTGCCTGGAAAAGGTGGCGGATAGGAACTGGAACAGGCAACCACAGGCCATAAATAAAGGCATGCAGAGGGAAGAAAATCCCATCATCGGCTAGAACCGTGCACGGCCTTTGGTTAGCGTCAGGAGCCGAGCACATAAAATTTTCTGGAAATTCGAAGGCCTCGGCCACCTGTTCAACCCAATCTTGGGTCATGGAGCCGCGGATATCGAGTGCGGCCAAGGGTCTCTCAGCCCTCCCAGATACGCCACCTGGGTTATTTATGACTGTCGCGACATTGTCTCCTACATCCATTCGATGTGTGCTTGATTTGGCTTCCCCTTCCATCGGCGCGGATTGGAAATCCTTCCCAGATGCAGAGTTCGCGGAGTCTGAGTCAAGTATCACGCAGTTTGGGAAATATTTTAGCTTGCAAGGCCCTATTGATCTTAGGGGGGGCACGGAAGTAAGTTCAGGAGGAGAGGTGCCAAAGTGCTTTGCCCAAAAGCCTCTGAGGAACTCGTCTGGGTCAAAGCTCATATGGCTGCAGCAGTACCTGAAAAGCAGAGTTCGCAGTTAGGCGCCGCAACCAGTATGGTTTGGAAAAATCTTTAAGAAGCCGCAGAATAATTATTTATAGGTCTTGAAAATGCGTTTGGAATCATTTCCCTAACGAGTTAAGGGCCAACTCTACTACTTGAACTTATGGGATTGTGCTGTCCCTACTAGCCGCGGCCACCTCCATATCAGCAGAGGAACATAGGCTGCCGCGGTAATAAGATCGAATTGCTTTAAGAGATTACTGGCCACGACCATACCTAAATTTTCTAAAAGGGGAATTTAGT
Organism: Sambucus nigra; assembly: GCA_949130495.1. Taxonomy (NCBI): domain Eukaryota; kingdom Viridiplantae; phylum Streptophyta; class Magnoliopsida; order Dipsacales; family Adoxaceae; genus Sambucus; species Sambucus nigra. The sequence continues at coordinate 135,589,824 of OX422224.1, read as the reverse complement.
AGCAATTGCAGTTATGTAACATGGATATGTATTGGGTTCATGAAAGTTTGAAGACTGTTCAAAACTACCAAGGGTGGTGATTCAATGCCGCGGATGACAATCTAAGGGACCACAGCCATTTGACACGGTATGACGAGAGGGACATCAGTTCAGGGGAAGAGTATTGAAGTCCTATCATGCCGCAACCTCTATCCTAAACAGTTGATTATCTAACTTTTAGCCGTTCTAAGATCAAACTCACGGAATATGAAGAGTTCAACTATGAACACCAAGAACAGTTATATGATTTTATCATGGCATTTCAAGGATTAGAGGTTTAATTCGGCATATGAAGATGGATCCTAACAAATTGTTTGTTATTCAATTGAAACCCTAGATTTCTATCAAATGATCCAGAAAAGGTAAATCATATCAAAAGGGAAGAAAACTGTAAATTTAAAAGGCTTTTTAAGAAAGTAAAGTGGTTGAAAAATCACCTGGAAATGAAGAAATTGGCAATGCTCAGCTTCAGACCGCCTTGCACCGCCGCACACCGCCTCGGAAGGTTGCCGGAATATTCAAAGAGAATGGAAGTGTAGAGTTTCGCTCTCGATGTTCTCTCAAAGTTTTGGAAACATAATGAATTCCAAGGCCAGGAACAATTTATATAAGGGAGCGCGGAAGACGAATTGTCGTTTTAGAAGCACCGCGACACATTATCCATTAAGTTGTAGCCCCAATTAATTTCTCTTGGCACTACGGCTTGGGGGATTATTGATAGTACAAATATAGAACCCTACCGCAGAATGTATTCTTCTCTATTCAGTACACGCCCGTACCTTAGGTCATCCTGGGCGCGACCAGATCTCACAGAGGGCGCGGCATGCCATCTAGATGCCGCGGAGATGGTTTCCACAGGGTGCGGCCCTGACCATTATAGGGCGTGGCATATAGAGATTATTCCCCAAGGACAGACCGTGGAACTCCACTATATGGTGTGCGGCACGCCTCCAACAGCTTATAACACTGTTTGCTTTGAAGGCCGCACCCCCCTCATCCGCAACCACTGCAGACTTGGTATATGCCACGTGCTCAGGGCACCTGACTCAGCACATTTCCTCATAAATAGAGGACCACACCTCGAGGGAAAGGGATCGATTCCACACTAGTCCAGGGCAGGCTCTATAATATAGATTTCCTCTACACACCCTCAACATACACCTTGGGGGTCACAAATCTACATCACAGCCACCTCTCGGGCTCACCGGAATCTTCAATACTGCCATGTACTCTTCTTTATTCCATACTTGTACGCCTCTTTAGGCACGATTATATTGTACAATACAACGTATATAATGAGAATGGAGCAACACAGTGGACGTAGGCCTATTTTAAAGGCTGAACCACTCTATATCTTGTCTTCTCTCCAATTACTTGCTTTTCTTGTTCATTGCATACTTTACTCTTGACTTGCTGATATGAGAACGACTAGTGGGCGATTTCTCGTATCATCAGGCACGTCGATTCATGCACTGGATTTTATACGATTGTGCAGACAACATATAGTTCTGTTATTGAGCTTTTACCCCTATACGTGGACATGAGTTTTTAATTCCATATTCTTATAAAACGTAGTACAGATATTTAAAACACCATCAAAATGTTTCAAATTTCTCCAGAGCTGCCCCATAGTTCCGATTTGAATATTAATTTGTCATTCGAGGTAGTCCTTTTGTCGCCTACATGATCGAGTCTAATGCACAGTTTATCGGAGTGGTTGAACCAGGCGAGGTAGTAGATTTCCAATCAACATTCTGTTTGATTTTTTTCCCCGGTTACTGTTTTCTCATTCTTCATACCATTGACTGCCCATGTTCATACCTTTTGTCCCCATTGAGGTGACATAGCATGCCTTTTTTCCACACCTAATTTTACATCTGATTTATAATTCTGTTTACATTTTTTTTATTCAAATTCACATTTGCTTTGTTGACATATTACATATTAGCGGTGTATCTTTATGATATATAGAGAGACTTCATAACGAAAATCGTTCTTTCATCCTGACAACTGATCCAACCAGAGGCAAAAATTCACAAATTCAGATTGAAGGAGAATCTAAATTCATTGAAGAAATCTTATCCCTTCGTTCAGACTCTCCAAATGAGGTATCCGCTTTTAAATATACATTTCCTTTCTCTCCTTCATTATCTACTTATAATATAAATATTATATATTTCACAGGTTATATATGTCACTTGCAACGCAAGAATCACAAGTGTAGAAGAACATGGTTGCTAGTATTATGCACCATGCAATTACTGCAACAAGAAACTTAAACATTATATGACTTCTTTCTTCTGTGAAACATGCAACACAGACAAACTGATTCCTTCTCCGAGGTATTATATTCTTACAAGTTATTTTCATTTACTGTTCTACCATTAATTTTTACCAACATATACTTCTCCATAAATAGGTACAAACTTCAAATCTCCGTCAATGACCAAACAGCTACCACCACATTCGTACTCTTCAACAAAGAAGCTTAATCTTTAAACAATGTCCAATGTTCTGAGCTCGCAAAAATTGATCATGACGTTTGTGTACATTGTTCCGAATAATTTTTACTATTTTATCACTACAGTCATTTTACGCATTCCTTATTCAAACATAATATATTTACTATTTTCCACAGGTAACAAAAGATCCACTTCCACCAGCAATCACAAGGATCATCAGCACCTCTCAAAAATTCCGCCTCAAGCTCAATAACTACAACTTAATACGTGGCTATGAAAACTTCACTGTGTCAACCATTTTTAACGATCCTTCATACGGAAATACTTCAATGAGTAACCACACCATTCAAAAGGTATTTTATAGAGACTCACTAATAAGTTTATATTCAAATTTCTTTTCATACTCTAATCATATCTCATTTACATAAAAGGAAATAAATCCAGTCTCAACAACACGAGATCTAATCATTATCACAGACAATGACAGTTGCTCTGACGGAAATGATGTCGAAATCGAAATTAACCCAAAAAGGAAGCTTCCTTCAAGGTATTTTTAATTTATTTTCCATTTAAATTCTATTCACCTTTATTATACAATACTTTCATAATGTTTTTTAACACATATTTTTATTTCTTTGTAGGAACATGGACGCAAGGAAAAAAATGATGATTTAGCTTCATTTTCAAGATCTCATTCTTCATGAGCTTATTAAAACTTCTTCTACTTCATCCAATTTCTATTTTATTTCCTATCACAATGTAGAACATTGGCAATCTTTTTACACATTTCTACTTGGAGTTTACCGATCACTAATACTCATCAATTTCACTGTATTTCAGTTCTTTTATTTCTAATTATAATTTCAGAATTCGATGCATTTATTATGCATTAATTTACGTCTTAACCGCGCATCGCGCAAGTTTCCACCTAGTTATACTATATAATTAAAATTGATAGAAGAACCCATCGTTGACATTTGTCATGCTCACACGACGACATGTGTATGCTTTATAAATGTATGAGCCCATCCATATGAATTATTGAAGACCGGAAACCTTACACTACCCGACCCTTTCACATGAAACCCAACAATCAAAACAATTATTTGTTTAATTTTAAAAATTATTTCATCTATCCATGTGACTATTCCCATCTCTCTCTTCCAAAGCTCTTTATCCCACTTTCACTCACCTGTTCCCTTTCCTCTCTTTCTCTCACCCGTCTCTTCGTTTCCTCAAGGATTATTAACGAATAAGATAATAACAGATATATAAACATAGTATTCAGAAATATAGGTTATTTTTACATTTCCAAAATTAATGGCAGACATATAATGAGTTTTATTTTTATTTTTATTTTTTTGTAATCTATCTTTTTTCTTTCCAATTTTTACAAGTCGTAAAATTAAAGTTTGTATTATTTTCTCAACATTTATATTGACAACAGTGTATCGAACAAATATAATTCATCGTGATAAGCGGATCTATTTATTTCTGTCCCATAGGTTTTCTTTTTTACCTTATGGTGGCTTCGTTGGATTCGCTTTGATACAAGAAGTCTTTTTTGATTGAAAAAGTAAAGCGGATAACGTAAAGTAAAGATAAGAGGCGGTCTCTAAATTTTGACATTTATCTATCTTTTTCTTTTATCGGAGAATTTCTTGTATTTTAATCTGATCTATTCATTTTTATGTTCCGAATCAATTAGAAAATTTTTGTTTTTTTTTTGATTCTTTGCTTTCTTAGTTCAATGGTTTGATTACCTCGTATAATCATTTATTTTGATTCTGATTGTATCTACACACCCTTTTCTTTTATTCTATTCGGGTTGCTAACTCAACGGTAGAGTACTCGGCTTTTAAGTGCGGCTAGGATCTTTTACACATTTGGATGAAGCGAGGGATTCGTCCATACCATCGGTAAAGTTTGGAAGACCACGACTGATCCTCAAAGGGAATAAATGGAAAAAATAGCATATCGTATCAATGAAGAGCTCTGAGAATATTTCATTCTTTCCGGATCGGTACAAAACCTTGTTTAAATTATTGAAACGGAGCAAAATGAATTAAATTTCAAGTTGGGTCGAATGAATAAATGGATAGAGATCGAGCCCTATGGCTTCAATTAATTATAGGGAGAGAAAAAGCAACGAGCTTCTGTTCTTAATTTGACTGATTACCCGATCTAATTAGACGTTAAAAATATATTAGTGCCTGATACGGGAAGGGTTTCTACCATGAGTGGATTCTTTATTTTTTTAATGAATCCTAACTATTGCCATTCTCCATTATGCAATGGAGATGCGTGTGTAAAAGAAACAGTATATTGATAAAAAAATTTCCAAAACTCAAAAGAGCGATTGGGTTGAAAAAATAAAGGATTGCTAACCATCTTGTTATCTTATAACGAACATAAACCAATTCAATTAAATGGAAAAAGAGAGGATAGAGAATCCGTTAATAAGTTTACCTGTATCCGAGGTATCTATTATTACTAGAATACCTTGTTTTGACTGTATCGCACTATGTATCATTTGATAACCCCCAAAATCCTCTAACTTTGGTTCAAATATAATTTTCAATGGAGGAATTCCAAAGATATTTAGAGCTAGATAGATCTCAACAACACTACTTCTTATATCCACTTATCTTTCAAGAGTATATTTATGCACTTGCTTATGATCATGGTTTAAATAGAGCGCTTTTGTTGGAAAATGCAGCTTATGACAATAAATCCAGCTTACTAATTGTGAAACGTTTAATTACTCGAATGTATCAACAGAATCATTTGATTCTTTCCGCTAATGATTCTAAGCAAAATGTATTTTTTGGGCGCAAGCGACCCCATAGGCTTTCGCTTTCGCGTCTCTCTAAAATTGCAGTCATGGTAAAATCTTGGTTTATTTAATTATCAGGGACTCCCAAGCACACGAATTTTCTATAAATTGAAATAGAAAACTGAAGGCTTGTTATTCAACAGTATAACATGACTTATATGCCCGTGTCAACCAAGATCTATCTAGATCTTTTTGTAAATGAATAAAGTGGGTTACAAAAATAGAAAATGGAGTTCTATACAACTAATTGCGATATAACAATGGGTTGCCCGGGATTCGAACCCGGAACTAGTCGGATGGGTTGTGTAACTTCATTCAAAAATGAAACCCTTTGTTGAATCATTATGGAATAAAATTCGAAAAAAATTTCGATTCTCTTTTCCTTTATAGATTCTGATTATCAATTTTTTCTTTCCATATTATAAAGCCTCATCCTTGTATGTAGTTAGGTCAAGAAAAAAAAAACCATTCAGATTCTATCATTTTTGGGTTGATCACCCTCACTTTCTGACTTTGGTTGATGAGGTTTGGAGAGGGGAAGCTTCAGGTACTCCGATGTATCAGCTTTGTACTAGGCTGAAAAGACTCAAGAAGGAGAAGTTGAATAAGGATCAATTCTCTGACCTGTCGAATAGGGTACTACGGGCTAAAGAAAGGATGGAGAATCCCCAGAAACTTGTCCAGCAAAAAAAACCCGAAAATGAGAGATAGATCCACTCTATCTTGTTGGTTCCACCAATGTATCAGATTATTACTCCTATCTGGAAAGTGAGCGATTGCGATTGGGATTGCTTACCCACCCTATGCCTACACGGGCTCTAACTACACCTTGACATAGCCGCCTGGGCATGCTAGTTGGCCCGGCTCTTTCTGGCCACTAAACCAGCTCCACACCCTTCCTTGCCAAACCACTTGTTGATGTCACAACTGGAACGTCAGTCCAAACCATTAAGCCCGAAGCTTAGAAGAGCGGGAACGATAGGGAACGAACGGAGCGCGAAGTGAGAACTAGCAATGCATGTTGGGAATTTTTATCAACCAAATGGAAGAAGGTGAGGGTCTCAAGAGAAGCAATAGCAAGAGCTAACCTAAGTGCGCAAGCACACAGCTTAACAGAGCTAGGCGTACTTGCTCTTTTACTGGTCTCTGGTAAGAGAAAGACATATACCGATTGGTAAGAGAAAGACATATGTAGATATGTAGATTAGTACAATTATTGGGAGCATTATAGTTAGTATTGCAAGAGATACTGAGTCTGCTTTTTCGATTGCTTCCGATCCATGTAATGGAATAGAGGGCTTTATGTTTCTCGGGCGCACATACACAAATGAAATTCATTTTTTTGTACAGTATTTGCAGTGAATCCCCCTGTTAAGTAGTCGTGCATTACGATAGGAACTCCCAATTCTCTGGCAAATATAGCTCTTTTCATCATATCTTCGCATGTACCCGCAGTAGCGTTCAAGTAATGCCCTTTGATTTCGCCTGTTTCAGCTTGTGCTTTATAAAGTGCTTCGGCACAAAATAAGAAACGATCTCTCCAACGCATAAATGGGCAAGAAATTAAAGCTGGAGAAATCATAACAGGAGAATCAAAGCAGATATAAATAGTACCATATGAGGAGATTTGGCTCAGTAGGTATATTTCTTATCTTTCTTAGGATTTTGAGTTTTCTAATGTATTTCTTTTAATTCTTCTTGATCATAGTGGATTATTTTTGGTTGTGTTGTAGAGGTCACCCTGGAGGTTTCCCCTAATTTAGGGGTTTACCACGTAAAAATATCGTGTGTGCTATATTGTTTTCTGTTCTTACTTCTTATACAAATGGTTTAGGATTTAAAGACTTAATAAGGTTTTTATTTTTAAAAACCTGGTAACCAAGCAACTTAAGTTTGATTCTGTATAACGTTTTGCACATCTTGTGTTGTTTATTCAAAACAAGTTTCCTAAAAGAGTTAATTCGGAGTTTACCTAAAATTTTACTTTTGTTAATAACTTGGTGAATTCTTTTCAAGAGGTATCAGAGCGGGTTTGTCAAAAATATTTTGACCCTGAAACTCCTGAAATTGCTTTTGGATTCTAGTTTTCTAAAATGGATGGGAAATTTGATAAGCTTGGTAACCTATCCCATCCATCCCTACTTGATGGAAATAATTTTCCTTACTCGAAGGTAAAGATGATTGCTTTCATCCAAGGTACTTTAGGTGATGATGTATGGGACAAGATTAAAAATGGCTATGTTCACCCTAATAATCCTTTAGTTGAAACTACTACTATAAGAATTAAGAAAAGTCTTAGTGAGTTCATTAAGGAAGAAAAACAAATGTCAGTTAGTAATACTAAGGGGAAAGAAATGCATATTCATGTATGTGAACGAACACGAATGGAAATAAAAATCTATATGTACCACTTCCAAACAAGCCTAGGATACCCTTGTCACTACCCATGAAGGTGATGAACATGATAAGGCTGGAAAGACCGAAATGTTAGTTCAATAGTGTAACACCATGATGATGGATGACACTGAATCATTCGATGTCTTCTATATTAAGTGAACTAATATTATCACTAAATTGCACACTAATGAGATAGTTTATGATAGGAAATAAGTCATGATTAAAATCTTGAGATCCCTACCTACTAAGTTTGATGATAAAAGATATGCCATAGAAGAGATAGATGACCCTAACCTAACTCCTTAATTATTAAGTAGTAAACTCAGAATTATGTAAATGGAGTTAGAGTATAAGAAACAAATGACTTCCTATAGGAAGAGATACTCTCGATCTAATGGTGTTGTTCACTTAAAATGATTGTCCCTAAACAAGTCCTGCCTGACTTTGACATAAACTTTGAAGAGGACCGTGATTTGGAAAGTTTAGATAACCAGATTGCCCTAATGAGCAAATGATTTTAGAAAATATTAAAGTTTAGAAATTCAGTTGCTTCTAAATAAGGGAAATCTGGCTATCCAATCTCTCAAAATCATATACCATATGATAATAATGGTGAAAAATAGACATATGATCTTAACAGACCTAAGAAAGACTATAGTAATGTTTAATGTCATCATTGTGGGAAAATAGGACACATTGCTACTAAGTGTAGAGTTAAAATCAATAACATTCACAAGGCTAATATGTGCAAAACCTGGGATGACTCTAGTGATTATGAAGAGGTTAAACCTAAGTAATCCAATACTAATGAATCATGCATGCCCTTCTTTTCTAATATAATATTTTTTTATGACAATGAATGCTTACCTATTGAGACTTCTATATTTCCTACTGTTGTGAATTATATAACTCATGTTGTTGTAAATATTGTATTTACTACTACTGTAAATGATATAGATAACTCTTGTTCATGTGTGAGTCAAACTGAAAAATCTTGTGACGAATTGAACATGTGTGTGAGTTCCACTACACAAACTGAAGTGCTCGGGGAGCCAACACACACATCAATTAGTGAGTCCGATGATAACCTACCTTATATATAAGATCTGTACACTAAAATTCTTAAGAGGAGTTCTAAGTTAGATAAAATGGTGAAACAGTTGATGAAACGTGTTGAAAATCTGAGTAATACTGTTAGGAAGAACATTGAGGATTACATAGACCAATGTGTTGAACATGAGACATAAACCAAAGAACAGGTTTTTAAATTGAAAGAGCTTTCAGAGAAAAATGATGTTTCGAAAAAAAAGGTATAAGGAAACCTTAATTGAATTGGAAGAATCCAAACATAAAGTCTCAAATATTTTTAAGGAAGATTTGCATTTTAAAACACAATCTAAATCTTATGATGATATCGTTTTTGGTAGTAAACTAAATTTTGATAATAAAACTGCCCTTAGCTATGATAAAAATTTTAAGGAAATAAAGAAGACTCTTCCAAATGCAAATGTAGTCTTTGTTAAAACATGTTAGACTTTTGAAAAATCTCAAAAAGGAGTTCGACATGTTAATGTCTCTAAAGTAACTCAAAATATGCGTAATACAAAGCCGAAACCTAATGGTAAAGCTAAGTGTATTTGTCCGCTTATAAGAGACCTCGGACAAAATAGTAAGACTGGTGCAGTTAAAACCAATGTGTCATACATGACCAAACCTACTTTCAAGGACTTAATTAGAGTAAATCCTGCCTCACACCAATACTGTGATTACGGCGATGTCTATGGGCACCCCATTACTGAACGTTTTCAAAAACATATGCCCACACCTATTTATCAAAACATTAACTATTCTTGGAAGAGTATGAACATGTATGTTCTCCCTAGGCAGACCACTCAAAATTCTAACTATAGGAAGAAAAAAGGAGGACCTCAATATAAAAAGACAATATTTAAAAGGACTCCTCAAACCTTTTCTAAGTCCAAGGCTAAGAAAAATGTTAAAATCGAGGCCATTTGGGTTAGAAAAGATGACCTTTTACCCCAACTTTGGTGAAATGTGGTAATTACTGCTCTTAAAGACAAAAGTACCTAAGCTAGTTAGTACTTGGATTTAGGGTGTTCTAAACACATGACCGAGGATGAGACTATATTAACAAACAAGACAGACTTCTTAGGATGTAGTTTTCTTTTTGGTGATGGAGTTTCATCCCATATCATTGGTAATGAAATGCTTTGTGAAGAGAGGCATCCTGCTCTGAATGATTTCTTGATAGTAAAAGGTCTTAAGGCTAATCTACTTAGTTTATCACATTTTTATGATTCCGATCACACAGTTACCTTCTCTAAAACTAATTGAAATTTTTTAAACAAAAAGTGTAATTGCATTCTTTCAGGAAACGGAACTCAGGATAATTATTACACAGTGATTCTAAGTAATCAATCTTATAAGCTATCCATATTGGATGATTTTGATTTATGACATAACAAATTAGGTCACACGAATATTGATAACCTACGCAGATTAAGCTCTCAAGAAATAGTTAGAGGTCTACCCAAACTGAAACACACTTTTAACTCTATTTTTTGTCCTTGCCAAGTGGGAAAAATAAGTAAAACAACTCACTAGAAAGTTAAAGATATTTTAACTTCTAAGCCTCTTAAACTAATACACATGGACCTCTTGGGCCCCTCTATAACTGTGAGCCATTATCGGAACAGTTATATTATTGTTATGGTGGATGACTTTACGTAATTTACTTGCGTTGATTTTATGAAAATTAAATCGGACGGTTTTCGAGAATTTCTTAAAATCCTGTTAAAGATTGAAAATGAGAAGGATACCCAAGTATCTCACATAAGGAATGATAGAGATGGAGAATTCGAAGACTCCAATGTGACGGAATATTGCGTAGGTAATGGATATAAACATTATTTTAGTGCACTAAAGACATCTCAATAGAATGGTATTGTTGAGAGAAAGAATAGGACAATCCAAGACACGACTAGGGTTATGTTGCATGACAAAGGGTTTCCAAAATACTTTCCGGTTGACGCAATCCAGATGGAATGTCATATTATTAAATGTGTATACCTCGGAAAAAATACGAAATTGACTTCCTATGAACTATGGTACAATAAAAAAAACTTTAAATACATTTGAACATTCGGGAGTGTCTGTTATGTCTGTAAAGATGGAGAAAATGTTTCAAAATTTGATACTCGAGGTGAAAAAGCCATTTTTATGGGATAATAACGCATTTACAACCTGCATACCAAGTTTATAATGGAGTTTATTAATGTAATTATAAATGACACAAACGCTGAGAGTCGTGACGATCAATCAGTAGTCGTGGATGAGTTTAAAAATGTTTTTATACCCGATTACCATGAGATAACTGACCCACAACCACCTGAGGTCCCTGAAGTACCGACCTGGGTTTCTAATGACCACCCCATTAAGAAGGTTGTTGCTAACCTTTTGGAAACTCTATGAACTAGATCCCAACTCTGAAGTATGGCTAAATTTTCATGTTTTATTTGTCTCGTAGAACCAAAAAGTGTAAATGATGCCCTTTGTGACTCATTCTAGATTAATGTTATGAAAGAAGAGCTAGTCCAGTTTCAGAGTCATGACGTTTTGTATCTATTCCCACAGACTAAAGACAAAAAGGTTATTGGCACCTGTTGGATTTTTAAAAATAAAACTAATGAGTCTGGGGTTTTAGTTAGAAACAAAGCTAGGCTAGTAGAGAAAGGATATTCTCGGATGGAGGGAATAGATTTTGACAAGACTTTAGGCCCGATAACAAGACTCGAGTTTGTTTGTCTCCTCTTAGATATTTCTTGTCATTTGCAATTTAAAATTTTCCAAATGGATGTTCATTATGCCTTTTTAAATGGTATTTTATCAGAGGAAGTATACGTAGAGCATCCAAAGGGATTTGTTAATCCCTCTTACCCTAACCATGTCTATAGATTGAAAAGGGCATTATATGGCTTAAAGCAAACCCCTAGGGCCTGGTATGAGTGCCTCTCAACCTCTTTAGTCAATAAAGGGTTTGAGTGTGGTGGCAATGACCAGAAAATATTTGTATAGAAAATTGATCACAATTTTTTGATAGAACAAATATATGTAGATGATACCATTGTTGGTCCCACTTCCCCTTTCAAATGTCCTTGACGGGGGATCTAGAATATTTTCTCAGTTTACAAGTTAAACAATATAGTGATGGTCTTTTTATTTCTCAATCTAAATGTATTGGTGACTTAGTGAAAAAGTTTGGTCTTGATAATGGTATAACTGTACGAACACCCATGAGAACTTCAACTAAAATATCTAAAGATGAACACGGTAAAAGCATAGATCCCACGTTATATAGAAGCATCGTAGGGAGCTTATTATACCTTACTACATATAGACCTTATATTTCTTTTAATGTATGCTTCTGTGCACACTATCAATGTTCGCCTAAAGAATGTCATTTATTATGTGTAAAACGAATTATAAAATATGTTAAGGCACACTTAATTATGGTATTTGGTATAAAAAAGACACTACAAACACTATAGTTGGGTAGACATATGGTTACTGGGCAAGTTGCTCAGATGATATTAAAAGTACGTCTGGTGCATTCTATTACGTAGGAAATAATCTAGTTGGATGGAGTCGTAAAATACATAATTGTATATCCATTTCTACTGCTGAATCTGAGTATATCGTAGCTGGTAGCTATTGTGCTCAATCATTATGGACCAAACAAATGTTGTGTGATTATGGTATCAAATAAGACAAACTTATAATATTTTTTGATAACCAAAGTGCTATTAATATATCTAAAAATCATGTTCATCCCTCACGCACTAAGCACGTCAAGATAAGACATCACTTCATTAGAGAACTTGTTGAATACAAGGAACGTGAAATTAAGTAAATCAACACAGAAAAATAACTAGCTAACCTATTCACAAAACCTTTTAATAATATTAGGTTTGAATCACTTAGGAAAATCATTGGGGTGATTGTGCTTACATAATAATTCCGCATCTATGTCATTTCCCGGGTAACTATCGCACTTATAATTGGTTTATGAGGATTTAAGGTATGGTAGTTTAACAAATGATAAACAACGCCTGCATTATCTTGATAATTTAGGAGACCCTTGTTATGGAAATTCTTTGTAGAATACTCCCTTTTATCTCTCGTGTATATATCTTTCACCCGTTGTCTATTTGAGACAAAATAGGGGAGAAGACCTTGAGTATGGCTTAAACTTATCATGTTTCATTGATTCAACTAATATGTCTTATTTCTAAGTGTTTTATTTTAGGCATTATTATACAGATCCATTATACATTCTTACCATATTAGGGTATTGGTCTATGATTAGTTGAGTTACGTAATTTTTATATTTCTTATTTTTCGTTCTAGGATGGGAATGGGTAAAATAGCTCTTTGGTATAGGAAGGTAGGATTTTATTTATTTTAACTCACTAGTACCGAGTGTTTAAGGGAATTTTGTCTCTAATATCCAAAAGGGTGGATAGAGAACACATTATATGGTTGACTTACTTAAGTCTGTGTCATATAGGAGTTCCAACTAGTTTCGATATATAGACAAAATGTTGTTAGATATTTTTGAACTTTTCTCCATGAGTACTATGAAGACTAGATCAACATCCTCCAAGTCTGACATAAGCCTAAAGGGAAGTTAAACAACACACTCTAGGGACACAAATTCATATTATGCATTGTGTGTGTGTTAAAATATTTTTGAATATGTTTTTAAGAATTTTTTCAACATTTTTAAACACTTTAAAATAATTTTTTAAACATTTAAAATTTGGATTAAAAATGTTTGGGGTTATAAATAAAATTAATTAATTCCCTTAAAACATTCCTGGGTAGAATACAAAATCAGCAGAAGCTTATGTGGTATAAAATGGGATTTATTAAAGTTTAAAAACACATGTTTTGTATCAAGTTAGAATGTGACAAGTGTGCCCAGCTGGTGTGCATTGATTGGTTGTTGTTGTGTTTATTCGTTATCACCATCTTAAGGCGCGTTTTGAGTCATTCGATATAAAGAATCAATGGCATGCATCTTTAGTCAGTGATCCCAATGCATAGGGTTTTAACCAATTAGGGTGCACATTAGTGCAGTGGCATGTGAACCCTTGGATTTAAATCTGAACCGTCATTTTAATCTCAGCCATTGATTTCGTTTAGGTCTCCAGAAGCTTCTTTGAGTAGTATAAATAGAACCATTCCCTCATCCATTTCAGAACTTTGGAAAATTGTAGGGTTGATAGAAAAAAAAGGAAGAGAGAGAGAAGAAAGAATAAGAGAGAGAGAGAGAGAAATCTAAGTGAGATATTTGAATCTATAGAAAAATCATAAATACCTTCATACATATTTGTCCCATAAAAAAACTAGGGTTTTGATCTTCAAATTGTGTTAGGGTTTTCTGGTCGTATACGTTTGGTTTTTTACACTCTGACAATTAGTTCTCTCTTACAAACAGCCTCTCATGATTCAGTTCATATTTTCTTTTTAAAAATTTGGATTTGAATCTAGATATATAGTTTCACGTTGATGTTTTAGGTTGTTAGATTATTTATGTCATAAAAATACTCTCTTTGTATTATCTTGTATTTGTATTGTATTTTTTTTTATCCAAAACTTTTTATTGCCAAAAACCTCGAAGAAGAAACTTCTGCATGTGTAATGCTTTTAGATCTGACTTTGTTTGTGAGTTTTACATTTTCTAAATTTTTTTTATGAATAAATAATTTCTTATTTAGATATGTGTGTTCTAATATCTAAATAACTCATGATCTGCAAAAGTCTTTTTTGAAAATGAACGTCTGATTTTCTTCATTTTTGAAACATCTCATCTCATATAGAATCTCTTATAATCCATAGGACTGTTTGTGTAACCTAAGAGAGACGTGAGACTGAATAAAACATTTAGGGACTTCACAGTCATTACATTCTCACACACGAATACATATAGTGTGTTATTTCTTTGAGAGAACTAGTTTGACTGAGTCCGCTACATCAAACAAGGAATTAAAACTAGAGAAATCAAAATAGGATAATTAACACAGACAGAAATAGTACCGCATAAGAAGATTTAGCTCAGTAGGTATATTTCTTGTCTTGTTTAGTATTTTGAGTTTTCTGATTTATGGCTTGTAAATCTAGTTGATTATAGTGGATTATTTTTTGTTGTGGCGTAGAGGTCACCGTGGAGGTTTTCCCTAATTTAGGGTTTTACCTCTTAAAAATATCGTGTGTGATTTACTGTTTTCTATTCTAACTTCTTATAAAATTGGTTTAGGATTTAAAGACTTAATAAGGTTTATATTTTAAAAAACCTGGTAACCAAGAAACTTAAGTTTGATTATGTAAAACTTTTTACATATCTTGCATTGTTTATTCAAAAGGAGTTTCCCGAAAGAGTTTATTCGTAGTTTACCTCAAATTTACCTTTTTGTAAATAACTTGGTGAACTATTTTCATTCTTGGCATGCTTTGTTCAAATCGGTGAAATCAGCACACATACGTCACTTTTCATTCTTCTTATTGACCATCATTACCTTAAAAAAATTTCTTTTTGTAACTTCTTTACTTCTTCTTGTACGACCATGTTCTTCTCCTAGATGAAGATAGATCATTTATTTTTTATCGTCTTGGAATCTTTGACTATGTTTAGTTCATGACGGATGAATTCTAGATCAGTTCCTATCGTGTCCTCATGGATCTAAGTAAATATATTCCTTCGTTGCTTAAAAAAATTAATCAATTCCTTCTTAAAGGTAGGTTCCAGTGATGAGTCAATCTGGGTCATTATCTCTCGGTGTTCACCATCTAAGATAATTGATTATATTTCTTCTACGACCTGCCCTTTGACCATCTCCACCTTATCCCACAAATCCAACATTTCAATTTGGTATGGCATGGTCAGTTTCTTCAATTCTTACTAATCAGTTGAAGTATTGTAGCACTCTTTGGATTCAATCTGGTTCCCTTTAACCATACCAAACCCATAATGAGTGGGAAACTTCAGACATTAGTGTACAGTAAAAGGTTCTGCTTTGAATTTATTCAACCATATCGTGTCGAATATAACATTATACACTGAGTTGCCCTTCTTTTCCATGATAAAGAAATGGATTTTTTCTATTCAATAAGTCATCCTGACATCAATCACTACTTCTGAATTAATTGTTCCTAAGGGGTAAATCTTTTCTCCTAAGAAATCAATGAGAGGCCTTTGTTAATCATTAAGTTTACTATCTCGCAGCCCCAAACCTTTGAAGCAATTATAGAATAAGACATCGGTCAAACTTTCATTCTCAACCAAAACACTCACTACCTTACCTTCATGTACCATCATCGTAAAAATTAGGGGTCGTCATGAGGGTAAAGAACTCCCGATAGATCATCTTTCGATAAATCGACCATTAAACGATATGTGTTCACCTTTCTCGGACGAGTATCAACATCGATGGACATGTTGATCTTCCTGATATAAGCACAAGCCTTTTCCTCATTGAGGTAGGCTTTCATCTTTGCCAGTTCATCTCCTCATCCAATGTCACCTCATGTAATAAAGTTGCACCCAAAATATATCATATTTACCTCACTCACAAGATCCTTAGGCCTTTTGGGAAGGTTCAGGCCATCTTCGAAATCATCATTTCTACGTATTTTATTATTATCTCTTTTTTTCCAAGGAGATTCTAGCCATTACCTAGGTTCTTGCTCATCCCATTAATCTTCTCGGCCACACATCTCCATAAATTTTGACAGTTTGCCTCTTTGAATTAGGTTCCTTATCTCGTTCTTCATGGTTAAACAGTTATCAGTTTGTGGTTGTGGTCTTTGTGGAAATAACAGTACATACATTTATCTCCTCAGTTTTAGATGAGGTTTCAGCTTTCCTATCCATCTCAAGTATTTACTTCAATGAATCTCTGATAGGATGTAGTGAACACTAACTATTAGAGGAGTGCACTAGTTGTATCTCTTTAGCTTCTCCACTTTTTTATTTTTTTCCTCTTTCTTCTTTGAGCTCCTTTTGGCATTGTCCTTGGAGTTGTTGGACTCTTTGGTAGCCATAGCTTCCTCTACATTCATTATTATACCTGCCTTATCCATTAATTCGGTCATAGTCCAGGGCGGCTCCTTAAACAGTGCATAATATAACTTCTCGGGTAAGAGGCCACTCATTAATGCGGAGATTATTTTCTTCTTGTCAGAGTCAATTACTTTTTGCTTCTCAGTATTAGAGGGGGTGATGCATTCATAGTTAGTCTCATCAATTTTCTAGCGAGCATTTAGTTTATGAGCCACCCTTTTTCCAGGATTGGCTCCAAAACTGAAATTACTGACGAATAGGTCAACCAGCTATTAAAAGTTAGAGATTTGACCTCGTGTTAGATTTTTGTACAAGATTTGTGTCGACCCGATCATCATACTGGAGAATGCTCGAAAAGGCATCTCATTGAAGACTGAGTAGATGTCTGCATCAAATTAGTATTGTTCCACATGCAACACTAGATTTTTTTACCATATTACTTCGGAGTTACCACATGTGGATTTAACTTAGCAAGTGTGGGATAGTCCATAATAAAAAATATCAATGCATACCATTTCACGAAACCTCTGTCTAAGGGATTCTATGATTTGGTCATTTATCCCAAACGATCCTCTAGTCATTGGATCGAGCTCTTTCAGGGGTGTAAATCCTGATCAACCTTAATTATAACGATCTTGGCTTGTCAACCACTATTTTTTGCTAAGCTCTCATTTTAGGAAATTTTTTGGGCTTGTATCGACCACTGTACACTCATCCTAAACCTAATTGAACCTTCTCATCATTCTCTACACCCTCTAGAGTGTCTTTGATGTCGTCTTCTCGCTATTTAGGAAGCTAGCCAATCAAATAAGGAGCCTCTGATCAGTCTCTCTAACACACTTGGCTACTCCTCGGAGAATTATTTCTCGTTATAATAATCAGTTCTCCTAAGGTACGAGCTGGCTCGTGGGAGATATGACCTGCCATTTTGATCCAGAGTATAAGGATCCACTTCTTTCATTTTGTGAACCCAAATTAATCTTTATAGGGTTCTTCATAGCCCATTCTCAATAGGTTTGTTTCCTATCTCTATAGAGGGCGTGAAGGAACATTTCACCTCTCCTGTCGTAGGTTTCTCCCACAATTAGGGTGATAAAATCTTCTATGAGTCTGTATTAACTAGACTAGAGTGTTTGTGTCAGTTTCTTCACTATTTACTTAATCACCTCTTGACATCTGAAGATGCTCATTAGAATTCGTTATATATCTCCCATCCCCACAGGGTTGAGGGTGGAATTGCTGTATTTGTCCGGCTACTTTATGCATTGCCTCTCATTTTCAGAGTTGACAGACATCTGAATGGACTTAGGTTAGGTTTGTGAATACAATATGATAGGAAACAACAAAGGGGTTGTCTAGGTTTCCAATAAACGGTGCTAATCGATTATTGTCTAAAATGTTATGTGGATTTTATGGGTTTTAGCTGATTAATACCAATAATAAATTATAACAAATAAGGCAATTAGCATATCAGATTTAAGAGAGATAAGAGACAAATAAGGAAAGAGGATATTAACATGGTTCAACCCAAGGAGGTGCCTACGTCCATAGGTGCAACGTTGTAACGATGAAAATGATGGATAAAATCTCTCTAGGGTTTTGTGTATGGCCGTTAGGTTGAATCTTTTAATCTCTCCTTTTTCTATTTGTCATTGAGTGCAATTTATAGTGGGAGGGAGAGAAGTGGAAGAAGTGAAATGTCTTTATAAATCAGGCATATACACCTTTTTAAATTTTAGGAGATAGATAATGATGAGCTAATCATAATTAGTTGAAAAGACTAACCCATGTGTGTATAATGAGAGTTGTTCATATTCCCACGCGTGGCCCACACATGTTTTGTATGACCGGTAACATTAATTCCATATAGTCAGCCACTCAGCCAACCAAGAGTAATACTAAGCCGACTAAGGAGATGACATGCCAACCACGTCCAGTAAGTGAGATAAGCACCTTATGATGACAAGTGTCACAATACCACTGTGTAACACCCAGTGTTTTTGAATAATTAATTCTAGCATTTTAATTACACGCGTGCTCGTAATAATATTGCTTATTTAATAAATATTAATTGGTGAGAATAAAATGAATATTTATGTGGAAATCAAATATACTAAGTGTGATTTAGTAAATAAATCATGGTGTATTGATAGTACGTCGTAGTGGGAAATAACAATGGGGACCGACGGTATCTCAACCCCCACATACGGGTAGGCGATTTTTAGGTTGAGATGGAATATAGATGTTTGATAACTCGTATTGTGACTTCGAGTTGACCCAAAATGGGTGAAAATAGTCAAAAGCAAGTACTCAGGAGTAGAGATTGATTATCGGGAGCTTTTTACACTAGTCAGGACCCATTAGGGCATTTAAGTCAATTTTTCTTAAGAGGTTAACCTAAATAGGGAATTAAGTGGTTTAAATGGGAGATCATGGTTAAAAGGCAACCATTTATACATTCAAAAACTCAGGGAGTCTTTTAGTGAGAAAAGAAGGGGGAAGAACATAAGGAAGGGTGGGAAAAGGCCATTCTTGGCTACATTCAACAAGGAGGAGACTAAGATTGAAGCACCATTCAATGCAAGTGTATAACTTTCTTATTGATTTTGCATCGTTTAGATTCATATCAAAATTGGTATAGTAAAAACTGATTTTGGGATGGGGATTCAGATATAAAATGGAGTTTCAGTATAGATGTATATATGAATTATGTGATAATTCTAATCTTGATTTTTGTGAGAATAAATCTTGATTTCTATGAAATTAATTTTCATTTCTATGAGATTTATAGTCTAAATTGTATGGACAATGATTTGGGAAATAATCTAACTAGAGAAGTAATTAAAAGAGGAAGAAATCTGGAAATTAAGATTATATTTTATTTATAAGAACCTTTAGAAGATTAAAAATATTGTTGGAGTTGTAAAAGTTTTAGAATTGAATGTTGGGATTTTGAAAAACCCATCACTTTATTACAAGGACTGGGCTCCTGCCCAGAGTCGAATCGATTCGACCTCATAGGCGAATCGATTTGGTAGGAAAATCAATTCAGCAATGAAACCGAATCGATTCAGACTTGCTGTGAGGGATATTCGAGTCTTTTACTGTAATTCGAGGGGCTTTGAGGAATTATAAATTTTACAAGGTCCATAGGGTGTTGTAGCACTTCTGGAAATTTTATATATATATATAACCTCGAATAGGGGCAGTAGACTCGAATCATGGTTACGAATGTTAGGAGGAGTAACACTCGGAACATAAATTACGAATTAGGGATGGAAATATTCGGGGAATATTATTATTATTTATGAACTGGTTGGGAAAATCCGGGTATTCAAAAAAAGGTTATGTAACAAAACTTAATTTAATTAATGAAGAATTAAATAATAAAGAGTCGGGAACAGACTCATGATTTATAGGCTAGTGCTTCAAGTGTTAGGCACGGATTAGCCGAACTTGGGATATAAATACGAGTAAAGGCATAGTATATATATATATATATATATATATATATATACGAGCATTAATATCTGTGTGCATGATATTTACGTGAAACATACCCATCCAATTAGATATGCTATTGGTGGAGGTTGCGCAATGTGGGAGGTCACTCTCACAAATCTCAGTACAGGTAGTACTATGTCCCCAAGGTCATAAGTCACTGCACGCCCACGCTATGTAATATTAGAGTCCCAAAGAATAATGTGATATGGTTATGACTACGGACTTAGGTCCCTGACCACCTCCGATTTTTGTTACACTTTTGGGTTTGGTGGTGAGATTTCGACCCGGTTGCCCAGGTTTTGGTGGACTCCTTGGAGCTTGATAACATGCTAGTGATTTTGCATCCAGGGAGGTGAAGCTCAGAGGGATAGCTGTTATATACATATAGTGAGCGATATATGTGCTTATATGCAATTAATGTATTTCAACTATACGTATATAAAGAGATAGATAATTATATACGAACGTAAGAAATTGATTGTGAATATTATTAATAACTCGAGTAACGTTATGGGAATAACTAATAATGAGATAAAGAATTAAGCAAAGAAGTAAGCTAAGTAGAAAATTGGTGATAAACAATAATCGAGGAAGGGTAATACGTTACATTGGAATTAGTGATGAGTCTAGTTAGGCAGGGTAGCATAACTAGGAGGGTTAAGAGTATACATTAGTTCGCACATTCGATGAGCGGTGAGGATTATGTCATGCGAGTGCGCTACCACTTTAAATATGAGATTGCTTTACATTTTCAATAACTGCCTCTTATACACTTGCTAAATATTTTTCAAAAGTTGTGGTCTCTGACCCATATAAAATAGTTTCAAAAACTTTTAGGTGTCCACCCACAGGGATGCCAAGGATGATTATTCTTTCTAGGAACACATAGCTGTAGAGGATGTGGAGGCTTGCAGGATTCAGACTAGCCTCTTCATTTATTGTTATCTAAATTAGGTTCTCTATTTTAGCTATTAGTTGGGCATATTGTCTGTTTATTTCAGATTTATGTACTTCTATTTATTTTGTCTAGTTGGTTTAGATATACTGGATGTTTACCCCGTGATTTATTTGGGGACCTTATTTATTTATCTCAGCTTCAGACATTATATTGTGATCTCATTTATTATGATTAATGTTCATGGAATTATGGTGAATCGGTTAATATTGTTGTATGTTAATGAATGATAAAAGTGACACGGATTGTTAAATTAATTAAGTGGTTAGTAATTAATCATGTTTCGACAGTGATTCTAAGAATAATCCACATGAGACTGTCATTTGATTTCGATAGAGGGTTGGCCACCCATTATTATAATAAGAGGGGTGTCACAGATGGTATCAGAGCATCAATATCTAGATTCTTTTAGGATATGTGCAGCTTACTACGATTTCAGCGTAGCGTTTTTTTATATAAAGCCCTATTTTAGGACTATTGCACTCATACTTACTCATTTTCATGCTCAAGTTCTTATGCTATTACTTTGTATTTTACTGTTGACTTATACAAACTTCAATCTCATTTCAGATGCCGCCGAAGAGAACCCATCAGACGAGAGCAGGTGCTGGGGAGGAAGCCCTATAGGGGAACATCACAGCCATAGAGGTGGCTGATATCGTAGGACAGGCGGTAAATGTTAAAATAACCACAATGGCACAACACTTTCCCCAATCCCAACCTCAGTCACATGTGGCACCGGTCATTCATACTAACCCCGTCTCGTCAACTTAGGAGCGAGTGAGGGATTCCTTTCAGAAAGGGCATTCGCCAGAGTTATAGGGTAGGTCGGATATGGTGGTAGTCGCCCAGTGGAAGAATGACATTACACTCCATTTTTGCCTTGTGGAGTGCAGTGATACTTAGAGACAGATACTGGCTACTTTTAAGCTAGTATGTGAAACACTAAAGTGGTTGGAGTTGATCACAACGAAAAAAGAGAGGGATATTATGAGTATAGTAGAGTTCTGGGTGCAGTTTGAACGCAAGTATTTTCCATCAATAATCCAGACAGAGCTGTCGTGGGAATTTTTAGATGTTACTCGGGGAGACAGGTCGGTGGCTGAATACAAGGAGGAGTGTATGTGTGGACAACTTTGTGCCCAATGAGGTGAACATGGAGGAAAGAAGATTATGAAGTTCATGGATGGACTCTTTTGGAGGATCAAGCAACACTTCCATGGTAGCCCGATGTTGACCACCTACTCTGAGGCCGTTAATGCCACACTACTTCATTGCCAGGATCATTGCTTCCATCCGAAGGGAAGTAAGAGAGCGGGAGATACTAATCAGGTTGGGAGAGCAGAAGCAAATGGTGTAAGTGGATCACTACAGGAGCATGGGGACAGATAGTAGGAGAGGGATTCCAAACTAGAGGGATCCGACTAAGAGGTTTTGATCAGAAGGTTTTCCAACAGAGAGTAGTGGGTACAGACAGGGTCAGCATGGCCCTCAGTATCAAAAGCAGTAGTACCAACATGTTCCCCAGGGCCACAAGGGCCAAGGGAACAATGGGGGAGTCCAACAGGTTTGAGTCCATCAAGGCCAGAGACAGTGAGATTCACTGGTCGATGTTTTTCTTGTGGTGAGATAGGCCACAGAAAGAGGGACTACTCGTATCCAGGTATAGGGACTCAACAGAGTGACCAACAGGGACAGTAGGCACAGTTACCATCAAAATTACCACCTCCACCAGCCCTACAGCCTTAGGGTAGTTACTAAACGAATGTGTCCATAACTTTGGGATGCAGTCATACCACAGGCGCGGCAGGCGTTGCCGGCAGTTAAGGGTCCATTTTCTATTCATGGGCATATAAGTAGGGTGTAGTTTGATACGGGAGCTCCCCAGTCATTTATAACCACAATATTTTCATGTGCAACTGGATTACTAGAGATATCTAACATTACTGTTATGTGTGTAGACTAATCCTTGGGTGGTGGTGACCTTATATACTTTATTTGTAGGAGGGTAAATATATATTTTGGGCGATTATGTTTAGCAACCGACTTGCTCATTTTGGATATGTTAGGGTATGATGTCATTGGGGTCGGATTGGTTGGTAGGGTACCAGGCAATGGTGGATTGTTTTGATAGGACCAACGTGTTCTCTATCCCAGGACAAGAGATATTCCTCACGACGATGCCTCTTCCAGAGGGAGGGTCGACCACACATCTTTATTATATTGAGGAGGAGACCTCACTGGATGTGGTTATTTCCTTGGATTAGATTCCGATACTGGGGGAGTTTGTATATGTGTTCTAGGAGATACTCGGATTACCACCCAGTAGGGAGATAGAATTTGTTATCGAATTGGCACCTAGGACTAGGTCGATGGTAAGATCACTATATCGCATGGGCCTGTTATAAATGCTAAAGTTAAGGGACCAGTAACTCTTAGGAAATGACTTTATCGGGAAGAGTACATCACCGTGGGGTGCACCGATATTATTTCTGAAAAAGAGAGACGAGTACTTTGTTCGTGTGTGGACTACAAGGCGATGAGCAAGGTAATGGTTTGAAATGATTATACCTTGCCTTAAAACTATGACACGTTTGACCAATTGAGAGTAGAAGCATACTTCTCTAAGATAGACCTGAGATCGGGGTATCATCAGTTGCACATCAGGGAGGAGGACATTCTTAAGACCGCATTCCTAACGTGGCATAGATCATATGAGTTCAAGGTGATTCCACTTGGGCTGACTAATGTGCCAACAGTGTTCATAGATCTCATAAATAAGATGTTCAGGGATTTTCTCGACCAATTTGTGATCGTATGAATAGACGATATTCTATTATATTATCGAACGAAGGGAGAGAACGAAAAGCATCTGCGTGTGGTTTTGTAGACATTACATGACCATCAGCTTTACGCCAAGTTCAAGAAGTGCGTATTTTGGCTGAGGGAGGTACACTGTTTAGGCCATGTCCTATCGGACAGAGGGATTTTTATGGATCCGAGTAAGGTATTAGTGGTAAGGGAGTGGGGGCAGCCCATGACATCTATGGAGGTTCAGAGCTTTTTAGTGTTGTCTGGGTATTATAGCCGCTTCATCGAGGGAATATCAAAGATTGCAGGTCCATTGACTAATCTGAATCACAAAGGGGTACCATTCATTTGGAATGAATATTTTCAGATAGATTTTGGAGAGCTAAAGGATAAATTGACTTCAGCGCTCGTGCTCACACTACCTAAGGGAAGAGTGGAATAGTGTTTTCACTGATGTGTTCCTACAAGGACTTGGGGGTGTACTTTAGTAAGAAGATAGGTCCATTACTTATACATCTCGTAAGCTTAAGCCCCACGAGAGGAACTAACCCACACATGACCTGGAGTTAGAACCGATTATGTTTGCCTTAACGATTTAGGCACTATCTTTTGGTTGAGCGATTCAGTCTATTCATGGTCCATAAGTTGCTATAGTATTTGTTCATGCAGAAGGATCTTAGTATGTGGCAGCAGAGATGGTTGGAGTTCATGACGAATTAATAGTTTGATATTTAGTATCATCTTAAAAAGTCTAACGTGGTGGCATACGCGTTGATTATATAGCCTACGGAGTAGATAGAGAAGGTTTGGAAGGTGAAGTGGGAGGATCTTCAACATAATGACGAGATCGCCAAAGCATGTATAGCAGTATTGGCTATCTTTCCCAAGATCATTATATGGGCATTGAAAGTACATGCTTGAAATGAGTTATGTCAGGATAGGGTAAGACAGTTATTAGCAGATGGGGCGAAGTACTACTCGATCAGTTCTGAGGGAGGATTACTCTTTAACGGGAGACTTATTATGCCAGATGATAAGTATTTGAGACATGTAGTGATGATCGAGTCTCAAAACTCGAGGTTTGCGATACATCTCGGTTGGGATAATATGTACCAGGATATACGTAGATAGTATTGGTGGTCGGGGATAAAGAGGGACATAGCAGAGTTTATCTCGAAGTGCACTACATGTTAGTTAGTGAAGATAGATCAGGAGAGATCGACATGGATATTACGATCATTGGAGGTTCTAGTATAGAAATAGGAGAGAATATCTATGGATTTCATCACTGGGTTACGGACGTCACAGAGGGTCTGATTTCATCTGAGTTATCATGGATCGCCTGACCAAGGTGGCCCACTTCCTGGAGGTTCGTATGGATTTTGAGACATTTTAGTACGTCCGCTTATTTATTGTCGAGATCGTGAAATTACAAGGGTTATCGATCAATGTCGTGTCCGACAGGGATACAATTTTTATGTCTTATTTTTAGCAGAGCTTTTAAAAGGCGATGGACACGAATTTATGGTTGAGTATGAAGTATCATCCACGAACAGATGGACAAACTGAGCGGGTTAATTAGATGTTTGAGAACATGCTCAGGATGTGTATACTCCATTTTGGTGTAGGTTAGGAGCAGTACCTTACACTGATGAAGTTCGCTTATAATAACTCCTACTAGTTCACCATCGGCATGGAACAGTTTGAGGCACTTTATGGATGGCCTTGTCGTTCGCCCACTTGTTGGTTATAGGTGGTAGACAACAAGATGTTGGGATCAAATTTAATTCAGGATACCATTGCTAAGATTGAGCTCATTCGGGGACATACACGGATAGCTCAAGATAGGAAGAAGAGTTAAGTCGCTTCCAAAAGGAGACACATAGAGCTGGAGATTAGGTATCAAGTCCTAATCTGTGTGTGTCTCCCATTAAGGGATTCCTCTAGTTCGGGAAGAAGGGGAATCTAGTGCTAAGGTATGTAGGGCCTTTTCCACTGATTGAGAGAGTCGGGGCAGTTGCTTATAAGTTGGGGTTATCGGAGCATCTATAGAGTATTCACAACGATTTTTATGTGTCATCACTGAAGAGATATCAGAGGAGTGAGAGGGAATTTTGTCACATCCCACTAGAGGATATCGATTTGCAGCCAGACATCTTATACGAGGAGAAACCGGTTACTATTCTTAATCGCAGTGAGCAAAAGAAGCGGTCTACAGTGGTGCCCTTAGTTCGAGTGTTGTGGGGACACCATAACGTAGATGAGTCGACGTGAGAGAAGGAGGAGGATATGTGAGACAATATCTAGAGCTTTTTATTGTAGTCTCTTTGAATTTTGGGGACTAAAATTCTTTTGCAGGGAGAAGTGTGTAACACCCCGTATTTTTGAATAATTAATTTTAGCATTTTCATTACAGACGTGCTCGAAATAATATTGATTATTAATAAATATTATTTAGTGAGAATAAAATTAATATTTCTGTGGAAATAAAATTTACTAAGTGTGATTAAGTAAATTAATTTTGGTAAATTGATAGTAGGTTATAGTGGGTAATAAATATGATGACTGACGGTATCTAAACAGGGACATACAGGTAGGTTATTTTTAGGCCGAGATGGAATATTGATGTTTGGTGACTGGGATGGTGATTTCGAGTGCACAGTTGATCCAAAATGGGCTGAACTAGTCAAAATCAAGTATCCGAGGGTAGAGATTGGTTATCGGGAGCTTTTTAGACTACTCGAGACCCATTCGGGGGCGTTTATGTCAATTTTTCTTAAGGCGTTAACCTAAATACGGGATTAAGAGGATTAAATGGGATATTAGGGTTAGCAGGTAGCAACTTTATACATTTTAAACCTCAGGGAGTCTTTTGATAAGAAAAGAAGGAGTAAGAGCACGAGGAAGGGTGAAAAAAGGTTATTCTTAGTTAAATTTACCTAGGAGGAGACTAAGATTCAACCACCATTCAAGGCAAGTGTGTAACTTTCTTTTTTATTTTGCATCGTTTAGATTCATGTCAAAATTGGTAGAGTAAAAATTGATTTTGGGATGGGGACTCACGTGTAACATAGGGTTTTAGAATAGATGTACATATGAATTATATGATAATTCTAATCTTTATTTTAGTGAGAATAAATCTTGATTTGGTTGGAATTAATCCTAATTGTTGTGAAAATCAATACTTACAATAGTTTAAATTTTGTGAATAATGATTTGGTAAATAATCAAATTAGAGAAGTAATTAAAAGAGGAAGAAATCTGGGAATTGGGAATAAATCATGGAATATATTGAATTGATGAAATTAAATGATGGTTATGGGATTTATGAATCTTAAGATGGATTTAGATTAGATTTTATGTATAAGAACCCATGGAAGACTAAAAATATTATTGGAGTTGGAAAGTTTTGGAATTGAATATTGAGCGTTTATAAAATCCGTCACTTTAATTCAAGAACTGGGCTCTTGCTCGGAATCAAATCGATTCAGCATCATAGGCGAATCGATTCGGCTATGAACCCAAATCGATTCGGACCTGCTGCAAGGCATAGTTGGGTCTTTTAATGGAATTTTAGGGGCTTTTGAGGAATTATAAATTTTAGAAGGTCCGTAGGGTGTTGTTGGACTTCTGAAAATCTTATAAATAGTTATACGATCTCAATTAGGGGAGAGTAGACTCGAATTATAGTCACGAATGTTTAGGAGGAGTAACAATCGAAATATAAAGTGCGAATTTGGGATAGAAGAATTGGGGGAATATTATTATTATTATTATTATTATTATTATTATTATTATTATTATTATTATTATTATTATTATTATTATTATTATTATTATTATTATTATTATTATTTACGGGCTGGTTGTGAACGTCGAGGTATTACAGAAAGGTTTCGTAATGAAACTTAATTTAATTACTGAAGAATTAAATAGTTAAGAGTCAAGGACAGACTCATGACTTATAGGGTAGTGCTTCTGGTGTTAAGTACAAATTAGTTGGACTCGGGATATATATACGGGTATAGGGATAGTGTGTGTGTGTGTGTGTGTGTGTGTGTGTGTGTATGTGTGTGTGTGTGTGTGTATTAATATCTATGTACATGATATTTATGTGAAGCATACCCATACTAACGGAGATGTTATCGGTGGAGGTCACTCTAGCGAATCTTAGTAGAGGTAGTAGTGTTTCACCTGGGTCATAGGTCTATGCATGCCCACGTTGTGTAAGATTAGAGTCCCGAAGAATAATGCTGTATGATTATGACTACGGATTTATGGACCTGACTACCTCCTATTTTTGTTACGCTTTTGGGTTTGGTGGTGAGATACCGACCCGGGTGCCTAGGTTGTGATGGACTCTCTAGAGCTTGATAGTATGCTAGTAATTTCAAATCCAGTGAGGTAAAGCTTGTAGGGATAGAAATGATATACATATAGTGAGCGATATATGTGTTTATATGAAATTGATGAGTTTCAGCTATATGTATACAAAGAGGTAGACAATTATATGCGAACATAAGAAATTGATTATGAATATTATTAATAACCAAAGTAATGTTATGGGAATGAATAATAATGAGATAATCAACAAGAAGTAAGCAAAGTAGCAAATCAGTGATAAACAGTACTCGAGGCAGCTTAATACATTACATTGGAATTAGTGATGAGGCTAGTTAAGTGGGGTAGCATAACTAGGAGGGTTAAGAGCGTAAGTTAGGTGCGCACATTAGATGAAGGGTGAGGGTTATCTCATGAGAAAGCGCTACAACTTTAATTATGAAGATTGTTTTACATTTTCAATAATTGCATCTTATACACCTACTATATAGTTTTAAAAGGTTTTGGGCTCTAAACTGTATCAAATATTTTCAAAAACTTCTAGTTGTCCATCCACAGGGACACCAAAGATGATTATTCATTCCTAGGACACGTAGATACAACTGATATGGAGACTTGCAGGATTCAGAGTAGCCACTTCATATATTTCAATGTAGATTAGGTTCTTTATTTCAGTCATCAGTTGGGCGTGTTGCCATTTATTTCAGACTTATGTCTTTTCATTTATTTTAGCCAGTTAGTTTGGATATACTGGATGGTTACCCGATGGTTTACTTGCGGACCTTAATTATTTATCTCAACTTCAAACACTATATTTTGATCTCATTTATTATGATTACTGTGCATGGCATTATGGTGAATCGGATAATATTGATGTGGGTTAATGAAAGATAGAATTGGCACTGATTGTTAAATTAATTAGGTAGTTGGTAATTAATCATGTTTCGACAGTGATGCTAAGAATGATCCATATGAGACTGTATTTTTATTTTGGTTAAGGGTTGGCCACCCATTATTTTAATAAGCGGGGTGTCACACACTGGTCCATGTCATATTACATATTTATAGTATAACAATTGGTATTGAGTTTTTGTCTATATATTTGGTGGATTTCATTAAGTGTGAGTATGTTACTTTGGATATTGACTTTTTATTTTATACTTCTCGTCTATTTAACCCCTAATGACTATTCGAGTGTTGACACCCCTTAGTTATTTGAATGTTATTTATTTTAGAGGCCACAAAGATTTATATGTTTTGATAATTGGTTAGTGTTATGTGATTGAAAAGATAGATTCACATAAACAAATTATTGAGCTATTGTAATAGTTCCGTAGACTTTAATGTTATATTCTACATTGACAGATTTTTGGGAAATGTATGGCCATGAACATAATATTGTGACAATTGATGTGACATGTTTGTTACCTTATTTAGAAGGCAAGTGATGATAATTTGGTTATTGATGCAATTTAATGACAAGTATATTTAAAACATTGTGTGTGATAAGGTCTTACTAAGGACGTGACCATTTACTTAATTTGTAGTTATAATTCTTGACTACGTGTAAACCCGCGCCATGCGCGGGCTGGGTACTTTTGATAGTCAATACGCACCAAAAGTGTATTTGGTTTGTCATTGATATTCTTTCATTTTTCGTATTAAATAATAATAAAGAACAACTTGCAACGTTATAAAAAATATAATTTCTCCAAAAATGCACCACTGAAAAACCATGACAATAATATAATTGAGCCGAAAAGTGTCCATTTATTTGAGAGTAAAATGAGATGTATTTTAACATTAAACAGATAGTGGAGAAATTCAAATGCGTTAAATAATCATTTATCACATGGTATGTGTTGTTGTCGAAAGCTTACAAAATAGAATATCTCAGGCTTATAATGACTGAAAACTATTTGTGGTAGTTATTAACACATTCATGATTAAAAGTTGATCTCTAGTCAAATGCTCTATGAAACCATTGGACCCACTAGCCCCAGAAACCAATTTCTTTCAACATGCTGTCAATACAATAGTAACTATATTGAAAAACAATTGGTCAATCTACGTACATTTCATAAGTATTAAAACATCTCATTAAACAGTTATATTATACAACCAAATTAGTTAAGAAATTGATCAAAACAAGACTTTGCTCTTGAAAATTCATTTCCCCATTCTATGTTACAACGCTCTTTTGTTGACTCCACATGTGAATCCATAATGAAACCTGGGCAATTCCTTTTTCGACGTGATCATTGTCGTCGTGGGAGTTGTGATCTCATAAGGATATCTATCATTAGATCTGCAGAGCCAACGATTATGTGACTTTTGGCAAGATAAAAGGAACTATTGGTCTTCTCAATGGGCTGAAACCACATCGGAAGAAGGCCTGTGTACCGCCAAATCATTTTTTTCTTCAATAAGAGAAAAAAAAAAGAGAAAGAATGAGTCCAGAAAAGATAAACACCACCAATACATATATAGATAGAGAGATGTGAGAAAACTCGAAGAGTGTGAAAAAATGACATTCAAAAGTCTTTTACCTTTCACTCTTTGTTGAGAGTATTGGAAAGCTTAAGATGGTGAGGGTTTTAATATATAAGGATGAGAGAGAGGAAATGATGGGGTGACGCGACTCAAAATGTGTCTCTAATGCGTGCTAATTACGGTTCAAGTGTAAAACGGTCGCTCAAGTAATATCTTGATAAACCAGGTATCAAACACAGGGAGTAAGAAGATGAATCGCTACGACGAGTAGGGAAGGACGAATAACCTAAAGAATTGACTCACTAAAAGAAGAAGAAAATATGATTTATTTTTGTAATTATATGCTACTACCACAAAAAGCAATGGATTCCTATCTAAATTAACTACGCATGGAAGACTTAACATTTATAGATTGATTAATATGGAAGAAAGGTAAGCTCGGAATACAATCCCCTAACCCCCAATGAATTCATCGGATACAAAACTAGTCGAGAATTAAGTAGTTAATTAAGGAGAAACTTTATTCCTTTTAAGCATTACACGTATGAGGCAATGAACCTGCATAATATGAAATCAAGAATCCAAATAAAGTATGTGACAAGATGGTCAATACGCTCGTCGCACTCTTAAACACCCCGGTTACCTACGGTAAACGAGTTTAAAAGTGCTACGTTGGTTGTATTAATGATCCGACACATTCCAACTAATTATTTAACTCAAGAGCGTATATTTATATTAATGCGAACCATATAGGGTCGGGTTCATGCATCCGAACCTATAAAAATCTAGCCGGACATGATGTAAGTGTTAAAACATATGATTTCTACATTGCATGTATTAAGAATCATGATGAAATTAAATCTAAGCATTCATGAATAGCTCTTAT
>OX422224.1:135532958-135535458 GCA_949130495.1 Sambucus nigra | reverse complement strand
ACTCCCTGAAAGAATCTTATCCTTCGTATTATTTCTATTTTTTTTATTATATTCAGTTTATTAAGTTTATTATATTAATTTAATAAAATAATAAAATAGAATATAAATAGAATAATATTTTAATATCCATTTCTATATTCTATATAAAATGGCGAATCTAATGAATGAGTCATGAATGACGAATCTAGATGAAATCATGAAAAACGAAACAGAAAGATCCCTCGGCTCTAATCATACCATTCAATTATATTGACAATTTCAAAAAACTGTTCATACTATGATCATAGTATGATGGCAGTTGGGCAAGTATGCCCCCATCGTCTAGTGGTTCAGGACATCTCTCTTTCAAGGAGGCGGCGGGGATTCGACTTCCCCTGGGGGTAGGGTACTGCGAAAGGAAGTTGATCATGGATTACCAATAAGCCTAAAAGAAAATGGATTCTTCCTGGGTCGATGCCCGAGCGGTTAATGGGGACGGACTGTAAATTCGTTGGCAATATGTCTACGCTGGTTCAAATCCAGCTCGGCCCAATAATTCGCCAATCTACCATGAGATGGTATAACCCACTTGTCCTTCAGACTGATACGCAGGAATAAAAAAGAATCAAATTTTCTGCTAGATCCCTTAGTTCCCTGGGATTGTAGTTCAATTGGTCAGAGCACCGCCCTGTCAAGGCGGAAGCTGCGGGTTCGAGCCCCGTCAGTCCCGACGGATCCAATAAGTACATCAATTAATCTCTCCCCTTTCTGTGAAAGGGGGGACAGGAAGCAGAATTTCATTCCCAAGGGGGTTCTTTTTTCTTTGCCGTTTCGCATTTCTCATCAAACAAATAGGGGAATTTTAACTAGTATCGATTGGTAAGAGAAAGGCATATACCGATTGGTAAGAGAAAGACATATACCGATTGGTAAGAGAAAGACATATGTAGATATGTAGATTAGTACAATTATTGGGAGCATTATAGTTAGTATTGCAAGAGATACTGAGTCTGCTTTTTCGATTGCTTCCGATCCATGTAATTGAATAGAGGGCTTTATGTTTCTCGGGCGCACATACACAAATGAAATTCATTTTTTTGTACAATACAAAATGAAATTAACAAAATTCCCCTGATAGAATACTTTTCCAGATTAAACAATCTCCCCTTCTGACTCCGGTTTTTTTTGTGTAACCTCAATTACTAATGTGAAGTATTGTAGTGATTCACGTTGACAAATCTATTTCATTTAAATTTCACACTGAGCTTTTGATATATGGGTCCCAGTACTAATAACCTACGGAAGGAGGGTAAAAAAAAGAAAGATCAATCAAAGATCCCACCCCTTTTAGCATTAGCAAGGGAATGCATATTTTTTCTTTCCTTTTTTCTATTTTTTTTTTAGGGGGGCCCATCGAAGAAAGAACAAACCCGAAACGAAAATAGTGAATTTGATGCAATATTACATCTTTTATCCCGGGATTCATTTTTATCGCACTTCTTTGTCTTCCAAGAAAACTAGATTATTAAAAAAACGGAGTTTAGAACGTAACTCCTTTCTTTTTCCACTTCGCTTCTATTGTTTGTTGGGGGTTTGTGACTAATGGAAACGGACGGGTGGTCAAATGATACTTCATCCGATGATTGTACAAGGAAGACAGACGTAAGGTATGTTATAGAAAAGAAAGAACAGAAAAGAATGATAAATAAAGGAATTTTGGATTCGGTATGGATAAAAGATCTTCCTATGTTATACTATTCAATTCTCGACGACGAATTGATTTGATAGCCCAGATATTGTTATTCATGATATTGATCCGATTCAAGATCATCGAGAGGTAATTCATTCATTGAAGTGACAGGCGAAAGATTTATCATCTCTATGGGATTAAATCCCGAGTTATTGTGAAGTAAAAAAACGATGAGATTATGGAAGTAAATATTCTTGCATTTATTGCTACTGCACTGTTCATTCTAATTCCTACGGCTTTTCTACTTATCATTTACGTAAAAACAGTCAGTCAAAATGATTAATTTGAATTCAAAATGAATTTGCATTCAACTTGACTTCTGAGTTCTTATCAATGGTTGAAGAAAGAAAATGAAAAGGATTCCAATTTCACGTCTTAAATGAAATGAGCGGACTATAATAGGCAGTATTCTCTGAGATCCGATAGTATGGTAAGAAAGAAATAGATGAATCTTTCTTTCTACCATACTATCTATTAGTCTTATTGTAGTGTGTAAAGTTATCCAGTGTATAAAGTTGTACTTTATAATTTATAATAAAGATAGAGACTTAATATAGATCAATCTACAATATTATCTACAATATTATCTTCCTATATGTAGATATAAATTCAATTCCATATATGTAATTGACATAGGACCCAATTCTATTTCTTTGATACATCTATTTGTTCCGATCAATCTGAAATAATCGTCTTACTTTTTACTTTTGAAGATATTTTTTTTAATAGTTCAAAACGCGTTGCAGAACGATCTATAAAACAATTGATAGA
>OX422224.1:135300458-135525458 GCA_949130495.1 Sambucus nigra | reverse complement strand
TGGACCAGTCCGCCCATATTAAAAATGAACCAATCCGCCTCCATATCGGACCGATCCGCTGTGCACCAAAACTAGTAAACCCCGGATCGCAGGAAAACTGAAGAAGCCTCTTTAAAAAATGAACCGATCCGAGGTCGGACCGATCCGCTTCCAAAAATGGACTGATCCGCTTCTGATAATTTCGAACAGTTCCGTGAGAGTTTTTACCACCGACTCAAAATTCCTATATATATACCTATATCGGTGGTGTATTTTTCAAGTCTTTGAGAAAACGTTTCTAAGAGTTCAAACACAACAAGACTTCGATTTTTGATGTGCCAAACATCTTTTTGATTCAAACACAAAAATCCCAATTACTTTCGTGAATCTTTTGGAACCCTAGAACACAAGCTTTGCTATTGTTCAACCTTTATGGGGATATCTTTGCAACCGAGGGCTGCGTGTCATTATTGAGGGAGTCTCTACGAATGTTATGGCCGCGTGTCATTGAGGAGAGCTGCGGTTCTTCCTTTGTTGTTTGTGCTGTGAGTCCTTGGAGGGTGCTGCGTGTATTCTCTTGCTGAGTTCAAGACTGCGTGTCTTTGTGGGTTGGCTGCGCGTTGATCCATTGCAGATTTCTCTATGTAATTGTAAGTTGCGATTTATATATTCATAGTGAAATAAAGGTTTTACCCGAAAGGGTTTTTTTCCTGAAATCTGTGTCTCAGCATATTTTTGTGTCACATGCTTTATTTATTTATGGATTGACACACGCACCTTAGATGCATGTTTAGGGGCTGAATTAAATAAAGGTTGATTGGAAACTTGCGAATTTATTTTAATCAATTATCACACAGTCACACTTTTCAGTTTTTGAGGGAATTAATTCATTCTATTTATCACCCCAAAAATTTTAAATCAAAATTTTAAATGTTTAAAAAATCATTTTAAAATGTCAAAAAAATTCCCCCCAAAAGTATTTAAAAATACTTTAACACACACACACACACAATGAATAATATTAATTTTTATTCGTAGAGTGTGTTATATAACTTCCTTTTAGGCTTATGGAAGACTTGGAGGATACCGATGATGCTGATGTTGTCTTTGTAGTAATCATGGAGAAGATCTCAAAAAATCTAACAACATTATCATTATCCCATGCCTAGGATTGATCAGTTGATCGACGCTACTTCTAGACATGAGTTGTTCAGTTTTCTAGTTTTTTACTCAGGCTACAACTAGATCACAATGAAAATTGACGATATGGAAAAGACTTCATTTGTCACAATATCTACAATGTCATGCCTTTTGGGCTCAACAACGCTGGAGCAACCAACCCGAGATTGGTAAACAAAGTATTTTAATAACAGATTGGCAGAAACATTGATGTATACATTAATGACATGCTCACCAAGATCAAAATAGCCATCGATCACATCAAATAACTGAGGCAGATGTTCAACCAGTTGGAAAAGCATAGAACGAAACTCAAGCCAATAAAATGTGTCTTTAAGGTACGAGAGGGAATGTTCCTTGGCTTCATAGTTAATCAAAGAGGTATTGAAGCCAATTAGGATAAAACTATAGCATTGATCAATATGTAGTCTCCAATAGACAAAAAGGAAGTATAATTGGCAGGGTGACGGGGCTAAATTGATTTGTTTCGTGAGCACCCATTAAGTGTCTTCGATTCTTTAAAGTATTACGAAAGACATTTGAGTGGAATGATGAATGTGAGACTGCTTTCTTGGATTTGAAGAAATATTTGGGATCTCCACCTCTACTTTAAGGACTTTTATAGGAGAATAAATTTACTTATTCTTGTAGCCTAAAAATATTAGGCAACTTGAACCAATAAAACAGTGACACGTGTCAATATTACCTCTAAGATTTCCACAATGAGTAAAACCTGATCGGCTCAAGTACCCTCTGGTCGGTCGTCTTGCCGACCAGAGCCAAGAACAATGACTTGTCGTTCCCATGTATGGTGCCAATCTGTTGAACCATCAGACACATGTGGTATGTGAACCAGTTGCCATGCACATGCACATGAAAGACGTCTAACTGCATCTTATTGTATAAAGGTGTAAATGCTTCAAGCTATAAAAGCATTCCACCTCTTGAGTTTCCACTTGCTATAAATACATTATTTCCCCTAGTTAAGGGGGACACGCATCAACATACCAGTTTTATGTTAAACCCTTGGTGTAACTAGTAGATTGGATTAAAACCCTAAATACTATCATCTCGTGGATGTAGGCTCCATTCCTGAGCCGATTCATGTAAAAATCTCTGGTGTCTTTCTTTATATTTTGATTTTCTCTTTTATTTATGATGATAAATTTAATAACTAAAGGATAAGATAAATAATTCAAATTTAGACATCAACAGATTGGCGCCATCCATGGGAACGATAAGCCATTGTTTTTTCTTACCCAATTCTTTCATAACCTACTTTTTCATACCCTTGAAGTATGACAAACATCTCGAAAATTAGTCTCGTTGGAGATAATTCTTTTAGTCCTGCTGCTCCTCCTAGTATGGGAGACTTACAGGGAATTTTTCTCAACATTGCCAAATGACAGGAGGTAGTGGAAGAAGCCATGAAGCAACTTACTCAAACGCTTCAAGATAGATCCATTACTGCCCTATCCTATAGGAGGGAAATGGCACCTCGACATCCTAGAGATGATAATTTAAGGTTAAATTAGTCCAGATCCTCACAAGATTGATCCTACCATCCGGGGGTAACCTCTTCACTCAGATCTATTGATTAATATGATGGTCGATCTCTCACTCTAAACTGGTCGAGCATCTTAAAAAATTTGAGAAAAGCCTATGCTTTCAATCTCTTTAATCCCCGAGCACATAGTGGATACTAAAGGGAACCTTCCAGATCGAGGTACCATTAAGAAGGGCCTACCAGGTCCAAGATTGGTATGTGAGGTTTCGCACGTACCGAATAAACTTCAAGAAAAAATGCTCAGCACAAAAGCATGGTAGAGCTGCCACAACTGTCTTAACCAAAATTAATCTGGAAGACCACTATTGGAAAGGATACATACAATGACTGGAATATCTCATGGTAAAAATAGACAAGTTCAAAAATCCCTTGCAAATGAGCTTTATGAAGGGATATCATTTTGTTCCGGCCATTATGAACTTCCTCACACCATCCAAACTCAAGCCACTTATGGTCACTCTCAAATATGACAGTAAAATTTACCATGTCATCCATATTGTAAAATACTAGGAAACAAATGATATTTATTCAGTCTTAGATGAGATGTGTTGCTGATCATTCTCAAGTACCATCACTGAATTTGCACAGATTTGGTATAATAATCTTCCTCGAGGACAAATCTATAGCTTCTAGCAGCTCACTGAACTGTTCAACAAAAACTTTTTCTTTGGATACAAACACATTAAAAGGGTAGCTCACTTATTGAGCACCTGTTAGTGACCAGGGGAAATCACTCGCGAGTATATGACTCATTTTTAAAGTGAAAAGTTATAAGTGTTGGATTATGAAGAGAATGATGTTTTTACTGATTTAATGAGCGGATTTCTCTCTGAGAAGTTATATAATGCATTAGCTAAAGAACCCTCTAAAACCATGATTGATTTGATGGTTAAAGATGATGAAATCATGAATACTGAAGAGGCTATGGCTGCCAAACAAGCATGAGGTGCCAAGGATGACAGTCATAAGAATTATGACAAAAGGTGAAAAAAGACAAGAAGGTCGAGAAACCTAAGAAGTACAAGAAATACATTCATCTTACTATTGGCGTGCATCACAACCTAAAGGAAGAAGAGATCTCAAATTGCCCAAAAATTTGAAGTCCCTTCCTAATAGGAGAGATAAGTCCAAGTACTGTGAGTTTCACAATGACCATCGGCACATGACTGATAACTATATTTCTTTGAAAAATGAGGTTGAGAATCTAATCCGGCGTGGAAATTTGTTTATATTCGTTTACAAGTCAAAAGAATGAGACTCTAGGAGGCGATCAGAATATCCTTTCAAAGGAAGAGATGATAAGAAAATAGGTCGAGATAATGATTTAGAAGATGATCAAGATCCACCAAAAAAACTTTAGGACTCTAAAATTGAGGTAAAAATAATATCTTATGGCTGTCATTTTCTTACAGGAAAAGTTGTTTTGGTGGTGATGAGATAGACGAACGAAAAGCCTATTTAAATGAAGCCAAAGCATGTTCCTATATTCGACAACTTAACTAATCTGATGATGTTGATGGTCGGCCGAGGAAGATAAATAAAAAATAAATTGATGATCGATTTATCCAGGAACGACTTGACAGCGGTGCTCTAGCCACATGGTGATCCTTTGGTCATCAATATGAGAGTACACGAGGAAAGGGTGGCTATAATCTTGATTGATAATTGTAGTTCAACTGACGTTATGTTCTAGGATTTTTTTCCACAGATTAGGATTACGTGATAGAAAATTGGAACCTTAGGCTTCTCCGGTGAAAAAGCATATCCATTGGGACCTATCAAGTTGGAAGTTTTGAACGGCACATAGCCATATTGTGGGACTGAAAGGATCTATTTCTTTGCCTTGGACAAGAAAGCCCGATCAGCCTGCAACATGTAAGGATAAAATTTCCAATTAAGTCCACTGTAAGTTTTTCACATATTCCCAGAACAAAAAATTATTTTTGAGTCATAGATAGATTTTTTATTGTCACGACCCCACACATTCTATAACATAAAGTTTGTTGAAGACGTTCTGGCCAAGATTCAAAGATTTATCATGCCGAGATTAATTTAGTGCACGTTTCATGTCTTCATTGCATTTCGATCTCTCACGTATGAATGCGTAATGTTTATGTGACTCAAAAAATGTTTTTAGGATGTTATTTTTATTAAAAAATTATTTTAAAAGGTTTTTATCTTCGTTTATTTTGAGATAAGGATTGTTGAGAGTCGTATGAATCCTTCCCTTAAGGTGTGTTTTACTCAAAATTTTGTAAGTTCCAGAAACAGAAAAATAGTTTACAATCAATACATTTTCTGCATAAGTTTTCTAAGGTTTTCAAAGTCTAAAAACATCCTTACAGTTTTAAGATCCGGTCTTTCATATTCTTATGCTATAGAGATATTGGTTTGCACCATTGGAGTGTGTTCATCACTTGAACATTTGTTTCGTTGAGTTTTGCGATGAATAAATGAAGGAGTTTGGGTTCAACATCATAGACGTTGTGAAGCTGTATTAGTGGACACATAGGCATTTGTGGACGCGCATGCTATGGACAGGTATCGTAGAAAGACTTCTGCATGGGAACTGTGGAGAAATGGTTGAAGGATCAGAGGAACGTCAAGACTTATGGGGGTTTGGAATCATTGAGTAAGTCTATCGTATGTAATTTTTAATTCCATATCATAGTGATTGCTTGGCTTGGGGCCCCCAAGATTTTTTCCCTTAGTAGTTTTCTCTTACATCCGGCGTCATATTTGTGAACTTATTTATTTTAATTTCTTTAATCATCTAGATGCATGTTTAGTATTTAAACAAGATAAAATTGTGCTTATCTAAATTTTTTCACATACTTGGTGCGTATCAAATTTGAAAAAGAGTGTTTAAAAAAGAAAGTTGTTTTTTACATGCTTAAAACACATTCGAAAGAAAAAGGGGCCTACAAATTAGTATCAGAGCTAGACACATTTTTTTTGCATGTTGACACGTTGTGTTTTTAAGGATGAATTTTAGAAATTTAAATGTTTTAGAGATCCTATTTTTTATGGCACAAACTATGATTATTGGAAAATGAGAATGAGAATGAGAAGTGCTTTGAAATCAATTGATGAGCGTGTGTGGTTAGCAGTTGAAAAGGGTTGGACTCTAATCGTCACACGAGAGGGTGATGCCACTTCTTTAAAACCCGTTGAGTCATGGACCGAAGCCTAACACAGACTTGAACTTTATAACTCTAAAGGTCTTCATGTTATTTCCCCACATGTCACACTGAAAGAGTATAATAGAATCAAGACATGTGAAACTTCAAAAGAAGCTTGGGATATACTTTCATTTACTCACGAGGGCACTCGCATGGTTTGGGCATCTAAACTCCAAAACCTCACTACATAGTTTGAGATGATTAAGATGTTAGAGATTGATTGGTTTGATAAGTTTTATACTAGGTTGTCCAATATTGTCAACTCATCTTTTAATTTAGGAGAGAAAATTCCCGATAACCGTGTCATAAAAAACATTAAGGTCGTTGCTGAGTAGAGTTAATGTAAAAGTGACCGTTTTGAACTCATTGTGTATGCTTGAATCGACGAAACTTAAAGAGATTGTTGGTGACCTACAAACCTATGAACTCGATATGTTTATCTGCAAGAGACTGTCGAAGACAGAAAAGGAAATTGATTTGAAAGCCCAGAAGGAGGAGATTAAAGTTTTGGATGATGATTCTGATTCCGATTTTAAATATGTAGCTTTGTTGGTAAAGAAGTTCAAAAAATTTAATAAGTTCCAAAAGCAATCTAAAGATTCCAAACGACTTGAGAAATATAAGAACTACAAGGTCGATCCCTCCTCTAAGAATAAGAGTGAGAAAGTTAAGAGGGATGAGTCAGATAGCTGTTTTGGGTGTGAGGGGTATGGTCATAAGGTTGTTGAGTGTCCCACTAGACTTAAGAAGGAGGGCAAGAAACCAATAGCATATAACGCCACCTTAAGTGATAGTGAACTAGAAAAGGGATAGAGTTCCCCCTTTGAGACTAACTTTGTAGCATTTATGTCATGTCATGTGAGCGACGATGATAAATATTCTCATGAAGATTCTCATGTGCATGACACTTTCGAGGCCATTGAGTGTAAATCCCAAGTGAGCGAGGGTGAAGCTAGTGAGGATGAGGAGATTTATGTAGGAGATTTACAAGTTGCCTTTAGTGAGTTGTATGTGGAAGCGATAAAGGTGAAAAAGGCAAACTTGAAATGGCAAGCTAAGTTGAATGAGCGTGCCGTAGAGAATAATGATGCTTTGATTGAGGATCTTAGGGCTTGGGAGAAGACTCTTAGAGAGAAACTATAATACGTTGAGAAATAGAGAGATAGTCTTCGTGGTTTGATGAAGGCTTTGAAGAAGGAGATTCTAGACTTTGAGGATTTTAAGCGTGTGCTTGACTCTAGGATTAGTGAGTTAGAGGAGAGATTGAAAGGCTCGAGTAAGGTGAAGTTTCATTTAGAGGCTAGATCAGAGAAGTTGGATAGGATATTAGGCACCGTCCAAATCACGAGACATAGGTTTTGTATAGGCTATGATGATAATGTTGTTCCCATTTTCAATGGCAATCATTCCCGCCGTGTTTATACTTGCGCTCATTGCGGTAGGAAATCTCACCTTAGGCATTTTTATTATGACCTTAGAAATGCTCTTAGGAAGTTTAGGAACAAAGTCGTGTCGATTACCCAAACCCCCATGCGACATTTCACACCTACTTGGGGTTAGGAAATCGGACTAAGAGGCTTTCAAAATAAAACTTCATGGTTCTTATTTGGTTGCACTTGATTCTTGCCATGTTAGATCTAATGGATGATTATGTTTCCATGTTTGTCATACGCTAGTCTTTGCATGATGATTTATATATTGCTAGTGTTTTGACATGTGTATCTTTTGTATTATTTTTTTCATTTATTGAGTCTTAATTAAAAAAAAATACAAAAAGATTTTTTTCTTGAAATTTTTTTTCAAAAAATACAAAAAGATTTTTTGGATTTAAATATTTTTGAGAAAAATACAAAATTTTTAGGTCAAAATTATTTTTAGAAAAACAGAAAAATATTTTCGGTTTTGTTTTTCTGTCATGAGTTTTTCATGTTTGACGTGGCATATTGGTGTGCCTGGACCCCTGTTATTTCATTATTCATGTGGCTAGGACATTTGGTCATAATTGTTGATGCATTGAATGATCTTAACCATTGTCTTAATGGAGTTATTTCGAAGTTGATATGCATTTGAATTCGAATTTGTATATATTCCATCTTTGCACACATGCACGAGTTTATATGAATGTTTGACATC
Source organism: Sambucus nigra (assembly GCA_949130495.1). NCBI lineage: Eukaryota > Viridiplantae > Streptophyta > Magnoliopsida > Dipsacales > Adoxaceae > Sambucus > Sambucus nigra. The sequence goes on along the minus strand of OX422224.1, from coordinate 135,517,418 downwards.
TTATGCATATTTGAGTTTGGTGAGATGTTCTTATCTCAATTTTGTCATTTATGCGTTAGTAGACTTAGGAGGAGGTGTGCTTGTAAGAACCCTTTACCGTGAGGATTAATATTGTATTTATTTTAAAAAAAAAGATGAGTGTTCATGGGAAAGGGCTGGGAGAGTACAATAAACTCGTCGTGAAAGCCACCGTTTAAAAGAGCCCAAGAAAAAATTAAGGCAATAAAAGGAATCATATGCAAAAATAGGGCCAATAGAATTTCTCTAAATTGAGAAAAATAGAAACCTCATAAGAACTTGAAAATGAATATATAAACTTGAGGGAGTTTGGATGGAAAAATAAAAAGGCGTTTGCACCACGAATCCTAGTGTTGAAAAATCATAGCATGACGTTATTATTTGTAGAATCGTCAAAATTCCGAATTTGTGTGCTTGTTGATTGTTTAGTTCATTTAGCTCTATATATTAATTTTCACACATGGATAAATCTAAGTTTGATAACATTTAGCTCATCAATTAGATCTTCTTTGAAGTCTTAATGTACCGGAGTTGTGATTCATTTGTTGTAGTTCATGCCCATTAACTCCATATCCATGTTTGAGCACATTGATACTATGTTAACATGAAATTCACATTATTTTACCTGTTTTATTTTTTATGTTTTCAGACTGTTTTGCAACAGTTTGATATTTCCAGTTGACATTTTCAAGATATGTTTTCACTAGACAAAACTTCATCATTTTTAGAACTGGAATTGAGAAATTATGATGTCGTTCTAACGACATCTGAACCTCGTTCGCGCGACAAGTTCACGTCCCTTGATGTTTTGATCTCGTGAGGTTCAAGCAAGATAATGAAAAGTTTCAGCTACTAGTCGTGAGAAGGGTTACGCGTAGGTCGCGAGAGGAGTGCTTCGCGTGAGAGCCTACTGGTTTGGGATTTTTAAGATCGCTTGATGCTTGCTTCAAATGACATGCAAAGTCGTTTAAACGACCTAGCATTATCATTCGAGCGACCCAAGGGATTTTTTTAGAATTGTACCTATTTCATTTATATGATGATTTTCTTCAATTTTGGTACTTCTAGAAAGTTTTATGCAGTTCTACTTGATCATCCATGCTAAATTGTTGATATTGCATTGATTGTAGTCACATCATTCATGATTTTGACGATTTCTTTCATGCGACTACTATTTGCTAGCTACGATTCAGTACATTGTGAATATTTTTAGCTGGCGGTTTATGTTTATCTAGATATGCTTTATTGATTATTTTATTCTAGATATTTTGTGTTTGCTTATCTTTTTCACTTATTGTTTATTCGAGAAAAAAAGGGGGAGAGATGTATGTGATGTAGGGGGAGGCTTTATTCTATTTGATGAGCACATAGTTTTTATTGCATTTCAAACTGATATCATATGCTTTGATGCTTATATATTGGTATTAATTAGTTTGCACAAATTGATATCCTAATTTCAAATTGGTGTCAAAATCATTTACTCACATGTTTAACAAATGGTTTGTTTTATATATTGGTATTTTTATATCATTTGTTCCTCCATACTTCACTAGTTATTTGACTGTTTCATGTGTTCAGGTATTCTTCAATGAGTTAATATTTCCAAACTACATCACATTCTGACAGTTCAAGCTTGTCGGACCAACATTTACTAGTCTTGTTGTGGCCATCCCCGATCCTCTTCGTGCAGGCGGGCACGTGGAGGAAAGGATCCTTCGGGTCCCGCGCGTCCCTCTCGGGAGCGCTTCGACCGGCGTTGTTTGAGATGTGGTGTAAAAAATGTAGAGAGATTCAGATTCGCCAGTTTATTTTACTCAAAACTGACAAAAGAAAAAAAGGGGAAGCCACCCCGAAGGATGGCATCCAAAGACATAGTGGTGCGTGCGAAACCAAAATGATTCGAGAAGGGTTCATAGGCTTACTTACGAAATGGGAAGGTGTTAGGCACCCATTCCGTCCTTTCGGTCTCTCATGAATATTTGCTATTTTCCTTTTGTTTCCCCCGTGATATGTGTGCATGTGTATAGAATGGAGGTAGGAATCCTTGACTTGTATCATGGAGAAGATAAAGCGAGTTATCCGTAGGAAGATATAAGAATAATATTAGAAAAATAAGATTTAAGAGATTACCCCTACGTTGATCGTTATAATGGAACGATAACGCAACGTTACTACGGGAAAGTATATAGAATATAGGAAGATTAGATTTAGAGCAAATAGGAAGATGAGAGAAAAGGTGGGAAAAAAGGACTCGAGTCTCGGGTTTTACCCCGAGACGCCTACGTAGCCTATAAAGGCATCAAAGTCCACGTACTTCGCATACAAAATGAGAGGTGGTGTTTATCCCATAAATCCAAATGGGGGATCTCTTATTTGTAAGTGTGTGTGTGTGTGTGTGTGTGTGTGTAGAAAAAGTGTTTTAGTTGTGAGGAAAGTGTGCGAAATGTATGAGAATCCCTATTTGGAATTTATGAGCAAATCCTCTTTTTCTTATTTTTTTGGGTTTTATTTATATGAAAATAGGAGATGTGCAATAAAAATAAATAAAAAGTATATTAGCATGTGTGAGATGAGATAATAAAAGTGCTAAGTATTAAAACAAGTTATTGAGAGTTTAAGAGAATTTAAGAGAAAGATGGACCTTCTTGAAGATCTCGAGCTTGATCTTGAATGTTGGAGAGCAGCCCTTACACATGGATGATGATGGAGAGTTGTCAATTCACCAAGTTTGATGAAAAGGATGATGAAAAGTGGAAGTAAAAAGGGGATTTGGATGTTGAAATCACGTTGCCTTCGAGAGAAGTTTATGGGATTCGTTGAGAGAGATTTCTATCAGATTTGGGCTCCTCTTTGCAAATGAGGTGAAGGCCCCTTTTTATAGTCCCAAGAAAGTGCCGATTGGCATAGACCAGTTCCTGCCTATCGGCAGGTGCCGATAGCTAGGGTCTGGAACCTGCCATTTGGCAGTGCGCTTTAGGCTTTTTTGGAAAATCGGTCGCCAAGGGCAAACCATTTGTCAGAATTGCGCACGGGGAATAATGTTGGAAAGGTAATTTAGAGACCTTCGAAAGTCCTTTGGACAGCTCTCGGGTTCAGGAGTTGACTTTGGGTAAAATATAGCTCGGAAGAGTTTGTCGGTCCATCGGACGGGGGATCGTTCGGACGCAAACGGATCGTTCGTCCGAAAGGTAAGTTCGAATCGCGCACGGGGTGGACCGTTGGAAAGGTTAGGAGATGTAATTCGATATTCCAAAGAGTTTGACCCGGTTCGGGGAGTTGACTTTGGTCAACCGGGCCCGGGAAGCATTCGTTAACCTCCCAGAGTTAAAAGGATCGTTCGTCCGTATGGAAAGTCAGAATCGTTCACGGGATGGACCGTTGGAAAGGGTATTCAGTGCCCTTTGAAGATTAATTCAGACTCGGTCGAGCTGAAGAGTTGACATAGGTCAAACAGAGCTCGGTAGCGCCCGGTGACCTATAAGTCAAGTTTCAGACGCAAACGGATCGTTCGTTCGCATGGTAAGTCAGAATTATGCATGGGTCGGTCGGTTAGAAAGGGTATTCAATGCCCTTTGAAGATTCATTCAGTCTCAGTCGAGATGAAGAGTTTGACTTTTGGGTCAAACTGAGCTGGGGGGTGCCCGATGGCCTCCAGGTCAGTACTCAGGACATGACCTTGGTTTACGGTGATGAAGGGAGGTACTAGGGACCTAAGGAGAGTTAGGGGGTAACAGAATGGGGTGTCTACAGATCCCCTCGATGGGTGAGTTTGGAACAAATGACGACCGTCGAATAGACACCACATGATACTTTTGAGGGAGTATGATCGATTCAGAGAGTCGAGGCCGATTCTACGGACCTAAGGAATGTGTTGGGGATGAATGACGATCGGAGGTTTAGGTCGATTCTGAGGACCTGAAGTGGGGGGTGATCAATTCTGCGGGTCAAAGCCAAATCTGCGAGCTTAAGTTATGAGGGTGACCGATTATGCGGGTCAAAGCCAATTCTGCGGGCTTAGGGTGAAGATTTAATAACCGAGGTCAATTCTGACCTAAGAGTGGTGATGATCGAGGACCAAGGTCAATTCTGACCTAACTCAGGTGAGGATCCAAGACTGGGGCCAATTCTGATCCAAGAGTGGTGACGACCGAGGACCGAGATCAATTCTGACCTAACTCAGGTGATGATCCAAGATCGGGGCCAATTCTGACCCAAGAGTGGTGACAATTGAGGACCGAGGTTAATTTTGACCTAACTCAGGTGACGATCCAAGACCGGGGCCAATTCTAACCCAAGATTGGTGACGACCGAGGACCGAGGTCAATTCTAACATAACTCAGGTGACGATCTGAGATCGGGGCCAATTCTGATCCAAGAGTGGTGACGATCGAAAACCGAGGTCAATTCTGAACTAACTTAGGTGATGATACAAGATCAGGGCCAATTCTAACCCAAGAGTGGTGACGACTGAGGACCGAGATCAATTATAACCAAACTCAGGTGACGATCCAAGACCGGGGCCAATTCTGACTCAAGAGTGGTGACGACCGAGGACGGAGGTCAATTCTGACCTAACTCAGGTGACGATCCAAGACCAGGGTCAATTCTGACCCAAGAGTGGTGACGACCGAGGATCGAGGTCAATTCTGACCTAACTCAGGTTTCGATCCAAGACCGGGGTCAATTCTGACCCAAGAGTGGTGACGACCGAGGATCGAGGTCAATTCTGATCTAACTAAGGTGACGATCCAAGACCGGGGCCAATTATGACCCAAGAGTGGTGACAACCGAGGACCGAGGTCAATTCTGACCTAACTCTGGTGACGATCCAAGACCGGGGTCAATTCTGACCCAAGAGTGGTGACGACCGAGGACCGAGGTCAATTCTGACCTAACTCAGGTGACGATCCAAGACCGGGGCCCATTCCAACCCAAGAGTGGTGATGATCGAGGACCGAGGTCAATTCTGACCTAACTCTGGTGACGATCCAAGACCGAGGTCAATTCTAACCCAAGAGTGGTGATGACCGAGGATCGAGGTCAATTCTGACCTAACTCAGGTGACGATCCAAGATCGGGGCCAATCCTGACCCAAGAGTGGATAAAGATTGGATTTTGATTCTGTTGGAGAAAGATCTTTGTGATTTTGATCTGAGCTGGGGAGCTGATAGCTGGGGAAGCTTTTAGGAGACCTCGCAAGGGGGAATAACCTATTTTGGGTGTTGTAGGAGAATTCCGCTGGGGAAGAGGGGTTCCTCTCAAGGGAACGCGAAGTTTTCTTGGTAAAAAGGATTTAAATCCTTCCTGGGATTTTTGGGATTTTTGAGGTTTTCTGGTATTTTCTGGGAATTTCTGTACGAAATTTAAGGGGGGTGCTGGTCGGCATAGTATGAAGGGTGCCATTTGGCAGTGGCATGGACTTTTGGGCTACCTTGGGAAGGCAAGGGGTCAGTGTCGATCAGTATGGTAGGGGGAGGTGCCGATCGGCATGGCGCTTGGCATCCTATATAAAGGGGGAGAATCCCCTCATTTTTTCATAGCTTATTTTGCTTTCTCTCTCTCTGCGATTCTTCTGCAAATCGTTCTAGCATTCTGATGTTCAATAAATGGCCGCTTTTGTGAGCACTGTTGTCCACCGGGAGTGGTTGATCATTGATGATTGGGCAAATGTGGAGTGGAGGGCTAGGGCGCCTCTTGCTTTGGGGAGTGAGAACTCCTTTAATGCGTTTGAGCCTGTTGCGGATGAGTAGACCTTACTGCGGGAGCCATTGCATCATCTCCCTTCGAGAGTGGGCCCCCGTGGTTATATAAGTATCCCAAACTTTGGCATTCTTCTCTTTTTGGTGGTTTTTCTTTCTTTCTTGACCTTTGATGAGACTTTTCTTTTTGCCAGTCTGATATTTCTTTGAAGAACATGCGTTCCCGTGGGACAACGGGGCTCAAGGATGTTTGGGAGCATCTTCCACCTGTGGTGTGCTTGGTGGTCTCATCAGCGGGTTTTGGACGGTTGGCATCTGCGCTGGATGAGACGCCTCGTTCGACAGCGGTCTTGTGCACTTTGGGAGAGGGGTTGTGGGACACTACCCACACCTTTCATTTTGGATTCGGGGAGATGACGGTGACTCCCAGAGACGTGCAGCAGCTTATGGGGATGGATTGTGATGGAGAGAGGATAGAGGTGGATCGCTCTTTACGGGTGAGACCGGAGGCAGTGCATGCGGCACTTGGTGATGTAGGGAGGATAGTTTCTGGGGATTCAATCCAGCTATCCCTGCTGAAGGATGTTCTACTGAGCAGGGTGATTGATGTGGAGGACGGGATACAAGTGAGGTAGATGGCCCGATTATTCATTTTGTTGGTATTAGGAGGTTTTATGGTGGCGTCGAGCGGCGACGTCGTTCATTTGTGGTTTTTGCTGTACTTGAGGATGTTTTCGAACATCCCTTTATATGATTGGGGAAGTGTGACCTTGGTGACACTTTACTTTTCTCTAGATGCGTTCAACAGGTGCTGCCGGCAGACCTTTACTGGGGCCATGTACCTTCTTGATGTATTCTTCAGTTTGTGCATTTCTTTTCATGCATTCGCATTTTCCCTTCATGCACTATCATTTTCCTTATGCGTCTCCTTTTGTTTGCGAATTCAGACGTGGTTCTATGAGATGATTGGGTGCAATACCCTGCTGATTGCTTTGAAGGACGACACTTTTGGGGACTTCTGTCAATTGTATCGATGGCGTAAGGCCAATCGACAATCGAAGGGATCTCTCTCCCTGGAGGCGGTGCGTCAGGTCTTGAATGACCTGACCAGTGGTAGGGTAAGACTCTTTCCATTTCAGTCTTGGTTTTTTGCACCTCCTGATCTTGTATTGATTTATATTCGCTTGGAGATTTTCAGGTGACCTTTTATCCCTGGGGGACAGCCATTCAGGATGCGGGGGAGACCGGGGTGAACGCGTGGATGAGGCATTTTCTGGCACATGAGTTTGGCCATTCCTGGTACCTCGGGGAGAGGGTGGTTCGTCAGATTGCTAAGGAGGAGGTGGTGGTGCCACCCGCGTAGCCTCCTACGTCTATGAGGCAGGAGCGACTGATGTTGGAGGATGAGAGGATCGCAACGATGATCGGCGAGTCCTACTTACTATACACTGATACAACTGCGCCGTATGACTATATGGATTTTGTGACGAGCTGGTTGATGGCGCCCAGCATATATGATGCACTTCCCTTCCTTCCGGCGGGTTTGAGTCGGGCAGTGGGGTCTTCCCACATCGGTGGTGGTCCGTCAGCATCTGCGACGGCGGCGACCTCGTAGGTCCCTTTTATACGACTGCATACCCCTTCATACGACATTCGACGGGCTGATGGAGGGATGGTGACTATGCTGCACCGTCCTCATACGATGGATCCGGAGGAGTTGGGTTTGATAGAGGAGGTCCTTCGACCTGTGGTATACCCTTATGTTCTTCTCTTTCTTTCTTTTCTATTTTGATCATTTCTTCTTTGATACTGATTTCACCTTTTCTTTCAGCAAGTTCGGGTGTCGACCACTTGGCTAAGGGATATCAGAGACGGATATCGTCGATGACTCGGGATGCAGTTCTTGTTCCTTCTTGCTTGGTTCTGTCTGCCTCGTCCGCAGAGGACTCGGGCTCGGGTAGTGGTGGCGCATCATCTCGCTGTAGGGGGAAGAGAGCAGGCCGCAGGGGTGGAAGCTCTTAGTGAGAGAGAGAGAATGTGGGTTCGGGCTGAGTCCTGTTATTTTTTCCTTTTCTTTTTATTTTATGCAAAATTGATGTAACACAGAACACAAATATATGCAATGCAATGGAGTTTTTTTTATTATCTTTTATTTAATGATGAATGAATGCATGTACATGCGCTTTTTACTTTGCTGCTGAGACCGTAAAAAGGAATATTTTTGGATTTTTTTGAAGGAAGGTATTTGATTAAAAAGGGGAATTAAAGGGATTTTGAAATTCTGTTGAGAATATCAATTTATTTTTATTGAGTTTTGTGATTTGACAAAAGAGGAAAAAAAAGAAATTTCTAAAAATGGGGGGTTACCGATTTGCAAGCACCCTGACCTGCCTATCGGCAGTTCAGTCCAGTCCCATCAATTCAAAGCTTTGAATGGTACCCTCTTCAGCCTTTGGTACCTTGTGGGGTAGGATTCCCTCCGATTTCTGCAGGGATTGTGTCCCTTGTGAGGATTTTCAAGTATAAAAAGGGGTAAGGGTGGAGTGTTTTCATCACACCTTTGTATCTTCACTTACTTGCCCACTATCTCTTAGCCTTGCAAGATGGCTCTCCCTGGTAGCATTGAGTTTGCTGGCTACCTCGAAGCCTTAGAAGCTATGTGCTCTTATAATGTCGATTATGATGCTTTCAACATGCGTCGAGTCTCCTTGTGGTGCAATCGACCCATTGAGTGGAATATGCTGATGGCGGCGGTATAATTTTGGTACCCCGAAGACCATGTATTCCGCTTTGGGTTGAAAGAAGTTTGTCCTACCTACGAGGAATTTTCTACCATACTGGGTGTAAATCCCAGTGTTTCTTCGGCTTTGCTCCAATTTTCTCGTACTCCTAGGGATTTGTTGGCCGGGATTCTTCACATTTCGCCTTCGGCGGCTAGATCATTGGTTATTGGAGGAATGATCTCCCTCCCGGCGGTCCTGCAGTCCGTGAAATTGCGGGAAGTAGGTGATGCTGGCTATGCTGGAGCCATTGTTCTGAGCCTGGTTTCAAAATTACTATTGGTGACTAGGGAGGTGCAAGTGGACCCACAACTTACAGCCATTACTTCATGGATGTCATACCGTCACAATCCTGTGGCGGTGATACTGGCGGAGACTCTGAATGGCCTGGATGCCTGGAGAGAAGGTCGTTCTGACTTTTTAAAGGGTATCCCTGTGATGCTGTTCATGTGGTTGTCTGAAAGATTCCGCTTGGCGACTCCTCTAGAGTATCCCTTATCGGTCGTACCCAACTTCTTTTCACGCTACTTCATCAGTGTTGGTGTGTATGTTTAGAACTGGGAGAATTGGCTTATGGAGCATGGGGCTTGTGGTCTGTATTGGTCAGTGACTTAGTGGGGGCAGTTGCAGCCTGCTCTGGAGCTAGGAGAGTATTCATATGTGCGGCTGGTTGGTCTCAGGTAGACCTCTTTTTATTTCACTTGGCGACTTTTGCTCCAATTCGACTGGGCGCGGGTCGTGCCCCCTTGGACCTCAAATTTATTTTCGGTAGAAGATTTGACTGAGCGCCTGCATCTGTTGCTTGGGTCTCTGTGGAAAAATCGGCGTCCGTCGACTTGTCCCTCCCAGTCTGTCGGGAAGGTTTGGCATGTCTCTGGGGATTATATAAAGTGGTTGTGGAGGAAAGTAGTCAGCAAGATGTTGGCAGTAGAGACTGGACAAAGATGGTTTGTTTTATCTGACACCATGGAAGGGGGTGTTGTGGTCTTTTCGAAGATGGTTAAGGCTCATCGGTCCATGGAAATATTACGACACTCTATTCAGGCAGGGAAAACTTGGGGACCTCAGGATGTAGATGATGAGGGTGCAGGCTCCTCTGGTAGCTGTGGGTAGGACTCTTGGAGAGTTTATTTATGTAATAAGGAATGTATGTGGGGATTTTATTTGGCTTTTATGGTAGTAGGGGGAAGGGATTTATCCATTCCTTTTTCCTATGTAATCCATACTGTAATTTCTTATTAATGAAATAAACAAGTTTCTGACCATCCAGCTGTGCCTTTCAATGAGTTTTTGTATTTTAAATTATCTATACTGATCGCTAAGGCATACATAATCCTTTTGTTCAAATATTTTTTAGAATGAACCACCATTCTTAGAGGTAAGAAAAGAATTGTATTTTGTGAAAAAGAAGGGACCGCACTCATGTAAGGAGTATGAGCTGCCTATGTACCTTTGGGTTTTTTTTGAAAAGTTTTAAAATAGTTTTTGTAGAGGATCAGTCCCACGCAGTCTTGGGTAGAGGGTAATGAAAAGTTTTTTTTTTTAGAAGGGGGATGAGAAGAGTCGTAGCGCGTCGAGATTTCCGACTAGGGGTAGAATTTCTTGAGATGATTCAGGTTGACTGGACGAGCCATCTCCTCCCCATCTAGGTCAGTGAGCATGGTGTCACCACTGGATAAGATTTTCTTCACAATGTAGGGGCCGCTCCAATTGGGCTTCAATTTCCCTCTGGGGTCCCAAATGGGTTCTATTATCTCTTTGAGGGCTAAATCCCCCTCCCGGACACCCCAGTACTTGACTTTCTTGTTGAATGATTACGCTATTCGACGATGGTACCCTTGTATGTGGTAAGGTGCTTTTAATATTCTTTCATCTAGGAGGGATATCTCATAAAAATGGCTTTGGCACCAGTCTTCTTCACTAACCTTGCTTTCGAGCATGACGCGTAGCGAGGGTACTTCCAGCTCCACAGGTAGGACTGCTTCCATGCCGTAGACCAGGGAGTAAGGGGTATCCCCAGCAGAGGTTCGGATTGAGGATCGATATCCCCAGAGGGTGTATGGGATCCGTTCAGCCCAATCCCTATAACTTTCGGTCATCTTGATGATGATGGCTTTGAGGTTCTTATTGGCGGCTTCAACTACACCATTGGTCTGAGGTCGGTAGGGAGAAGATTTGTGTCTCTGAATCCCATACTCGTTGACTACTTCTGTGACGTCTGCTTCGAAATGCAACCCGTTATCTGATACCAGCTCGTGCGGGACCCCATATCGGCAGATGATATTTTTCTTGAGGAATTTGGCCACTTTCTTGGCATTCAATACTGTGTATGACTCAGCCTCGACCCATTTGGTGAAGTAATCGATGGCAACCAGGATGAACCCATGTTCGTTTGAAGCCTTTGGTGTAACCTTCCCTATGATGTTGACACCCCAAGTGGAGAACAGCCAGGGAGAGGTCATGTTGTATAATTCTCGCGGAGGCAAGTGTTGAAGGTTGGAGAATTATTGGCATTTGATGCACCTCCGAACATAGGCGGTGCAATCCTGGATCATGGTGGTCCAGTAGTAGCCCTGTCGGTTGATCTTCTTGGCGAGCATGTGACCATTCATGTCGGGTCCGCATTCCCCGCTGTGGATTTTCTGCATTATTTTCTCAATCTCAGCCCCTGCGAAGCAGTGTAGGTGAGTTCCATCGAAATTCCTCTTGAGTAGAGCTTTATGACAGATGATGTACTGGGCAACCAATCTTCGGAGGGTTGTTCGATATTTCTTATTGGAACCCTCGGTATACCTACCATGTTTGAGGAGGCACCATATATCATAGTACCAGCAATCGGCTAGTTTGGGATCTTCAGTGGAGACAAGCTCAATATGGTAGCAATGGGTCGATTTGCCTTGCTTTTGAACTAGGAAGGGGGTCATTGTTATTCCTTCAGGCATGTCGACCATGGAGTCCAAGGTGGAGAGAGCATCAGGTAGGTTATTATTTGCTCGGGGTAGGTAATGGAAGGTGATATCTCAGAATCGGTAGGCTAACTCTTCTAATTGGGCATGAAAGGGTTGGAGATTTTTGTCCTTGACTTTCCACTTTCTGAGCACTTGACCAATAATAAGGGAGGAATCTTCGTAGAAATCAAGGTATTGAATACCTTTCTTGAGAGCAACCTGGAGGCCCATTGTACATGCCTCGTATTCCGTCATATTGTTGGTGCAAGGGAAATCCAATTTTATGGCGATGGGAGTGTGGGAGTCATCTGGGGAGATCAGGAGTATCCCAATGCCATATCCCTTTTTATTGGCAGCTCCGTCAAAGAACATTTTCCATCGAAGGCGATCTTGGGTGGTGCAGAGGATATTTTCATCTGGGAATCCGGAGATCTGGACATCTCCTTTGTCTATGGGGTAATCGGTGAGGTAGTCAGAGATGGCTCTTCCTTTAATGGCTTTCTGTGTGATGTACACGATATCGAACTTGGTTAGGAGCATCAACCATTGGGCCATTTGACTGGATAAGGCGGGTTTCTCAAGAAGGTATTTGATGGGATCCATTCGGGATACAAGTTTGATGGGGAAGGCTAGCATGTAGTGTCGCAACTTTTGGGTGACCCAGACAAGTGAGACACACGCCTTTTCCAAAGCGGTGTAGTTGACCTCGAACCCAGCCAATTTGTGGCTGGCATAATATATGGCTCTTTCTTTACGGGAGTCTTCAAGGTATTGGGCTAGCAAAGCCCCGACTGCAGTGTCGGTTATGGTTAGGTATAGGATCAAAGGGAAACTAGACTGTGGTGGCATGAGAACTGGAGGTTGGGTCAGATATTGTTTGATCTAGTCAAAAGCTTCTTGACAGGCATCATTCCAAACCTTGGTTGAATCTTTTAGAAGGAGATTGAAGATCGGTTCCTAGATGAAGGTTAGCTGGCTGATAAACCGGTTGATATATTGCAATTTCCCAAGGAAACCTCATACTTCTTTCTCTGTTCGGGGTGGTGGCATCTCAAGTATGGCCTTCAGCTTTGCAGAATCTGCTTCTATCCCTTTTTCGCTGACCATGAATCCCAAGATTTTTCCCTTTGTAACGCCGAAGACACACTTCTGTGGATTAAGTCCCATCTGATACCGTCGCAGTCGTTCGAAGAACTTTCAGAGAGCGGGAACATGACCTTCTCTAGTTTTGGACTTGATAATCATATCATCCACATAAACCTCGACCTCCTTATGAATCAGATCGTGCAGGATGGTTGTGGCAGCCCTTTGGTAGGTAGCCCAGCATTCTTGAGACCGAATGGCATAACGGTGTAGCAAAAGGTTCCCCATGGGGTGATGAATGTGGTTTTTTCTTGGTGGTTGGGGTGCATCTTAATTTGGTTGTATCCGGCAAACCCTTCGACAAATGACTTGAGAGCATGACTAGCTGTGTTATCCACGATCATGTCAATATTGGGTAGCGGATAATCATCCTTTGGAGAAGCTTTGTTTAAATCTCGATAATCTACACACATTCGAACCTTCCCTCCTGATTTCGGCACAGGTACAATGTTGGCTAGCCATGTCGGATATTCGATCACCCAAATGAAACCCACGTTTAATTGTTTGACCACCTCTTCTTTGACCTTGAGCGACCATTCGATGCAGAGTTTTCTCAATTTTTGTTTAACCGGCTTGCAATCTGGGAGAGTGGGGATCTTGTGTTGAGCTATTTCAGGATCGATGTTGGGCATATCATCAAAGGACCATGGGAAGACATCTATGAACTCCTTTAGCAATTCTTCGAGTTGTGCGCGCTCATGCTCGTCAAGGGTGGCCCCTATCCTAATCTCGCGCAGTTGGATACTAGAACCGAGATTAATAAAAATAGTCTCTTCTTCATTACCTTGAACGCGGTTATGTTGTTTATTATTAACCTTATTTAGATCAGTTAAGAATTGTTCATTTGTAAAATCATCATCATCAAAAGTTTGATTAGAATTCAAGCAGTTAATGTAAGGCACATCAAGATACTAAAAATCTTCATTTATTTCATTGATAGGAAAAACAGTATTGAGAACCTCATCAAAAGAGGTCTCGATTACATTTGAACAAGGATAGACAGTTGGAGAAGAAATAAGGTAAACATTGGGGTTAGGGGAGATTTCAAGAGGTAGAACTGGTGCAGCATGCCAGTTGAGGAGAGGTGTATCAGCAGCTTTAATTAGACGAGATGGGTCCATTTATGTAGTGCCTGAATGAACCATGCAGAGTGTCTGCCCCAGTATCTGTAAGTTGAAGGAATCTTCGGAATCGCTTTCCTCTGTCTCTTCGGCATCTTTGATGAGCGGTTGTACCTGGTGTGGGAAACTTTCGTCCCCTGGGTAGCTGTCTTGGAAAACGATCTCCATTCCCGGCCTCATCTTCTTGTCTGTGTGGTCATACCATGGTTCTGTAAAACTGCAAAAGGGGAAGTCCTCGCCTTCTTTTATGAATCATCCATTTAAGGAGTCTCCTGAGATAGTTCGGATGTAGTCTAATCATCTCTTTGGTCGAGACTGGCAGATCATTCTGAGCTCTTGTTCTGGTGGTTGATACCCCAAGACACAAGGAGGGAAAGCTTTATTTAGTTCGATGGGCCCAAGTATCCCTTGCTGCATTTGCCCTAGCCCAAGTTCGGGCATGAAGTGCATGTTTCTGAACATCTAAATCACATTGACATTGCCATGAGGGTTATATTCTTGACAAACCCTTTCTTTAAAACTATCCCCTACCGAGAGTAGGAGTGGTTCAACTCGGAATCCTGATAGGAGCATATCATTTGACCCGTGCTATATCTCGAGAATTGGACTGCTGGTGTTTGCCCCCTCGGCATTTTTGTTGTCGCTAAAAATGGTGATGACTCGCCCATCGGCGAAGAACTTTAATTTTTGATGGAGTGAGGAAGACACACCCTTGATATTGTGGAGCCAGGGTCGTCCGACCAGCATGTTGAAACAAGCTGGTATGTCTATGACTTGGAATTGAACGACAGGGTTTATAGGGCCAACCCCTATTGAAAGTTTTATGGACCCCATCACCTCACGATGGGTATTATCATAGGCACGCACATCGGCGGAGGTTGGAGCGAGGTCGCTTTCTTTCAGGTCTAAACACCTGAAAGTTCTCAGAGGGAAAACCTTCAAGGCGGATCCGTTATCGATAAGGGAGAGTGGAACGTACTTTCCCATAACTTCGACGGAGATATTGAGTGCATGATTGTGATTCGGCCTAATTCTGGGGATTTCTTCTTCAGAAAATGATAGAATTCGGGTAGAGGTTAAGGATCCGACCAGATTTACCGCTTCTTCTGGTGTGGTAGAGGGCGGAACTATGGGTCCAGTGAGTAATTTTATCAGAGCATTTCAGTGCAGCTGGGAAGACATGAAAATCCCCCATAGAGTGATGTTAGCTTGGGTTTTCTTCAGTTGATCGAGGATCTTGCTCTCCTCGATGGTCATCTCTGGAATAGGAAGGTTTTCAACGCCCTTCCCTTTGTCATTTGCTGGTAGTGAGCTGGGAACCTGGTAATATCTCCCTGATCTGGTCACGTGATTTACTGAAGAAGGAAAGAACATGAATCCCATTTCCTCGTCAATGTCAGGTTGTGCTGCCACCCTATTTATTTCTCCGAGGAGTTCTTCAAATGATATCATCCCACATATGTCGGCTACCGGGCCAATTCTTCCTGAAGCTTGTTTCTCACTCGAATCTTTGAATTCTTCCCCCCATCCAATGGCAACAATTATGTCCTTCCATGTAAAGTCGATGCATTCCACAACTTCAACGGCTTCTTCATACAGGTCCTCCCATTCTGTGGGGATATGTGTGATTGAAGGGACCAAGCTCCCTTGTAGCTTCAAAGTGTCAAATAACCTGGTGATACTGCAAATGATGTTGGTTTTCCCGAATAATTCTGCCATAGTCTGGACAACATCATCTAGGCGGACTTAGTTGGTTGGTACCACCCATTTGTCTGAATCTTGAGCCCATTTTCGTGCCTCTAAGAACAGTGTGCTAAACTTCTGACAATCGATGACGATCTGTGAGGGCAATTTCAGCCCGAACTCTAGGAGTTGGTTTAACACCTCTGATAATTCTATACTTCCATTTTCAGAACGGATACAGACAGCAATGCATGCTCTGGTAAGAAATGACAGTGCCTAATCAGCGAGGCTAGTAGGGTGTAGGAGGAAATATAGGCAAATTTGAAGAGGTTTAGGGGAGTATATAGGTGTGATTTGAGTTGAGGGATCAAAATCTGGGTCTTCTTCCAAGAAGATGGCATTGGTGTGATTTGGGAGTGGGTTGTGAGTAGTGTTTGGCTTAGGATTGGACGGTGGGGCGATGGTACCCCGATCAATGAGATCTTGGATTATGTTCTGAAGGTGAAAGCATTGGTCGGTGGTATTGTCGGCAGTTTGGTAAAAGGCGCAATGAGCATCGGTCTTGAAGTTTCTTGGGAGTGGGTTTGGCAATGGACGGGGATCCAAGGGTTTGATGAGGTTTCATCTCAATAAGGCTTGGTAAACTTTGGAAAGGGGAGCATGGAGCTCAGTGTATTCCTTTCGGATGGGGGCAGGGCGGCTTTCTGGTGCCCATGATGTGGTTGGTTGAGAGATGTTGTTGATGGTCGAAATGGTAGCACTGGCAGGCTTGTCATACTTTTTAGGGGTGAATTGTCCGGACACCTTCTTTGGTTCAACTTCTGTTTAAACGAGGCTTTCCTCAATTTACACTCCATCCCCTCTGAGAGCTCAAAAGTGGGGATAGTATTATCCTCCCATCGTCGCTCGAAAATGGGGCAAGAAGTTTTTCTTCACTATGTTGACCTGTTCTTATTCGAATGGCCAATTAGTCATGGTAGCTGCTTGCTCCCTCCACGGAGTTATGAAGTTACTGACTGATTCCCCTGGATTCTGTGAGAGTAGCTCTAAATAACAACAGGTGACCTCAAGCTCTTCGTTGTATTTGTATAGTGACATAAATTCTCGGGCTACATCCTCCTAGCTACGAATTCTGGATTCCTCAAGAGATAAAAACCATCGGAGGGCACTATCCTTAAAAGTTTTTTGAAACAATTGGGCCATCACTTCATCAGAAGCCCCTAGTAGAGTCATGGAACGATGATAACTGCGAAGATGAACAACTGGGGGTCCACTCCCCCCGAACTTCTCGATATTTGGCATCTTGAACTTTTCGGGTAACCTTACTTTAGGATAAGGAGACATGTGGGTGTAGCCCATGTAATTCCCAGAGATCCTGACTTGGTCACACTTCTTGGTGAGCATCTTGAGATCCTCTTTGACTTTATTCAACTCCTCCTCCTTTGGATCAGCGACCACAAGCAGGTTAGCCATAGGCTGGGCAATATTTGGCATTGGAAGCTGGGCAGGTGGTGGCCCATTGGCAGGAGGGGAACGTGGAGCATGCTGATATACTTTTGAAACCCAGATAGGCTCGGGTGGACCCATATCACGAGAGAATAGGGCCTCGGGCTCTTGAGGAATAGGAATTTGGTTTCGTTGCATCTCTCGAACCTCGGTTTGGAGGTTGTCAATCTTGGACACGAGCTGAGCTAGGACTGTCGTCAGATCCGGCTGTATGATTGGTGCTTGATCTATATTCTCCATGGAAGATGGATGGATTCCGGACTCGGAAGAAGTAGTAGAGGAACGTATGAAACTCCGGGGTGATTTGACTGAAGACCGAAGCCAATAGGGAGCCAGGCCAAGGGCTTGCGATCGACCTGAGAAGGCGTAGGATGAGATTTATTTTTGAGAAAAAAGGAAGAACTATTTTTGGATTTTCGATAAAGAAGGGATAAATGCTTTTGGATTTTTGATAAAGAAGGGAGAAATTTTTTTGGAGATGGAACTCAGCATGATTATTATAATTATTATGTTTTCAATTGTATTTAATTCTCCTAAATGCAATTTCGAACGGGACCCAAGCTTGGAAAAGTGGGGGTCTTAATATATGCAAAGCTACGGTTTGGACTTGTAACCAGGCTCACGGACAGGGCCCCATTTTAAAAATGCGCAAAAATTGGGCGGTAGGCCGACCCGAAATTTCGACAGAGTTTCTGGTTGAAACCGACAATCTAAAGTGCGTGTCCTAGGTCTAACACCTATATGCGGGTATGCAGTTGGTTGGGTGAATCGGCATGGGTTCCCCCCTTTGGCGTAAATTCCACGATATACGTCTTGCTCTTACGGGCAATCGGTACGTGTGGACAAGCCATTGATATACCTGAGTGTACGTGAATTGCCTCACCATATACCTCATGGGGACGGTACGTGTGAGAGCGAATTCGATATACTCGGCGTACGCAAACGAATTCCCTGCGATATACCTCCCGTCATGACTTCGGTCAAGCGGTAGGATGCGGGGGAACCGTTCGATATACGTCGAAGGTACTTGGCCAATGGATGGTGAGAGTCATATCGCTTAGGCTAACTGCGACCTGTCGGACCAGCGCCCATCACGAAGTGACCCTCCAGTTACTGGGTAAAATTTGGTCAATAGCAATGCTCTTTGGTGATGTCATGTGAATCATGCATGATTCTATTATTAGTATCTTATGATGAGAATGCCTTTCTTGATTATGCCAAACAGGGAGCAAAGTATAAGTACCCCAAAAGGTACACCAAGTATGGATGGGTGATGCATGCAACATGGGGATATACATGTGATCCTAGGTGCACGTGGTGTGAAGTGTACATGGAGAAATTTCTACAAGTGTGTGAACATAAGCATAAGCATGGGATACATATGAGAAAGGGGAACATGCAGATATGGGGGGAAACATAAGAAAATATAGCATCCATGCAAATAGAGTCAAGCCCATAAACAAAAACATAAATCCCCAGCGGAGTCGCCACTGTGGCCATCCCCGATCCTCGCCGTGCGGGCGGGCGCGTGGAGGAAAGGATCCTTCGGGTCCCGCGCGACCCTTTTGGGAGAACTTAGGCCGGCGTCTTTTGAGATGTGATGAAAAAAATTTAGAGAGATTCAGAGTCTCCAGTCTATTTTACTCAAAACAGACAAAAGAAAAAAAGGGGAAGCCACCCCGAAGGATGGCATCCAAAGACATACTGGTGCGTGAGAAACCAAAATGATTCGAGAAGGGTTCGGAAGCTTAGTTACGAAATGGGAAGGTGTTAGGCACCCATTCCGCCCTTTCGGTCTCTCATGAATATTTGCTATTTTCCTTCTGTTTCCCCCCGTGATATGTGTGCATGTGTATATATATATAATGGAGGTAGGAATCCTCGACTTGTATCATGGAAAAGATAAAGCGAGTCGTCCGTAGGAAGATATAAGAATAATATTAGAAAAATAAGATTTAAGCGATTACCCCTACGTTGATCGTTATAATGGAACGATAACGCATACGGAGTAATACGTTACTAAGGGCAAGTATATAGAATATAGGAAGATTAGATTTAGAGCAAATAGGAAGACGAGAGAAAAAGTGGGAAAAAAGGACTCCAGTCTCGGGTTTTACCCCGAGATGCCTACGTAGACTATAAAGGCATCAAAGTCCACGTAGTTCACATATAAAATGAGAGGTGGGGTTTATCCCATAAATCCAAATGGGGGATCTCTTATTTGTAAGTGTGTAGAAAAAGTGTTTTAGTTGTGAGGAAAGTGTGCGAAAAGTATGAGAATCCCTATTTGGAATTTATGAGCAAACCCTCTTTTTCTTTTTCTTTTGGGTTTTATTTATATGAAAATAGGAGATATGCAATAATAATAAATAAAAAAGTATATTAGGATGTGTGAGATGAGATAATAAAAGTGCTACGTAATAAAACAAGTTATTGAGAGTTTAAGAGAATTTAAGAGAAAGTAGAGAAAGTTGGACCTTCTTGAAGATCTCGAGCTTGATCTTGAATGTTGGAGAGCAGCCCTTACACTTGGATGATGATGGAGAGTGGTTAATTCACCAAGTTTGATGAAAAGGATGATGAAAAGTGGAAGTAAAAAGGGGATTTGGATGTTGAAATCACACTGGCTTCGAGAGTGGTTTCTGGGATTCGTTGAGAGAGATTTCTATCAGATCTGGGCTCCTCTTTGGAAATGAGGTGAAGGCCTCATTTTATAGGCCCAGGCAACTGCCGATCGGCATAGACCCGTTCCTTCCTATCGGCTGGTGCCGATAGGCAGGGTCTGGAACCTGCCATTTGGCAGTGCGCTTTAGGCTTTTTTAGAAAATTGGCCGCCGAGGGAAAACTGTTGGTCAGAATCGCGCACGGGGAATACCGTTGGAAAGGTAATTTAGAAACCTTCAAAATTCCTTGGACCACTCTCGGGTTCAGGAGTTAACTTTGGGTCAAATATGACTCAAAAGCGTTTGTCGGTCCATCGGACGGGGGATCGTTCGGACGCAAATGAATCGTTCGTCCGCATGGTAAGTTCGAATCGTCCACGGGGCCAACCATTGGAAAGGTTAGGAGATGTACTTCGACATTCCAAAGAGTTTGACCCAGTTTGGGGAGTTAATTTTTGTCAACTGGGCCCGGGAAGCATTCGGTAATCTCCCGGAGTTAAAAGGATCGTTCGTCCACATGGAAAGTCAGAATCGCGCACGGGATGAACCGTTGGAAAGGGTATGCAGTTTCCTTTGAAGATTCATTCAGCCTCGGTCGAGCTGAAGAGTTTACATAGGTCAAATAGATCCCGGGAGCTCACGGTGGCATCTGGGTCATGTTTCGGACGCGAACGGATCGTTCGTCCGCATGGTAAGTCGGAATCGCGCACGGGGTGGTCCGTTGGAAAGGGTATTCAGTGCCGTTTGAAGAGTCATTCAGTCTCAGTCGAGATGAAGAGTTTGACTTTTGGGTCAAATTGAGTCGGGGGGTGCCCGATGGCCTCTAGGTCAGTACTCGGGAGATGACCTGGGTTTATGGTGATGAAGGGAGGTACTAGGGACCTAAGGAGAGTTAGGGAGTAACAGAATGGGGTGTCTACACTTATCCTGCTTTTTTTTTATTTTGGGTTTTATGGGATGGGATTTAGGTGTCATACGGCTTGATGGACGGACTTAGGCATTTCATTATTTGGGTTTTGTCCCGGAATAGTCATAGGGGGCATTTGTAATGATAAAATTTCCAATTGAGTCCATTATAAGTATTTGGCTTATTCCGAGAACAAAATATTATTTTTGAGTCATAGATTGATTTTTTATTGTCACGATCCCACACATTTCATGACATAAAGTTTATTGAGGACATTGTGGCCAACATTCAAAGATTTATCATGCCGAGATAAATTTGGTGCACGTTTCACGTCTTCATTGCATTCTGATCTCTCAGGTATGAATGCGTAATATTTGTGGGACTCGAAAAATGTTTTTTGGATGTTATTTTGATTGCAAAATGATTTTAAAAGGTTTTATCTTCATTTATTCTGAGCTAAGAATTTTTAAGAGTCATATGAATCCTTCCCTTGTGTTTAAAAGGATCAAATGACATTCACAGTCGTTTAAATGACATGTGTATGTCACTCAAATGACATGGCTTTATCGTTCAAATGACATGGCTATCTCGTTTGATAGACATCCTCATCTCACTCGAGCGACACACCGACTCAAGTTATCTATTTAAGGCGTGTTTTACTCAAAATGTTATAAGTGGAAGAACTAGAAAATATTTTACAATCAGTACATTTTTTGCACAAGTTTTCTAAGGTTTTCAAAGTCTAAAAACATCTTTAGAGTTTGAAGATCTCATCTTTCGAATTCTTTTGCTATAGACATCTTGGTTTACACCATTGGAGTGCGTTCATCACTAGAACATTTGTTTTGTTGGGTTTTGCGGTGAAGAACTAACAAGTTCGTGTTCAACATAGTAGACATTGCCAAGCTGTATCGATGGAAATCGAGGCATTTGTGACGTATGTGCTCTGGATAGGTATCGTAGAAGGACTTATGTGTGGGCACTACGGAGGAGTGGTTGAAGGATTCGAGGAGCATCAAGACTTGTCGAGGATTGAGTCATTGAGTAAGTATATCGTCTGTAGTTTGTAATACCACATCATAATGATCGTATGGCTTGGGCCGTCCGAGGTTTTTTCCCTTAGTGGTTTCCTCATGCATCCGGTGTCACATTTGTGAACTTATTTATTTTACATCCGTTAACACCTAGATGCACGTTTAGGATTAAACAATATAAAATTGGGCTTAACTAAATTTTTTTCACGTACTTGGTGCCTATGAAACTTGAAAAAGAGTTTTCCAAAAAGAAATTTATTTTTGACATCCTTAAAACACATTCGAAAGAAAAAGGGGCAGACAAATTGGTATCAGAGCTAGAAATATTTTTTGTGTGTGTATTGATCTCTTATGTTTTTAAGGATGAATTTCAAAAAAATTTAAAGTTTTAGAGCTCCTATTTTTTATGGCATAGACTATGCTTATTGGAAAATGCGAATGAGAAGTTATTTGAAATCAATTGATGAGCGTGTGTGGGTAGCAGTTGAAAAGGGTTGAACTCCACTAGTCACACGAGAGGGTGGGGCCACTACTTTAAAACTCGTTGAGTCATGGACCGATGACGAACATAGACTTGCACTTTACAACTCTAAAGGTCTTCACGTTATATCCTCACATCACACACCATAAGAGTATAATAAAATCATGACGTGTGAAACTTCAAAAGAGGATTGGGATATACTTGCACTTACTCATGAGGGCACTAGCACGGTTAGGGCATCTAAACTCTAAAACCTATCTACACAGTTTGAGATGAGTAATATGTTAGAGAGTGAGTCGTTTAATGATTTTTATGCTAGGTTGTCCAATATTGTCAACTCGTCTTTTAATTTGAGAGAGAAAATACCGGACAACCTTGTCATAAAGAAAATTTTAAGGTCGATGCCGAGTAGATTTGATGTAAAAGTGACCGTTTGGAACTCCTTGGGTATGCTTGAATCACGAAACTTGAAGAGATTGTAGGTGACCTACAAATCTATGAACTCGATATGTTTACCTTCAAGCAAGTGCTAAATAAAGAAAAGGGCATTACATTGAAATTCTAGAATGAGGAGACCAAATATTTGGATGGTGATTTGATTCCAATTTTGAGGATGTAACCTTCTTGGCAAACAAGTTCAAAAATTTTCATAAGTTCCAAAAGCAATAGAAAGATGCCAAATGACTTTAGAAATCCAAGAACAACAAGATCGATCCCACCCCTAAGGATAAGAGTGAGAAAGTTAAGAGGGATGCGTCGGATAGGTATTTTAGGTAGGAGGGGTATGGTCACAAGGTTGTCGAGTGTCCCACTAGACTTAAGAAGGAAGGAAAAAAACTGATGGCATAGAATTCCACCTTAAGTGATAGTAAATCGAAAGAGGGAGAGAGTTCCCCCATTGAGCGTAACTTTGTATCATTCATGGCATGGCATGTGAGTGACGACGATTAATCTTCTCATGAAGATTCATATACATAACACTTCTGAGGACGTTGAGTATAAATCCCAAGTGAGCGAGGGGGAAGCTAGTGAGGATGAGGAGATTGGTGTAGGAGATTTGCAAGTTTACTTTAGTGAGTTGTATGCGGAAGCGGTAAAGGTGAAAAAGGCAAACTTGAAATTGCAAGAAAATTTGAATGAGCGTGCCGTAGAGAATAATTATGCTTTGATTGAGGATCTTAGGGCATGGGAGAAGAATCTTAGGGAGAAACTAGAATATGTTGCTCTCAACCGTTTTTTATCTCGAGCTACCGATAAATGTTTACCATTCTTCAAAGTTCTCCGAAAAACCTTCGAATGGAATGTAGAATGTAAAAAAACTTTCCAGAAGTTGAATAAATAGTTTGGATCTCCATAATTGCTCTCCCTACCAATCATGGGAGAAATAATATACTTATACCTTGTTGTATCCGAGTTAGCTGTTAGTTCGGCCCTCGTTCGATTAGAAAATGGAGTTCAAAAACTAGTGTACTACACAAGCAAGGCTTTTAGGAGGGTGATGATTAGATTTCCTCGCCTAAAAAAATTGTCTTTGGCACTTATGAAAGCATCAAGAAGAATGAGGCCCTACTTCCAAGCACATACCATTGTGGTTTACACAGATTTACCATTACCCCAAACTATCCATAAACCTATAAAATCACAAAGATTAATGGTTTGGATAGTGGAATTAGGTGAATATAATATACTCTATGTTCCCATAATAGCATTCAAAGGGAAGGTTATAGAAAATTTCAATTCAGAATTTATATACAAAGAGACCACAACTGATCATGAGCCCGTTAAGGGGAAACAAACCGAGAATACTTCCTTGGAAGGGAGATCAAAGCCAAACTAGGTTGAATAGACTTCTCTGAAAGATAGTTCTAAAGTGGATAATTAGAGATCATCTGCTACCCAATTTATCGCCAAAAGTGTGAAGAGCATAGAAAAAAGTTGTTCACGTAAGGATATGTGAGTGATGGAGGCTTTGACAAAGAAATTCCTATCTGGAAGTTGTACATTGATGGGCTCATATGCCTCCGATAGTGAAGCCGTATTAATTCTAAACACCCTTGATGATATAGATATGAAGTATGCTATTCATTTTCAATTCCAAGCTTCCAAGAATGAGATAGAGTGTGAAGCATTGATTAACGGGTTGGAACTCTCTTTCTGATTAGGTGCCAATCAAATATTCACTCATAGCGACTCTTAGTTGATTATCAATCAAGTATTAGGGATATACAGAGTTAGAGGAGAACTGATGAAAAGGTACCTGGCCAAAACTCAAAAATCCATCACTATATTTTTGGCGGTCAAAATGTTCAAAATTTCACGAATAAAGAATGCCTGAGTAGATGCACTTGCTTAAATAGCCTCAAGAACATAACATAATTGAAAAGGAAAATTTTGGTTGAAACCCTAGAAAATATGAGCATTAAGGAAGAGAATATTAGCTTTATAACAATAGATTTAAGGCCATTATGGATGGATCCAATCAAATTATATGTTAAAAGTGTAATTTTGACAACATATCCAAAGAAGGCTAATGAATTTAGATACAAAGCAACCAGCTACATATTGGAAAGAGGAGTATTGTACAAAAGAGGATTCATTGTCTTCTTACTCTGATGCATCCATATATCAGAATTACCAGAACTGACTAAGATAGAACAAGAAGGATAGTGCGGAGCCCACCTAGCAGGAAGATCATTAGTACGATGGGTAGCTATGCAAGGGTATTACTAACCAACTATGAAAGCATATTGTTCATCATGTGCTAGAAAGTGTGATAAGTGCCAAAAGTTTTCCGTCATACAAAGAAGACCGGGGGCTACTCTGACGTCGATCTCTCCCATTGACCCTTTACCATTTGGGGGATTTATTTGGTCGTCCTGTTATCAAGGACAAAAGGACTATTTAAATATTTGGTTATGGTAGTCGATTATTTCACAAAGTGGGTGCAGGCTGAGCCATTGTTGAAAATGCCTTATGAAAGATTTTTTCAGTTTATATCGAAAAATATCATACGCCGATATGGCATGCCATATTCTATCATCAAAGATGATGGAACTCAGTTTGACAACCAGGAGTTTGAAGATTATTTTATTCAATCCAAGATCCAAAAACTACATTGTTCCCCTAAACATCCTCAATGCAATGGTCAGACATAAGTAACCAATAAAACGTTGCTCGATGGCTTGAAAAAACGGCTTGATGATGCGAAAGGAAAGTGGATCAATGAGTTGTATATTATCTTGTGAGCCTAAAGAACCACGTCGAGGAGAGCTACCAGTGAAACTCCATACATGCTTATATTTGGAACTGATGTTGTCATTTCTATAAATGTCGATCTGCCTAGCCATAGGGTGGTTAACTTTACTTCTCCGAAGAGTGTCCTCATTAGAAGGCTAGATTTAGACCTGGTTAAATAAGTAAGAGAGAACGCCACACGACGAACAATTACCTATCAATAATGTACAACCAGGTTTTATAATAAAAGCGTGAATCCGAGTAACTTGAAAAAAGGAGTCTATGTCCTGAAGAAAGTACTCCAAAAGGAAACAAATTAGAGGCTAATTATTATGGTCCGTATTGCATCTCTTCAGTTATCTGACCAGGTACTTACCATCTAGAAACATTTAAGGAGAAAATTTTTAGAACCCATGGAATGCCAACCATATTATGAAGTATTATTAGTAATTATGGATTAAAGATTCAATTATATTTGTAGAAACGTTTTCTAGCATTAACGAGAATTCATTGGATTGTCGTCAGTACACTTCCTTTTTTATGTTTTTTTATGGAATGGGAGATATAACTATCTCAATAGCCGAAGGACTATTATCACAAAAATAATCAAACAATGAAAATTTAAACAAGAACTAACTTCATGTATGACTTTGTCTTTGACAAGTCATGGACACGAAGTCATAACTTTAAATTTCCTGTATGACTTAAAGTAATAAATAAGAAGTTTTATGAGACCAAGTTAAGGAAAAATCCTGTAAAATTTTGTCGCCTATGGTAACTAATTTAAACAAATATCCTAAAATGAAATATATTCGTTTGAACAACCATAAGTGTATTAGTAGAACCTAAAGATAAAAAACTAATGTTTGTCCAAATCAAAAATCGGTCAAGTAAATTAGTCGGTTTAAGGCCTACCATACACACCTAATGATTAACTACTAGTCAGCCAATATAATATGTAAAATGTATTGAACATGTATGGTCTTTTATTCAGGAGATAACGAACTTTATTACAAAATAATTTTCATCAGAGATACAAGTGTAAAAAGAAGGTAAACATCTTCATTCGATTGGGCACTTTTCTAAAGCTTTATCCATTCCTTATAAAGGTCTATTAAGGTAAGAAGGCCAAATTGTGGACCTTAAATCCCTAAGTCTTTCACGACTAATGGAACTGGGCTTACCCATCAAATATTGAGGTTGGACACGGGTATCTTCATCATGAAGACCGTAATCAACCATGTATTTTCTAATAAGGCTTATTAGTATAACATTAGTGGGAACCAAGTTCACATTTATACTTAAAGGAGGATTAGCGTACTCCAATCAACCTGGATTATTCCAGTGCCATAAGGAATCTTCCTTGGGTACTTTTAAAACTGCCAAAGAATTTAACCATCCTTATTTCTAACCTTCTCTCATGGCCTGCTGTAACTCATCCCTCATTTAATCTAAGTCTTCATCATATTCGTTCATCCAGACCGTCTTAGTAATGATAATGAAAGGTCAACCAATGAACCTTCTCAGTTAACTTCTTGATGGTGTCTGTTTGGTTCTTGATCAAAATTACCTAGTGGGCTAGAGTTTCCTTTTGTTCTCTCTTTATTAAATAATAGGATGAAAAACCACTATTTTCTATGATGATTAGCCATTCTCAGTTTGCCACAATACCTCTATCTCCTCCCTTAGCCTGGCATTCTCCTACATTAAGAAAGATACACCTTCATCCTGTTCGGCACCTGCAGATTTCTTTAAGCTTTCAAACTCATTCCTTAATGATTTTTTTTGCATTCCACCAAGCTCTCTACTTCTCTAGAACTTGTCAGTTAACCATTCAGCACAAATTCTTTCTTTTTATATGATGATGAAATAACTTCCAATTTCTTGTCAAAACCTACATCATTACTAAGTCAAGCATACTTTACTTCATAGTCAGAATGCAAAATGGCCAAATAATCTTTATGATTTTCCGACATCTTAAGAATCATCTCATCATAAGTAGTGTTGGTCTCTAACACTTGGTTGAATAGCATGTATAGGTGAATATGCGCTTCTTTTACTTGACTAGAGGCATCCAGGCCGAGTAATTATTCCAATTCATATTCATCCAGGTCCTCATGTCCAGCCCCAAAGAGACAAACCCTCCTTTTGTAAAGGTCGCTTTCTACTGCTGCTATAACAAATCTCCTAGATTTAAACCGAAACATAACATATGAGTGCGACATTCAAGAATAAAGTTCATTAACATTAACACCCTGGAACAAAAAAAAGAACAATCTTATTAAAGTCGTGAGGGAGTACATCAAAAGGATAATTGTTTAAGGTTAAAAAGAAACCACGCATTAGAAAGCACAAAACATGAAATGCAAAAAATCCTAAGGTTGAAATAATGGAAAAATCCAAAGAATAAAATCAGGAGTAAGTTCCTCAAAAACTAGAACCACCTTAATCTAGCAGAGGGGACTCAGGCGCTGCAATGGAAGGAGATGAAACAAAATTTTCCAAGTCAATTAGAGCAACATGAATGTCTGTCGTAGGCTGAGCTACAAAAGAAGTAATGGAACTCTAGTATTTCAATAAGACGAAAGCTTACCTCACCAATTTTCTATTGGATGGACCAAATGAATTTTAAGTCAACAAAATTGACTCTAGAGTTAAGGAAATATTTTTTCCTTCTCTCTGCAGAAAAATAAGCATACTATGTTAGTCGAGCAAATAAGATAAATATAAAAAATATATAAATGTAGAACAAGAGGCCGACCTATGCCACGCTCTTCCCGGGGGCACCTCGGTCCAGTATATCTTACCCCCTCTAGAATGGGAGTGTATTGCCAATGCCTATTGGAATTGAGAAAATGCACCACTAGAGCCCTGTTGGCATGACGTGTATTCAAATAGTGAGTGTTGTCCCCTATGGTCCCCCATCTATAACATTATATTAATTCTTTGGTTCCTATATGAGTTCTGTACAGTTATTGAGGCGACTAACCCCATTTCTACTCTCTAACTATTTGGGACCATTTTAGTAGGGACCGCAATAGAGTATTGGTAAAAGTTTAGAAATAGATTGTCTCGAAGGAAAGTAACTCCACATTCGGAAATAAATATGATCGATGACCAATGACCCTCATCCAAAGTACACAAATCATAAGGCCCGAAAACTATCTCCATAACACCCAATCTGGGATTTTTATCTTTTCCCTAAACTCCTCTAACAATCTCTTGTCAACAATATAAACCATTCTAATAGCTCAGAAAGAAAAAAATTAGAGGAGGGAGGTTCTTAGAGTTATAAGCTCAAGGACGAAACCCTTAAAGCAGTAAGATGGAGAACCAATAGTGGGTGAAAGGAAATTCAAGATTATAGAGTGAGGAAAAATAAAATGGAAATTAACCTTTTATAGGAACATTGATGACTCTTGATATTTGGAATTTGAAATGATTCAGTGTATTAACATTTGGAATGTCGATGGCATCCCAAATCCTGAAAACACAAATAAACTGATGTACCCTTTCTCGGTTCGCTATTTTTCAAGTTACTTATAAAATTGCCACCGCTTCAATACAATCAAAGGGAAAAATTTCTAGTCCTTGAGGTCGGATGCCGACCATGACCATTAAGTGTATCCAATCAGTTATAGAAATGACTACTCCATTATTTCATTTAACCTTCATGTATGCACTATTGGGGGATTTTGTTGTAGCCTAAAAATATAAGTCCATATGGATCAATAAAACATTGACACCTATCAACATCAACTCTAAACTTTCCACAATGGGTAAAACATGGTCGGCTCAGGTACTATCTGATCGGCCGTCCTACCGACCAAAGGTAAGAAGTTGAACAATCAGAGACACGTGGGATATTCAACATTCACAATGCACATGCAGGTGAAATATGTCCAACTACATCTTACTATATAGAGGTGAAAATGCTTGAAGTTATAAAATCATTCCAACTGTTTCCACTTACTATAAATACTTCATTTCCCCCACCTAAGGGGAGCACGCATGAAAATACCAGCCTTATGCTAAACCCTTACATTGTAATGAAGATACTCGAATAAAACCCTAAATATTATTGCCCCGTGGATGTAGGATCCATTCTTGAGCTAAACCACATAAAAATCTCCAGTGTCTTTCTTTATGTTTTATAATATATTTGGTAAGTAAAGGCTAAGATAAATAATTTAAATTTGGACATCAACACTTATATTTGGCCGTAGCTGAATTAGTAGTGATCTCGACATCGATCCTATAAGAAAACGAAGTACAAAAACAAGTTTACTATACCAAAAATGCATACCAAGGAGCGGAGATCCGATATATAAGACTGGAAAAACTATCACTGGACCTAGTAGAACCTTCCTAGAGGATTAACTCATACTTCCAATTCGATACCTTTTTTTGTCTATATAGACCTAGTACTTCGCCGACCAATTCATAAACCTAAGAAATTCGACAGAGTGGTGGCTTGGGCTTTAGAATTCAGAGAATATGACATACAATATGAACCAAGAGTGGAAAATCAATGGCCAGGACATTAAAAATTTTATTGTTGAGTTTAATACTTGTAAAAACTTGCCCAACAAACTTTTAAGGAAAAGATACAAATAACAAAATGAGAAAAGAAGACTTCTATGGAAGATAACTCATTTCCACCATACACCGAGCATAATTATTCGAAAGAGGGTTCACCAGTTCAATTAGATAAGAAAACTCCTATAGAACAAAACTCAAACATTAAATCGACCGAACAAAGTATTTAGGGCCCAGGGTCATCATCTAAATAGGAATAAGTTTCTTGTAACTTAGAACAGTTGAAAAATTATTCAATTACAGGACCTTGATCGTACAAGATTTCAAAGAATCCCCTCTTGTCAAGTAAATGTTCATAGACATATCATCATGTGCGTCCGACAGTGGAGGGGGTTTGATTATTACCACACTGAATAACATTAACATCGAATACGATCTTTGATTCTGATTCGAAGCCTCCAATACTGAGGCAGATTATGAGGCACTCATAATAGTATTTGGCCAAACATTATTTATTAGCGCTGAGCATATATAGGCGAAGATCGACTCTCAACAAATAGTAAACCAAGTACTGGGAGTTTATGAGGTAATAGAGGAGTCCCTAGAAAAAGAACTTTGATAGATCCAAGAGCTAGTTGGAAAAATTCCTAGCAGTTAGAATGGTGAGAATTCCACAATCAGAAAATGCCAGAGCAAACGCACTTTCTCGATTTTCTTTAACTACTAAAACATAGCTCAGAAGAATAATTCTATCAGAAATCCTAATGTTTCGAAGTATCAAAAAAGAAATATGAAACGTTATTGCTTTAGACTTGGGGACATCATAGATGGATCCAATTAAAGAATACCTAGAAAAATGCATTGTCTTGGCAGAACCTAAAGAGGCGAGGATTTTCTGATATAAAGCGACGAGATACGTGCTATAAGGAGGACTCTTATTAAAAAGAGGGTTCATGATTTTATTACTTACATGTGTCCATTTGACTGAAGTCAGTGACTTAATAAAGGAGGTACATGAAAGTTCCTGTGAGGCACATTCAGCAAGGAGATCATTAGTCATGCGAGTGGTTACATAAGGCTACTATTAGCCTACCATAAAGGTAGACTGTGTAGATTGTACAAGGCGATGTGATAATTGCTAGAAATATGCCATAATACACAAGAGACGAGGGGCTTATCTCATGTCGATTACGTCTCCTTAGGCATTTTCCATGTGGGGTATTGACCTAGTCGACCCTCTATCCAAAACAAGGGGAAGTTTCAAATATCTTGTCATTATAGTGGAGTAATTCAACAAATGGATAAAGGCTGAACCCCTGGTGGAAATTTTGTATGAGAAAGTATTCTATTTCATTTGGAAGAACATTATTTGCCATTACAGAATGCAATTTTTTCTCTATCACCCACCATGGAACATATTTTGATAATCAGGAATTCGAAGACTACTGCATTCAATCTAAAATCCGGAAGCTACATTCTGCACATGGTCATCCGAAGTGCAACAGGAAAATGAAAGTAACAAACAAAACTCTATTCGATAGAAATAAAAAAGAAACTAGATGATGCTAAAGAAAATTGGATAAATCAACTACAAAGTGTCCTCTGGGCATACATAACAGAACCGAGAATAGCAATGGGCAAAACTTTTTATATGCTAGACTTTAAAAAAGATGCAATGGTCCCAATAGAAATTGGTCTAATAATTCACTATGTTCTGAATTTTGACTCACCAAAGAGCGACCTAATGAGAAGGTTGGATCTAGACTTACTGGATGATGTCAGAGAACATGCAACACTTAGGGTGGAAGCATACCAATAGAGAACTGCTCGATTTTATAACAAAAGAGTAAAGCCAAGCACTCTAGAAGAGGAAGACTATGTCCTGAAGAAAGTCATTCAGAAAGGGAACAAGTTAAAGCTTAACCGGTACAAATTTTCTATTATTATCCGACTAGGGACTTATAGATTTGAATCCTTGAAAGGAGAATATTTCAAGAACATTTGGAATGTCGAATATTTGAGAAAGTACTATCAATAGTGACAAAAATGTAAAGTCTTTTCATTTCTCTGTAACCCATTTCTGATGATCAATAAAAATTGTTAATTGCTTATGAATACTACCATTCCTTTTCATTTATTTTGTCAGTATGGGCGAGATGTGATAAAAATTCAAAATTGAATACATCTCAACTATGAAAACTAGTGGATGAATATAATTCAATACTTCATGTATAATGCCATTAGATCACTAATACGAAGTTTCAAACTTTGTGTATGACCCCATAATGTAAAAAATAAGCAGTTTACCAACTTCATGTATTACCATCCCATAAGGTTAAGAACAAGAAGCTCTAAACTTTGTGTATATTCTAAACTTGGGGCAAAAAAAAGATACGAAGTTTACCAAATTTAGGAAATCCTTTGCTGTTAACCATATAGATGATAAGGTCCAACAATAACTGGTTAAATAAAAGGTTAAATCCTAATAGATTTGGTCGTCTTCGATAACTAATGTTAATACTTGGTCAAGATAATAATATCCATTAATATAACAAGTACGCTTAAACGTCAGTAGAACCTAAGATCGTACAACCTAGGCTCCTCCAACATTGGTAACTAGTAAGGCATATTAGTCGGGCAATAGTCGACCATATGATCCTAAGACCAAACTTCTAGTAGACCCTTTTCTAAATAACTAACATTCAATAAGTTGACATGAAGGAAAAAAAGATGTAAAATTCTATTTTAAATAAGGAAAAGTTATTAAAAGGCAAACAACATAAAAATATAACAATTTATCAATGAGAATGAGGTTGCTTGCTTGGTGCATTCTCAAAATCAACTGGTGGTACATCCAATGCATGAGGGGTAATAGTTATCCCTAAATCTCGAAGCCTTGGTTGGCTGTTGGAACTGGCCATATTAACTAAATGTAGAGATCGATAAAGTTCATCATCTCAATGCGAGCTATAATCCCTGAGGTATTTAGTAATCAAACTCACTGGGATAACATCCGAAAAAATCCATGAAACATCAATTTTGAAAAGAAGTATTAGGAAAATCTAGACACCCTGGGTTATGCTAATACCATAGCTCATTATCCTTTGGCACTTTCATGAAAGTAAGGACGTTGATCCAACCATATTCATAACCGACCTTGAGAGAATGATCAAGTTCTTCTCCCATATGGGTAAGGGCCTCATCATAACCATCAATCCAAAAAATACGGGGTTCTTTATGGAATTGATATGTGAGGCGACCTATCTTCTCATTCAACCTCATAAGGGTGGAAATTTGATTCTTCACGATTGAATATTAATGTGATAGAGTTTTCTTATTTTATACTTCCTCCCCTGATTACAAAATCCATCCCTACTGTTGAGAAGATTGAACCTTGGGTTTATTTATTTACTTCAATTCCTGCCTCGGGTGAGCATTCCCTTCTATCAAAAAGTAAATACCCTCATTATTCTTGAGACCCACAAGATCAATACGCAAGGATTTATTGCCTTGATCGACTACTGTGGAGACCTCTCAATCACATTTCAGCTATGAGTTGAGAATGAAATATTTCTTGGAGTAATCTAATGATAAAGAAAGAAACTTCGGGTCAAATCCTCCACTCTTCAACAGGCCAACTAGATTCTTTTAGTAGTCGAAAGGAATATTGGTGGCTCATTCCTTACGGCTCTGTTGAACATTTCAAATCATATCATGATAAGCGGTGTTGTCTGGACATGCTCGATGAAAAATAGGCGCAAGCTTAAATATTATTCCTTGCACTCAATATACCTGATGAAAAATAAGCGCAAGCTTAAATATTATTCCTTGTACTCAATACATCTATCATGGCCGAGTAACTGCTCAAGCTTATCTACATCAATCTCGTCGTCTTCGGCATTGAACAACTGATTAATTCTCTCTTGAAAGTCACTTTAGATTATGACCAGGTATGTCAGTCTTGAGTTAAACTGAAAAATATCTGGTCAGATATAAGTACTTGCGAAAAAAAAACTTGAAAAATTTGACAAATACAATAATGTACGGAGCATAAACTTCATTTCAATATAAAGGAAATGTACATCAAGACATTTTAAGTACACTGAAGAAATAAAAAAATAACAAAGGAAAATAAAAGTCCTTACAAGAATACATGGATTTATTTCCCCGCCTTCTCTTAATGAGTAGCAACTTGACCACCACCTTGATCGACAAGTACTGCATGCCCCTCACTAATAATAGTAGAAATTTCCTTCTCATCATCATCAACCTCCTGGTCAATTTTGGGTAGAGTGCCAGGATTATGAAAATTATAAGAGTTCGCATACTTCAACAGTGCCGAACTTGGCAAAGGTTGCATCTCAACCGTATTTGAAGGTTGACTTCTTTAAATAATCGATCTGTATAGAAGCATTAGAGAATGACTTACCCCATCGCCTTGTGAACGCGTACTCCTTATCATTGGCAACTTTGGCCTTTGTCTCTATGACCTGAGTTCTGTCCTGATCGACAACCCTTCAGGCATCCTCAGCCTCATTTGGCAGTTACAACAATATCTTCCATAAGTTTCTCCTATTCCAGTGCCATAACTCTCTCCTCCAATTTCATCTTCTCATTCATTTGGTCTTTCGAAAAGCGATCGATAATTTCTAAAGATTTGTGCAACCTATTAAAGGTGACCTTGGTCGTAGTAAATCAAGAATTGTAAGATAAACGTTCAGAAAAGGATGTTAGAATAAAGAATTAAAGAAGTATGAATAACAATTATATAGTGGATAATTAACTTATACGGGCCAAATTATGATTCAACCGATTAATTAATCTTGAGTGAGGAACAGGAAATGTAGCTGCTTGATCAGCAAGGACTCCAAAACTGATTAGGTCATGAGAAATCTCAAGATGAACTTCAATAGATTGGGCAGTGCCCTTTCCATTGTCAATTTCTTTCTTTCTTACAATATCTATAAATTGAGGTGGATCCTTTATGATCCTCTTAGGCAGAGGTTCATAATCCTTGGCAGGAGACATGTCCATGAGGAGCTGATTGCAAGAGCCCCCAGCATAAGGTTTTTTACTCACAGAGGGAGGCGACTAGGACCTATCGAAGAGATTAGGGATCTTTTTCTTCACCATATTGGTAGAAGATATGTCGTTCGGCACTAGTGAGACGTCCAAAGGCTCAGAGAAGGAAGAAGGGCTTTTTATTAAGAAATTTTCTCATGATTTTATGACAAAACATAGAATCACATGTGGAGGATGTCGGGTCGTCTAAACAGATGGGGGCTAAGGTATTTTTTCAGTTGGTCTAGCTATGAAAGAAGTAGTGGTTGTCTTGTACCCGAGCAAAAATAAGGCCGACCTAGGATGGTCTTCAATACCAAACATTTGTTGAACTGATCACACGATTTTCGAATAAGAAAAGTTCACCTCAAAGGTACGAGCATGTTTTTCTTACTATTATCTTCAAAAGAGAATTCAAAGATATACAATCAACTATAGAAATAAGACAAAAAACAGAATAGGAACATTTAAAATGTGTGTGCGGGTGGCAATACATCCCTCTGTCTCATTGATTTCTCTTGGGACCCTCATATGTTGTACCCTCAGGAAGAGGGAAATAAATTCGCAACCAAGGCCCTACTTGACTGCTTTGTCACCATATAATAAATGTTTTCATTAGTGATACCCCAAGTGTAGCAGTACATTACTACGGAATCCCAATATCGGTCCCATATTGCTTGTTAATACGGTAGACCCCATTAATGATTCTCTAAATATTTAGAGCAACTTGGGCACGAACCACATCAAAATATTAGCAGAATTCTAAAAAGAGAGGGTTGGGTAGAAAGTTACCCCACTCACTATTTCAGTGAAATAAACAGTAGCTAGTCACCTTCAAGTATGTCATAAAGATTATAAGCCCCACTCACCATTTCAGTGACTACCTACAAGGGAATCCTATGAAATACTAAAATCTTCTAAAAAATCTCAATGATTGTATAAACTATGCTTCCCAAAGAATAAGAAAGCAGTAAAAGAAAATTGAAGAGGGATAACAAGAACCTGATAGTGAAGTTCGAAAATCTCTCACACACATCTAAAGTGAGGGAAGGACTACTCTCTCAGATGGCTGAAACACTTGGAGGGGCGCGAAGGAAGAAGATATTATAATAAAGATGAACTAATAAAAAAAGGTGGGAACTGACATTTTATAAGCTTGAAATGGCGTCCTGATGGTTTTCGAAGCATAATGATGATTAAGTGTACTTGGCATGTGCATTCTGATGGTGAATGACCGCTAAAAAAATTATTACCAACATAACCTTAGCACGATTCGTCTCTTAAAATTTGCCAATATTTATAAAATTGCCACTACACTAAGAGTAAGAATTTCTCAAAATGCCAACTCTCAGAGATCTGATGCCGACCAAACACCTATACAGTCCAAGACACAGTCCAAGATTTATGACCAAGTTTCCATGAAGTCGATCAACTCCTTCTGGTTAACACTTCATTAATTTCACATGTCTAACCACTCTGAAGATCTAATGCTCTGGGCAAGCTAATACTCATTTCAATCATGAATGAAGTTATGGGGGCTTTTATTGTACAATAAAAATGAAATGTGACATGGACGAGTGGTATCATAACTGATAACTCTCCTTTTGTGTATACGTCATTGTAGAGTAAAGATGGTCAATAAAAAATCCCTTTTGTTACCTACAAACACACTAAAATTGTATATTGGAAAGTAAGGGGTCAATCCGTGTTCCTTAATGTGGACAAGAGAACAGTGAAGACTAAGTATGATTTTTAAAACAATTTTGAAGGCATATTTATACTACCAATTATGAACTAAAATTAAAACTACACTAATAAATAAAGAAAATGATAAATTGAGCTAAAAATGAGGAGAAAATATTTATGAGATAATTCAAGGGCTTAAACTTCACTACTTAACTTATTTATTTTCAATAATTAGTTTGTCTATTTGAAATACCCCAAAACATATATAAATTCAAAAATTAACTCTCGTTGCATATGTAAAGTTACATATAGTTCTTTTAGACGATTAATATTTAAATTTCACGTACTCAAAAAAATTAGACTTAAACATTTTCTAATAAATCACCTGCTAGGAAAAATTTACTAAAAGTATTTTAAATCATCAAAAATAAGTTTTAGAGTTGAGAAATTCAAACTACAATACCATTCAAAAATTGTCTATCTCTAGTTTAATTAATGAATAAATATTATAATATGAATTTATTATTTTCTACCGAAAATAATTCACTCTCTCTCGAGGCGTAGATATAAAATTTAAAATTCTAATATCAACATTCAAAGGGGCATAATAAATAAACAAACTGAAAATAAAATAATTAAGTTAAGGGTTTTATCTCACCCCTTGAATGGGGTATTTAGACTCTCATTTTGGTATGATTACATATAAAATATAACAATGATACAATAAGGGGCATTAAATAAATAAACTAAGAGAGAACAAAATAAAAACCACGCCTCCTTAAATTTTCATTGCAATCCCAAGCTTTGACATGAATAGTACCCACAAATTTGGATTTTACAACACTAAAAACAATGTTGCTCGACTCAAAATTTGTATCTTACAAATATAATCTACCTCACACCTAAGTCACTATATAAAAAAAGAATAAATAAGAACATAAAAAAAATTATGTTCCAAAAATGGAGCTCCTAAACTAAAAACTACACTAGTACAAATTTCTCTCTTCCCACTCTTGCACTGTTGGCTCCCCTTGCGTGAAATGAAGAGTCTTCTTTTATTCAGAGGTATGGAGGTAGGGGCACTGTAGATGATGAGTTTTGTGCCGTTTGTAGCTGTGATTGGAAACGGCGTGTCAGAGGTTAGTGTAGGGTCGAAGTGGTTAAATCAGTTCTTGATTTTGGGGATGTGTAAGGTTTGTTGGGATCGAAGGTTGGCGAAAATGGGTCGAATGGTGGGTAGGGAAGGTTCGGGTTTCAGGTTTCAGGTGGGTTCATGAAGGTTTGGGTTGCTGGAGCAACGGGTTAAAGGTTAACTTTGGCGGGTATGGCCGCGGTTTAGGTGCCGTCATTTTTAAAAGTTGGTCGTCGATTCAATTGGGTCGAGTCGCCGATTCTGGGGGTTATCCGGTTTCGATCAGTGGGTTGGGAGGTTATTTGGTGTGGTGGATGAGGTAGAGGGGTTAATGGGTTTTGGGGTTATGGAAGTGAGAGGATAAAGAGTGTATTTGAAGGA
Source organism: Sambucus nigra (assembly GCA_949130495.1). Classification (NCBI taxonomy): domain Eukaryota; kingdom Viridiplantae; phylum Streptophyta; class Magnoliopsida; order Dipsacales; family Adoxaceae; genus Sambucus; species Sambucus nigra. The sequence goes on along the minus strand of OX422224.1, from coordinate 135,479,402 downwards.
AGAAGATGAAAGGGTTTGTGTTTGGTGTGGTGACTGTACATGGTATGTGAGTGTAGGTTAGTGTAGTGTTAGGGTGTGATATGTGTATAGGGGTTTAGTGCGTGTGTGTATTTAGATTTGTACCCCAGAAGGATAAAATAAAACCAAAACTTCATTAAAACTAATAAAATCTATAAAAATTAAAAACCTAACCTAAAAATAAATATTTACAAGTCTAATAAAAAGAAGGAAATAAAACAACTTAATACCCAACTAAAATATAAAGTAAATAAAACTAATGGTAAAATGAAATCTATTAAAATTTAAAAACTAAGAAATAAACATCCTAACCTATTAATAAAAAGACTCAAAATAAAATAAAATAAAAATAATAAAACTAACCTAATAAAAGAAAAGAAAAACAAATAAAATAAACAAACTAAAAACTTTAAAAATAAAAAACAAAACGCACACCTAAAATATTTACATAAATAAAATAAAAATAGCCGACGCACAATACAGACTCTAATATATACAACTATACACACAAATAAATCCTAAAAATATACACGACCCAAAATAAAATATAAAATAAATTCTAAAAAATATATATACGACACAAATAAAAATCTAAAAAATGTAAAAGGTGCAAACTAAACACACGCGAGGCTCGAGACACGATTAAGAACGTCTATGCTCGATTAGGGGAGAGAGTAATAGGTACGGGGGTTGGGTAGGCTCTTTTAACCGCGTCATTGCTACATTTGATGCACTTGACCACTTATTTATAACAATTACCTCGAATTAAGCTTGTTTGAGACTGTAGATGCTTATTGACCTACAAAACAAACAAATAACAACATAAGTCCGTTTTTACCGAGAACTAGCTAGTAATTTGCGTCTATTTGAGGTATAAATATAACACTTTTGGGTGCTTATCAATAACACTTGTCATCATAAGATGCTCATCTCACTTACTAGACATAGTCGACACGTCATCTCTTTTGTCGGGTCAGAATTACTTGTGGTCGTCTGAGTGGCTGACTACCGGGAATTAATGTTATCAGTCATTAAACATATATGCGGGACATGCATGGGAATATCAATTTTTCTTATTATACATACACTTGGGTTAGTTATTTCAACTGATTGTGATTATCTCATCATTAGTTATCTCATAAAAAGTAGAAATATGTATCTGCCTGATTTAAAAAGGCATTTCACCTCTTCCACTTCTCTCTCTCCCTCTATAAATTACACTCAATGACACACAAAAAAGGAGAGCTAAAAAGTTTTAACCTAACGTCTACACACAAAGCCCAAGAGAGATTCTTAAGAGCTTGTATCCATCATTTTCATGGTTACAATAGTGCACCTGTGGAGGTAGGCACCTCCTTAGGCTGAACCATGTTAATATCCTATTTCCTTCCATGTCTCTCATCTATCTCAAATCTGAGACGTTAATCTCTTTATTTGTTATTATTTATTATTGGTATTAATTTAGTTAAGACCCATAAAATCCACATACCATTATTAGAGGATAACATCTATCGAAATTCACTAAAAGTTTAATAGAGAAGATAAAGAAGAAAAATTGTTCGTATGAAATTCGAAGTTATCACATCAAAATTATTTTCTTCAATAGTTAATAAAGAACATACGAACAATAAAATAATAAAATGACATAACAATAAAGGAATATGTTAAAAGATCACGTATAGAGACAAAATTTCAGTCCTGAAAATTTTTCATGTTCCTAAAACATTGTGTTCTTTGTGTAATTTTAATAGAATTCCAGTCATATATCAAAAGAAAGATCTCAAAGTTGACTTTTCAAGACATCATTCATGATTGGAACGAGTAGTAGCTTGCTTGGAGCATAAGATCTTCAGAGTTGATAGGTGTGTGGAATGAATGAAAATAGGTGGAGGGATTCTATGATCATATATATTGTGGTTTAAGTCTTTAATTTTCCCATGTGAGAGTTTACGTCTGTACAATAGGAAATGAGGAGAGGTTCAGGGGGCAAACATGATTTTTCCCATACACCACCTCAAAAGGACTATTTTTATAATTTTACTTGTAGATTTGTAGATTTGTTATAGGAAATACAACTTGAGCCGAAGTAAGAACCTGTTTTTTTATGTTTTCCCGACCAAACTTATCAATATGATTCCAAATATTTTATTAAGAACTTAAATTTACCCATTAGTTTGAGGGTAATAAAAATAACCAAATTGTAACTTCAACCAAAAGTTATATTTGACTAGAACGAGTAGTAGCTTGGTCGTAGATTTATTAAATGATTAATCCAGAAAGATGCGAAAAATGAGGACGTAATGATATCTAAAACTCCATGAAGGTTGAAAATTGATGGAAAGTAAAGATCAAAGACATGCGAAGTATCCAAGGTCATATTACAAGGCACAAATTCAATCATTTTTTTGTGAATTAATGAACAACTTCTACCAAAAGAGAGTCTTCATTTTTAGGTTTAATTAAGACCAACGATGAAATCCAAAATCATATCTTACCAATGATCATGTGGTTTGTACATCCTTATATTTTTGTCATGACTTTTATCAACGTGACATGCTTAAAACCTCTACACATGATAAGCGAAATCTCGTATCATTTTGGGCTAGTAAAAGTTTTCATCAATATGATCAAATGTTTAATATTTTCCAAATAGACCACCAAATCCACCACCTTGAGATTTAATTACTGCAGTAGTCTAATGGCATTTATAAAATTTCTTTTAGGTATGGTTCGGTTTAGTTCTTACCTACGTCTATGGGGAAAGGGGAAACAGAGTTTTATATTAATTTGGAGAATTAGTCCAAGATAGATGTGTCATTTCATTCTCCTACCCTCCCCCATAGTTTTATTTAGTAGTTATATAGTGAAAAAAACCTTAACCCTAGTATACCATTATGCTGATAGGGGAGAACATATTCATCCACGTGGTGGTCCCCCGGGCAGGACAACCCTCCCCGTTCTTCCTCAATTAATTGGGGATTGAGGCACTGGTTTAGGTACACAATCGACGTGGATTCAGTTGGACCGACTATTCTCCCTATATAATAGGCCACATGTATGATATGCTCATCGAGGCCAGTGACTTTCTTTGTTTATCCCTTCTGGGAAAGGAGGAAGAGATATGTGGATCTTCTCGTAAAAGACAATAAATACTTGGAAATGTGAATGGTTCGAGTGGATAAATGTTCCATCTGAATTAATTCGCTAACCAAAATTTCCGTCTTCATTAATGATTTTGTACTTTCTGCAATGAGCATTGAGGAATACATAAGTTATTCATTTTTCGAAAATGATATTGGACCTGAATTTTTGATCGAAAGTGTAATTATCTAATGAGGTAGATGTTTTTTATTGGTTTTTTTGAGAGGTCCACGCCAGTGGAATCAAAGAACATATCAATAACACGTTGTCATGTGTAATTTCGGTCAAAAATTATGTTACAATCGAAGTAGTCTTCATTTTTACGGAAAATTATCTTGAAGTTATAAATTTTAATATGGAAATTTTGAACATTCTTTGAAGATCTTAATAAGTTATAGATCATCCTTGTAAACATCCTTTAGCACTTCAAGATAAATACTTCAACTTACATTCTAGAATCAAGTAATGTCTTCGATCAAAGCAACTATCACTTGATTTTCAATACCCTCTTTATGCTTGATATAAAAAGTAATTTATTATAGAAATTAAACCCATTTAGCATGCCTCTAATTGATTTTGTGTTTCCCAATTGTGAAATTTATTTTCCTTTGAATATATTTAAAATAATTTCTCTTCTAACAAATACTTTTTTATATGTTGATAAAATGATTTGTTTTTTAGATGTTGCGTAGAATTATCACACACATTCATATACATAATGTAAAGCATAAATATAAAGAGAATAACAGATAGGTTGAGAGTAACCAAATAATTTTTTTTTATCGTGGTTCGATAAATTCCTTTCATCCACATCTATGCATCAAGACAAGAAATTAAGGAATCACAATTATATTCCCTCTCACTACAACAGACAAATTACCCCACAAAATTATTAAGAATCCTTCTTTGACTTTGAGTGCAAAGGCACTACTAAACTTGAAGATACTATGTAGAATGCACCAAAAAAAATGTAACATGTGGTCTTATATAATGAACACATTTACAAAACTCCTCTAATGAGTAGATATATAAATATGCTCCATTTATATCGATGAACTCTTGTTAATGAAGAAAATACCCATGTGAAGTAAAATATGTTGTTGTATTATTGGAATCACTTCTTCATCTTCTCACTATGTGTGGTAAATGAAAAATATACTTATTTTTTTTTTGTTACACCAAAATGTGGGAGGAAAACACTCTATATATGTAATTGGTTTAGCGTGCAAAAATGTGTTGTGTTTTACATTAAAAGTGTGAGAAGACTCTCTCTTGAAATATTTTCAATGGATCATTCACAAGGGTTGTATTTTACAAAAAAAAAATATGGGAGATGGAACTCTCAAGATATTCTAGTGTAGAAGTTTCTTTTAAAATTCTTGAACCCAAAACTAGTTGTTTTCACCTTTCCGAATAATTGAGTCGACTCAAACCAACATTGACTCAACTTAATATGAAAATCTCGGGCTCACTTTGTTTGAAAGAAAGTCTTTTAGCGTATTTTGTATTTTTAATTATTACTAATTAACTTTATATGTCCACGCGTGTGCTTATGTCTCCTTAGAAGTGTAAATATTTAATATGGTGAGTGAGTGATGTTGGAGCACGAGGCCCCCATATTTTAAGATCTTATAATTAAAAAGTAAATTCCTTTTTAAAGATGCGGAAGCGGAGATGGTTCAATTAAACAATTACAAATTTTAATTTCTTTTCAAATTAAAATTAATCAAGTTAAAAGTGAAATTAAATTTATTAACAAATGTAGTTTTTACTTAAACCAATTTAACCCAAGTCCTAGAAATTTGCCTAAATCATATTTTCAATATTACCAAATTAGGCCAAACCAATTTTAACAAATTAAACGACGACTTGAATTAAATTAACTTTTAACCAAATTATTATGTAGCACCAAATTAAACATGAGTAGTGATTTAAACCAAATTTTATCTTTTTACCTAAGCATGCGTTCTAAGTGATTTTGCAAAAGATAAAATAAACAAAGAACCACCGCGCCGTGATGTACGAGGAAAAACCCGCAATGGGAAAAAACCTCGGACGGCTCTAGTCTTAATTCCACTAAGTATGGTTTTACAATTATAAGACAAATGACTTACTTCCTCGACTCGACCCCTTTCAAGCCTTCACGCGTCTTCTTGTAAACACCTCCGCCTAGTCGACAACCCCGGAGCTCCACCAAAACCTTGGACTTCACCAATGAGACAATTGGAACACCGTCAACCACACATGGTGCCTTTCACCATCTGAGAATGCCGCAGCAAAACAACGAGCTTCTTCTTTGAGGGATGTAGAAGTAAACCCAAACTTTTCTTCTTCAAGGTGTAGTGATAAACCAGTGACAAACACTACAAGCAAGATATTTATATCGAAGCTTGGAATAAACAAACTATGGATGTAAAACAGAAGTGTTTTAAAGATTTTTTCTTTGAAAAAATATACACTCAAAACATGATCTTTTTCTTCTTTGAATTTTTTCTCTCAAACTCTCTCTTGGAGATGGAAGGATACGAAAAAGTTGGTTTTCCAAAGTTGGTCCCCACACTTGATAAGTCTGTCAAAAGTTAGTGGGAAAAAGTAGTGGAAAAAGTGGGAAAAACTGCTCAAAACTGCCACAAAAATTCCCACCTAAAATCTCATTCGAACGAGATTTTCGTTCGAACGATGTCTCGTTCGAACGACCCTTCTAATGAAGTTCCAGTGGCCTGATGGAAAATCTCGTTGACAAACTCGTTCGAACAACATTCTTGTTTGAACAAACCAACTCGTTTGAACGACAATATCGAATGAAGTTTTAGAGGCAAGATCGTTGGAAAACCTCGTTCGAACGAAAAACTCGTTCGAACGACAATTTCAAATGACTTTTCAGAATGTATAAAAAATCAGTTTTAGCCCAGAAACTTTATTTTAAAGTTTTAAAGAATCTTTTTAAAAATAAATAATAGTTTAAACAAAACATACACTCAATACTAAATGTTCCAAGCTCCTATATAAATATGTAATGCATTCATACCTTAGGATTAAACGGAACAGATGTTGTTGACGTAGAAACGAGGAACAACAAACTCGACATTTTGATGAAGCTTTAAACTTGGCCACTACGTCTTCAATTTTAGTATATCATAGGCTTAAAGGATGGTCAAGAACTTTATCCTATGACTTAAACATTTTTGTCCGGAATTGAGCCAAAACTACAAAGGAATCAATTGGAAATTTGTGTCCTTAAAAATCTCCCCCTTTGGCTATTCCGGGACAAAAACCAACAAAAATCCTAAAGGGCCGTCAAGCTCTACTAGACTAATAAAAAATGTCCCACCCAAAATAAAATTACAAAGCTTGACTCAAACAACCCAAGGATTAATATCTTCGTCGATGATGAAAGTTGTCATTTAGAAGAATTACTGCACACTTAAGCAAACTATCAAACGCATAGGTAATATCAAGAATATTAAATGCATGTAAATTAAATACTCTCCCTAAATTAATTCTCCCCTTTATCAACTATGAGATAAGAAGATAACTCTCTCCCCCTATGTTAAATCTCCTAAACTTAGATACGATTATAATAGGATTAAATACCCATTTCCCCCCTATCATTATACCCCTTTTTGTTTAGAAATAGACAAAGACTAAAGAATCAAAGATTAACTTATCTCCCCAATTAAAGTATAGACACCCCCCTAAACTAAAGAAGGGATAAATAGGATGGGATAACAAGTTAAACATGCAATAGTGCATAAAGTGATGAGAACATTAAAGTACATGGGCAACAAAATCATAACTAATCCAACAAATAATAATGGATACCAAATAGGATGCAATAAAATGATACCAATATGATACAAAAAGTATTAAGCATCTGATATCAACAAAGAGTGCAACAAGATAGATACCAATTATGAATTAAAGCGTAGATGGACTAGAAAGCACGACAAAGGCAAAATAATACCATATATGTGTAGACATAATGAATATCACTAACGCACACTCACATATATAGGTATACATACCACACATGACACAAAATAAAATAAGATAAGATTTTCACACTCGTATGGCAAAAATGTGTTATATGAAAACGAAGTGTTGGGGTGTGAACTAGCAATAATTAAATTTAGACCCAATCACTAAAAACATGTTCACGGAGTTCTCATTTGATTGCAAACTTCATCACATTTGGATATAACCTCACGTGACAATATAAATTGAACTTAATGAACAAACATACACAATGCATACAAGCCTAGACTTTTGATGATTCTACAAACCAATAGAGTCATGACATTGAAAGTACAACTAGGATAAACGGACATTGTACAAACCGTTGATATACCATCCAATCTCCCTCAATAAGCATATATTATTTTTGAATGATAATATCAATTAAACATAGGCCTTGGCAAATATTTTCTTTTAATGACATATATTATTTTTAGGCCTTTGGACCACGTATTTCTTTTAGGTCCAAACAAACGGTGGCTTACTATTCGCAAAGGATAATAATTCCTTTCGGAGCCCTTCCCCATGTACATTTATATACATCATTTTTATATTTCACACAAATCTCACGTGCAACAGATTTTGACACGCATTAGTCCTCCTAGGTCACATAACATGTAAATGACAAGGTTGGTAGGAGAACACCTCACAAAGCTCAAATATACATATGAAGGTAAAATTTTAAGTGAGCTCGTGCATGTGTGAATTGGGGCATATAAAAATAGAATCCATTATAACAACACAAAATCCAACTACTCCATGTAAGCATGGTAAAGAACATTTTAAGGATTGACAATCTTAACAAAAAGTTCTAGCCACGTGGAAGCGAAAAGGAAGGGATTCAAACACAAGAATATGCCACATAAAGTGTGTCAAACTAAAATACACACAAAAAAATCTTTTTGAGTTTTTGACAATTTTTAACTAAAAATAAAAATATTTACTCAAAACAAACACAAAAATCATTTGTATTTTTCATTAATCTTAAATTACTAAAAATAATAAAACACAAATGATATACAAAAATATTTTTGTATTTTTCATTTAATGCAAACTAAAATGAAAGAAGTATAATACAAAAGATAAACAAACATTATTATTCTAGCATGTGATTAAACATGGAGCATAGACTGGAAATTGATTTAAACAAGCATACAATTAGCATGATAATATAACACGAATTACAAAAGCTAAAGTATGCAAAGAAAACTAACACATTCAACCTTTAGATTTTGCAAGGGAGGAAGCATGTGAAAGTAAATGAGAATAAAAAATACTATTTTGCAAAGCGACCAAGTCGGATCTCCTAACCCAAACTAATGACGAATGATGATCTCGGGGTGTAGGAATCTTGACTACCTTGGTTCCCTTACGTTGGTATTTTCTAGGACCTCGTTTAAGATCATAACAAAATTTTTTAAGATGACCTTTTCGACCATAATGTGCACAAGTAAAAACACGTTGAAAATTGGTACCTAAGGATTGATCTCTAAAGACTTTCCTAGGTGATCCTCCTAAAACATGGGTTTTGGCTTTATGAGTAGATTCATTACAAGTATCAATGTCTAAACCACAAGTGTCATTTTTAATTTGGACCGTTCCTGAAATTTTATCTAATTTCTTTGAACGACACTCCAAATCAAATTTGACTTTACTAGAGGCTTTTAATTTATTTAGTAATTCTAAAATGTTAGACTCTAATAAAATATTGCGCTCTTCAAATGCGAGAAGCTCCTTTTTCAAGGATTCCATTAAACCCTTAAGGCTATCTCTCTCGCCTTCTAAATATTCAATCTTCTCACGTGTCCTTAGGTCTTCAACCAACAAATTATCATCAACGACCTTGACACACTCTCTTAAACTAGTTTTTAACTCCAAATTATCTCTTTTTAATTTAATAGATTCTTCATATAGTTCTTGAAAAGCATTTTGAAGTTCACTCACATCAATCTCATTTTCACTTTCACTATCTCTTTCTTCTCCACTCTCGCTACCATAAAAAATAAGGGAATCATAAAATTTGACCTTGGAAGTGTCATGTGTTAAAGTTTCATCACTATCACTCAACATAGCCATATTTTCAAAACTTTGTAGCAAACATAGCCATATTTTCTGAGTCACTATCACTTTCACTCTCTACTACTTATTTTTCCTCCTTTCGGGATTTCAAAGCAACGCCCTTATCTATTTTCTTTTCAGTTTTAGAGGGAAACATGTCTAGTTCATAGGTTTGTAAATCAGCTACGAGCTCTTCTAATTTCGTAGAGGCTAAAGTGGGTAAAGAATTTAACACGGTCACCTTAGGAATAAATCTATCGGGTAGAGACCTTAAAGTTTTCTTTACTACTCGGTTGTCGAGTATTTTCTCTCCCAAATTAAAAGATGAATTAATAATATCGGAAAGTCTAGCATAAAATTCATCAAAAAAAAAATTCATTCATTTTGATGGTTTCAAATTGAGTGGTGAGGTTTTGGAGTTTCAAAGCTTTAACAACACTAGTACCTTCATGAGTGAGTTGTAAAATATCCCAAGCTTCTTTATCTATTTCACACGTCATAATGCGACGAAATTAATCCGGTGTGACCGCGCTAAACAAGGCATTTAAGCCACGGGAATTAAAATTTGAAAGTTTAAATTCATTCTCACTCCATCAATCGGCGGGTTTGGGAACAGGCTCATTATCTACTAAATGTGTAGGTGGGGACCACCCGTTAACGACAGATAACCAAACTCTCTCTTCGATAGATTTTAGTGTCGATTTCATCCGCGCTTTCCAATGCGCGTAACTAGAACCATAAAAAATAGGAAATTTTGGAAAAGGGGAAAATTCCATTTTTAGCAAAAATATTTAAAGGATCTTAAAGGCAATAATTTAGCGATCCTGGTCTGATACCACTTGTTGGAGCACGAGGCCCCCAAATTTTAAGATCTTATAATTAAAAAGTAATTTCCTTTTTAAAGATGCGGAAGCGGAGATGGTTCAATTAAACAATTACAAATTTTAATTTCTTTTCAAATTAAAATTAATCAAGTTCAAAGTGAAATTAAATTTATTAACAAATGAATTTTTCACTTAAACCAATTTAACCCAAGTCCTAGAAATTTGCCTAAGTCATATTTTTAACATTATCAAATTAGGCCAAACCAATTTTAACAAATTAAACGACGACTTGAATTAAATTAACTTTTACCCAAATTATTATGTAGCACCAAATTAAACATTAGTAGTGATTTAAACCAAAATTTATCTTTTTACCTAAGCATGCATTCTAGGTGATTTTGCAAAAGATAAAATAAACAAAGAACCACTACGCCACGATGTACGGGGAAAAACTCGCAACGAGAAAAAATCTCGGACGGCTCTAGCCTTAAGTCCACTAAGTATGGTTTTATAATTACAAGACAGATGACTTACATTCTCGAGTCGACCCCTTTCAAGCCTTGATGCATCTTCTTGTAAACACCTCCGCCTAGTCGACAACCTCAGAGCTCCATCGGAACCTTGGACTTCACCAATGAGACCATAGAAACACCGTCAACCACACATGCTCCCTTTCACCATGTCAGAATGCCGCAGCAAAATAACGCACTTCTTCTTTGAGGGATGTAGAAGTAAATACAAACTTCTCTTCTTCAAGGTGTAGAGATAAACATGTGCCAAACACTCCAAGCAAGATATTTATATGGAAGCTTGGAATAAACAAACTATGGGTGTAAAACATAAGTGTTTTAAAGATTTTTTCTTTAAAAAAATAAACACTCAAACATGAACTTTTTCTTCTCTGAATTTTTACTCTCAAACTCTCTCTTGGAGATTGAAGGATATGAAAAAGTTGGTTTTCCAAAGTTGGTTCCCGCACTTGATAAGTCTGTCAAAAGTTAGTGGGGAAGAGTAGTGGAAAAAGTGGGAAAAACTTCTCAAAACTGCCAAAGAAATTTCCAGCCTAAAATCTCATTCGAACGAGATTTTCGTTCGAACGAAGTCTCGTCCGAACGACCCTTTTAACGAAGTTACAGTGGCCTGATGGGAAATCTCGTTGCCAAACTCGTTCGAACGACATTTTCGTTTGAACAAACTAACTCGTTCGAACAACAATATCAAACGAAGTTCTATAGGCAAGATCATTGGCAAACCTCGTTCGAACAAAATTATCGTGCGAACAAAAAACTTATTCGAACGATAATTTCGAACGACTTTCCACATTGTTTAAAAAATCAGTTTTAGCCCAGAAACTTTATTTTAAAGTTTTAAAGAATCTTTCTGAAAATAAACAACAGTTTAAACAAAACTTATACCCAATACTAAATGTTCCAAGCTCCTATATAAATATGTAATGCATTCATACCTTAGGAGTAAACGGGACAAATGTTGTTAACATAGAAACGAAGCACAATAAACTCGGCATTTTGTTGAAGCTTTAAACTTGGCCGCTACATCTTCAACTTTAGTATGTCATAGGCTTGAAGGATGGTCAAGACCTCTATCCTATGATTCAAATATTTTTGTTCGGAATTGTGCCAAAACTATAAAGGACTCAATTGAAAATTTGTGTCCTTACAAGTGACAACAATATAATTTGAATGAAAGATTTCTTAGGTGCATGATTAAATGGTTGAGTTGTAGATTTAAGATTAATATATGTGTCATTGTAAGAGAGTTTGTATACGAAGGTTGTGTCTATTTTACTTATTGGTCAAAAAATATTTTTTTTCTTTTATGTGTATCATTACGGATAATGATAGGGTGACACGCATGATAACACATTTTGGGACACTAAGAAACGTGTCAATGTTTGATTAGTGGACATCTTAAGTGGATGTGTCTCACTTAAGTTATCAACCAATCAAATATGGACATGTGTCCAATATCCCTAAAATGTATCCCCATGTCTATCAATGTATCACTACCCTGTATCACTATACATGTATGCATATGTATGATGTAAAGAGAAAGAATAAAACTCATTACCTTATTGAGCCAATGTTTTTCGCGCAAGGTGTTATGTGTACTCTTTTGTAGAGACCATTAAAGCCTACTAATGACCATTGGATGTAAGCAAATATACGTGTTACCATTTTTTTGTAGTTGTTGGATATGCGATGGGAGATCAATAGCCTTTCATTTATTGCTTAACAAAAACATCCAATCACAACTTTTTTTTAAAAAGACTCTGAGATGTTTTGTTCCAAAAATTGATACCCAAGTATATACTAATGAGTTTTGCTCATTATGGTATATACCTAAAATTGACATCACAATCCAACGTTGATACTTATCGCTCCCACACGTTGACATGCGTACACTTCACTAAGCCATTTATTAAATTTTTATTATATAAAGTAGTCTAGACACATATGTATTTGGTCAATACATGCATTTAGTTGGTTCATATATTAGGAGTTCCATGTATTGAAGTCTAAATGGGACATGTGTACAATAAATGTAATAGATACATGTTTTTTGGGTAGATACATTTTAGAGATCCTATAAATACTCTTGTAATATTGGCATTTGAAGTGAAGTCATAACAAGTCAAAAATATTGTGTGAGTACTAAAGAAAAATTCTCTCATCATATTAACTGTTATCTCTCAAATATTGAGTTTGTTAGTGTATTTTATTATCTCTCAAATATATATACTTTTTAGCGGTCATGTATTTGGATGAAGGGGTTTACGGAGGCACCCTCAAGTTGAATAAAGATTTTGGCTCTTTGAATGAAAGATCTAAAGAAAATTATTTTCATGTCCGAATTTTTGGAATGTGAGGGTATTAAATGCTTTTGTAGGTTCCTCAATTTGTATGTTTGCTTCACGCATTAGTAGTGCACCATATTTACACATACAATTTCCGATCTATAAATAGTAATATGTTGTGCTTATTAGATTTTTTAAAGTATATTTTGTATAAATTTATAACATGACATATACTGTTTAAAATATTTAATGTAAGATATTTAGATATTGTAATCTATTTAATGAGTTCATCTTGATTCTTTTAGGGTTATTTTATATTGGTATTTATGTACTTTTAAACATAATAGTGTCTTTTATAACAATTTTTATATATTTATTTAATATTAATTTTCATTTATTTAAAATAATATTAAGGTATTCAGGCACATTATCTAGGATCAAGATATCTTTATACTATGTTATAAAATATTTTTAGCATGCATTAAATATATTATCTTTCATAATGCGATTATCCTAAAAGTATCCTTCTACGTCCACGCAACGTGTGGCCTGCAAGCTAGTTTATTCAAAGAATCTCAACCATTGGTTTAGTATTTAATCTTAACACGTGTTATCATGGGATAAAGTAAATTGGTCTTAAGAAGCATATTATCTAAACCACTTGGATAAAGAAAGAATCGTGTTCCTTGAATCATTCACGCCATAGACATTGTGTTGATAATTATTTTATTCATTGAATCGGAATAACTTTCCATTCAAGCTTTACGCCTAAGTTTTGTCATTTTGATATTATTAAACACCGAGCTTGTTAAGCTATGTATTTATCCAAACATTTCTTACATGTAGAAATTTATCTTTCCAAATGATTCAAGCCTCCATTTGTAAACCTTTTTACATTAAACCCCAAACCCTTTGTGTTTTTTCAAAAACCACTTTTGATAAACCCTAAACAACTAGAGGAGAAACCCTAAACTAATTAGTTTGTTTGGTCAAAACCTCCTGAAAATAGACCCAATTAATACAAACAAAATAATTAAATGAAACATAACAAATATAACAAATAAATTATTTGTATGCCAATGTGTATAAATAATTCAATATTAATATTGTTTGTCATTATAAAAAATCATTTAATTAATATATCATATTCAGACAAGGATCTAAAGTTTGAATAATTAATGTAAAATTCATTTTCATGAGTTGAATATTTTTTGTGAGAATTATTTTACTTTTCACTGAAATAGGAAATATGATGTCATTCTTGATTGATAACAACCCCAATAAATAACATTAAATGCATCACAATGAACTTCAAAGACCTTGTTGAAATTCGAGAGTGACAAAATAGAAGTGCAAGTAATCATCTTTTTTAATAACTCAAATCCTTTGTGAGTCATCAGTAAATTTTTAACTTATGTGCATAAGGCACTTAGTTATTGGGGAAGTAATGGAGATAAATACCTTAATTAACAATGATAAAAGGTAACAAGTCCAAAGATTATGAAGCGAAGTTGGAATAGGCCAACTTTTAATTTCTTAAAACTTTCTTGAAACAACCTTTATTACTTCACTGAAGCTAATATAGACCAAAATGATAAAGCTAATTGTCAAAAAGTCACATTTTTTTAAATTCACATACTGTGGCCATCCCTTTCAATCCTCGCGGTGGGAGAGACGAAGAAGAGGGGGTGGGGGGGTGTCCTCTTTCGTCTCAAGAGGATCTTGGTCCCGCACATCCCTCTCACGAGCGCTTCGACCGACGTCGGTGATGAGGTGAAAAATGTAGAGAGATAGAGTCGCCAGTCTATTTTACTCAAAACAGACAAAAGAAAAGGGAGCCGTCCCGAAAGACAACATCCAAAGACATACTGATACATACGAAATCAAAAATGATTCAAAAAGGGTTCGGAGGCTATGTTACGAAATGAGAAGGTGTTAGGCACCCATTTCGCCTTTACGGTCTCTCATGGGTTATTGTTGTTTTCCTTTATTTCCCCGTGATATGTGTGCATGTGTATAAGTATGGAGATAGGAATCATTGACTTGTATTATGGAAGAGATAAAGAGAGTCATCCGTAGGAATGCTCTTAAAAGTAATATTAGAAAAATGGGATTTACGCGATTATCCTAGCATTGATCATTATAACGGAATGATAGCATATATGGAATAATACGCCACTAAGCACAAATATACGTATATGTAAATATATAGAAACTAAGAGAGTTAAGTTTAAAGACTATAGAAAAAATTGGAAAAAGTAGAAAAACGGACTCGAGTCTTGGGTTTTATCCCGATACGCCTACGTAGCCTATAGAGTCATCAAAGCCCACATAGTTCGTATGCAAAATGAGGGGTGGGATTTATCCCATAAATCCAATCGGGGACTTCTCTTATATGTGTGTATGTGTGTAAAAAAGTGTTTTAGTGTGAGAAAAGTGTGAGAATTCCCGTTTGGAATTTACGAGCAAACCCTATTTTTCTTGTTTTTTAGGTTTTATTTATTTGAAAACAAGAGATGTGCAATAATACAAAATAAAAAGAATATTAGGATATATGAGATGCGAGAGTAAAAGTGCTAAGTAATCAAACAAATTAATGCGAATTTACGGGAATTTAAAGAGAGAGTTGAGAAAGTTAGACCTTCTTGAAGATCTTGAGCTTGATCTTGGATGTTGGAGAGAAGCCCTTGCACTTGGGTGATGATGGAGGGTACTTGATTCACCAAGTTTGATGAAAAGGATGATGAAAAGTGAAGGTTGGAAAGGGATTTGGATGTGGAAATCACACTGACTTCGAGAGGGGTTCTCTGAGGTTGCAGAGAGTGATAGGTTTTCAGATCTTTTCCTCCCTTGAAATGAGGTTAGGCCCTCCCTTTTATAGTCCCAGGCATTGCCGATCGGCATAGACTTGGTCCTGCTAATCGACAGGCGTGTGTAGGCACACTACCGATAGGCAGGGTTTGGAACCTTCCATTTGGCAGTCTCTTCCAGGTTCCTTTGGAAAACCAGTCGTAGAGCACGAACCGTTGATCCAAATTGTGCACGGGGTGAACCTTTGGAAAGGTAATTCAAAGACCTTCAAAATTAATTTCCCGGGTCTGGGAGTTGACTTTAGGTCAAATGTGACTCAGAAGCGTTCGTTGGTCCTTTGGACGGGGAATTGTCGGACGTAAATGGATCGTTCGTTCGCATGGTAAGTCCGAATTATCGGAAAGATTAGGAGACGTACTTCGACATTCCAAAGAGTTTGAATCAGTTAGAGGAATTAAATTTGGTCAATCGGGGACTAGAAAGGTTCGGTGACCTTTCGGAGTAAAACAGATCGTTCGTCCGTACAGTAACTCAGAATCGAGCACGGGGTAGACCGTTGGAAAGGGGTTTTAGTGCCCTTCAAAGATTCATTCAGTCTTGGTTGATCTAAAGAGTTTAATTTGGTCAAATAGAGTCAGCGAGCATTCGGTGACCTCCTCATCAAGTTTCAGGGGAAAACGGGTCGTTCGTCCGCATGGTAAGTCCGAATCGCGCACGGGATGGACCATTAAAAATGGGTTTTAGTGCCCTTTGAAGAATAATTCAGTCTCGTTAGAGCTGAAGGGTTTGACTTTTGGTCAAACGGAGCCTGGGAGCACCCGATGACCTTTCAGTACCCCGGGTATGACTTAGGTTTGAAATAATGAAGGGAGGTGCTAGGGACTTTAGGAGAAGTTAGGGGTATTAGAATGGGGTGTCTACAGAGCCCCACGATGAGTGAGTTTGGAACAAACGATAGCCGTCGAATAGACACCATATGTTGCCTTTGAAAGAGGATGACCAGAGGGTCGAGGTCGATTTTGAGGACCTAAGGATGAGGATGACCTATTCTGCGGGTCGAAGTCAATTTTAAGGGCTTGAAGAGGGTGACCGATCCTGTGAGTCAAAGCTAATTCTGAGGTCTTAGGGATGAGGGTGACCGATTCTGCGGGTCGAAGCCAATTCTGAGGGCTTAGGGATGAGGATGACCGATTCTGCTAGTCGAAGCTAGTTCTGAGGGCTTAAATTGAGATGACCAATTCTGAGGGCTTAAGTTTGAGAGTGACCGATTCTGCGGGTCGAAACCAATTCTGAGGGCTTAAGTTGGGATGACCAATTCTGTGGGTTGAAGCCAATTCTGAGGGCTTAAGTTAAGATGACCAATTCTACGGGTCGAAGCCAATTCTACAGGCTTAAGTTTGAAATGACCAATTCTGCGAGTCGAGGCCGATTCTACAGGCTTAAGTGTGGAACGACAATTCTGCGGGCTTAAGTTTAAAATGACCAATTCTGCCGGTCGAAGCCAATTCTGAGGTCTTAGGTTGAGATGACCAATTCTGCGAGTCAAAGCCAATTATGTGGGCTTAAGTTTGAAATGACCAATTCTACGGGTCGAAGCTAATTCTGCGGGCTTAAGTGTGGAACGACCAAATCTGCGGGTCAAAGCCAATTCTACGGGCTTGAAGATAAGGGTGACCGATTCTGTGGGTCGAATCCAATTCTGTGGGCTTAAATTGAGATGACCAATTCTGTGAGTCGAAGCTAATTCTGAGGTCTTAAGTTGAGATGACCAATTCTGCGGGTCGAAGCCTATCCTGCGAGCTTAAGTTTAAAATAAACAAATTTGCGGGTCGAAGCCAATTTTGCGGGCTTAAGTGTGAAGCGACCAATTCCGCGGGTCGAAGCCAATTCTGCGGGCTTAAGTTTGAAATGACCAATTCTGCAAGTCGAAGCCAGTTCTACGGGCTTAAGTGTGATGTTCTCGGGGAACTCTACCAGGAAAATTACCACATGATTTTTATTCGAGCTGGGGAGGTGATTGCTGGGGAAATCCTCGTGTCTTTTGGAGACACTAGCAGGCGAACAACCACTCTGATACTGGGGAAGTGATTAGGTGGTATAGTGTTTGGATGTATTTCTCCAGCAAATTTGAGACCTTTGGGGAATAGGAGATGATCCTGAAGTTTTGGATATTTTGTAGGTCTTCTAGGGACGTTGTCGGGGAGATATTCACTTGGCTTTTGAGAGTTACACTGGGGAAATAGGGGTTCCACTTGAGGAAGTGAGGAATTTTCTTGGTGAAATACTCTAAATCCTTTCCAGGATTTTTAGGAATTTTTTGAGGATTTTTCAGGGTTTTTTGGTATTTTTTGGGAATTTTCGTACAAAACTTTAAGAGGGTGCCAGTCGGCATGGTGTAGAGGGTGCCATTCGGCAGTGGCATGGACTTTGGAGCTTCCTCAAGAAGGCAAATGGTTAGAGACGATCAGTAGGTGGGGCAGCGCTGATCGGCATGACCCTTGGCATCCTATATAAAGGGGAGGGTTCCCCTCATTTTTCACAGCTTCTTGCCTTGCCTCTTTCTATGATTTTCTTCTGTGAATCATTCTAGCATTCGGATCTCTAAAAAATGGCCTCTTTTGTGAGCACTGCAGTACATAGGAAGTGGTTGGCTATTGACGACTGGGAAAACGTGGAGTAGAGGGCCAGGTCGCCACTTGCTTTGGGGAGTGAGAATTCTTTTGATGCATTCAAGCCGGTTGCGGATGAGAGGACTTTACTGCAGGATCCGTCGCGTCATCGCTCTTCGAGGGTGATGAACCCTGGCGATTATGTAAGTAAAAATGACTTTTGGCATTCCTTTTTTGTGATTTTTCCTTTTTTTCTTGGATTTTGACAAGGTTTTTCTCTTTTGGCAGTCTGATGTTTCTTTGTCGACAATATGTGCCCGCGGGATGACGGGGCTTAAGGATGTCTGGGAGCATCTTTCACCTGTGGTACGCTGGGTGGTATCCTCAACAGGCTTTGGGAGGTTGGTGTCTGTGCTGGATGAGACACCTCGTTCGACGACGGTATTATGTGCTCTCGGGGGAAAGGTGGAGGGACACTACCCACACCTTTTATTTTGGTTTCGGGAAGATGCTCGTGACTCCCATATACGTGTAGAGATTGTGATGGAGAGAAGATAGAGGTGAATCGCTCTTTGCGGGTGAGGTCGGAGGCGGTGCAAGCGACGCTTGGTGATGTGGGGAGGATAGTGTCTGGGGACTCCGTACGTCTGTCACTACTGAAGGATGTTTTATTGGGAAGGGTGATTGATGTGGAGGAAGGGCTGTAGGTGAGGCAGATGGCCCGATTGTGTATTTTGCTGGTGCTAGGGGGATTTTTGGTGGCGTCGAGCGACGACGTCGTCCATTTATGGTTTTTATCATATCTGAGGATATTTTTGAACATCCCTCTCTATGACTGGAGGAGCCTAACTTTTGCGACCCTTTATTTTTCCTTGGATGGATTTAGCCGGTGCTGTCGACAGACTTTCACTGGAGCCATGTATCTTCTTGAGGTATTATTGAATTTGCGCATTTTCCTTTCATGCATTCGTATTTTCCTTATGCACCTCTTTTGATTGTGGATTTTTTTCCTTTGGCAGACGTGGTTCTATGAGGTGATTGGGTGTAATACCCAGCTGATCGCTTTGAAGGCCGAGACTGTTGGGGACTTTTTCCAGTTGTATCGATGGCGAAAGGACAATTGGTAGTCGAGGAGGTCTTTCTCTCTAGAGGTGGTGCGTCAGGTCTTAAATGTCCTGACCAGTGATAGGGTAAGACTTTTTTCTTTTGCAGTCCTGGTCTTTGTGTGCTCTGATTCTGTGATGTCTCATATCTGCTGGGGATTTTTCAGGTGACCTTTTACGCTTAGGGGATGACTGTTCAGGATACGGGGTTGATTGGAGTGAGTGCGCAGATGAGGCATTTGCTGGCACATGAGTTTGGCCACTCTTGGTATCTCGGGGAGAGGGTGGTCCGACATATTGCTGATGAGGAGGTGGCGGTGCCACCTGCATGGCCCCCTATGTTTATGAGGCAGGAGCGGCTGCTGCCAGAAGATGCGAGGATCGCGACGATAATTGACGAGTCCTACCTGCTGTATATCAATACGGCTGTGACGTATGATTATATGAACTTTTTGATGAGCTGGCTGATGGCACCCAACATATATGATGCACTTCCCTTCCCTCCTGCGGGTTCGAGTCGTCCAGTGGGGTCCTCCCACATCGATGGTGGTCCGTCAACATATGCGGCGGCGATAACTTCGGAGGTTCCCTTTGTGCAGCTGCATACCTCTTCATACAAACATCCGGCGAGCTGATAGAGGGATGGTGCCTATGTTGCATCGTCCTCATGCGATGGATCTGGAGGAGTTGGGCTTGCCAGAGTGGGTCCTTGGTCCTAAGGTATATCTTTTCTATTCTTCTGTTTTGGTTTCCTTTGATCTTTTTTTGCTTGATACTGATTTTGCTTTTTCTTGCAGCACGTCCGGGTGTCCACCACTTGGCTGAGGGATATTAGGGACTGGATATCTTCGGCGACTGCCCATATTCGGGATGCGATTCTTGTTCCTTCTTGGTTGGTGCCATCTACCGCATTCGGGGAGGAGTCTGGTTCAAGTAGCGGTGGTGCATCATCTCGCCGCAGGGGAAAGAGAGTGCGTCGCAGGGGTGGAAGCTCTTAGGAGAGAGAGGGGAAGGGTAAGTGAGAGAGAGAGAGAGAATGTGGGTTCAGGCTGAGTCCCATTTTGTTTTTTCTTTTCTTTATTTTCCTACAAAAATTATGTAACACAGAAACATATCTATGTAATGCAATGGAATTTTTTATTATCTTCTGTTAGTGATGAATGAATGAATGCATGCACATGCGCTTTTTACTTTACTGCTGGGACCATGAAAAGAAATATTTTTGGGATTTTGAAGAAAATTTTTATTCACAATGAAGATTTGTATAAAGATGAAAATGAGATTTTTGAAATTCTGTTGAGAATATCAATTTATTTTTATTAAGTTTTGTGAAGGAAAATTTCTAAAAATAGGGGGTTGCCAATTGCCAATCACCTTGTCCTGCCTATCGGCAGGTCAGTCCAGTGCCATCAATTCAAAGCTTTGATTGGTACCCTCTTCAGCCTTTGGTACCTTGTGGGGTAGGATTTCCTTCGATTTCTACAGGGGTTATGTCTTTTGTGGCGGTTTTCAAGTATAAAAAGGGGTAAGGGTGGAGTGTTTTCATCTCACCTTCACATCCTCACTTTCTTATTCTGTGAGATGGCTCTCCCTAGTAGCGTTGAGTTTGCCAAATACTTCAATACTTTGGAGGCGATATGCTCCTATAACATCGATTACGATGCTTACAACATGCGTTGAGTTTCTTTATGGAATAATCGGTCCATAGAGTGGAATATGTTGATGGCGGCTATCGAGTTTTGGTATCCCGAGGATCATGTATTTTGCTTCGGGTTGGATGAGATTTGTCCTACCTACGAGGAATTTTCTGCCATGCTCGGGATAAAACACAGTGTTATTGCGGCTCCACCTGAGTTTTACCATTCTCCCAGGGATTTGTTGGCCGGTTTTCTTTGTATTTCGTCCTCAACGGTCAAATCAATGGTGGCTGGAGGTATGATCTCCCTTTCGGCGGTGCTACAGTCCGTGAATTTGCAGGAGGTTGGTGATGCTGGATATACCGGAGCCATCGTTCTGGTCTTGGTTTCAAAATTGTTGCTAGTGATCAGGGAGCTGCTAGTTGACCCATAACTTGCAGCTATTACTTCATGGACGTCCTACCATCGCAATCCTGTGGTGGTGATACCGGGGGAAACTCTAAATGGCCTAGATGCCTGGAGAGAAAGTCGTTCTGAATTTTTGAGGGGTAGCCCTATGTTGTTGTTCATGTGATTGTCTGAAAGATTCCGCCTGGT
Organism: Sambucus nigra; assembly: GCA_949130495.1. Lineage (NCBI taxonomy): Eukaryota > Viridiplantae > Streptophyta > Magnoliopsida > Dipsacales > Adoxaceae > Sambucus > Sambucus nigra. The sequence goes on along the minus strand of OX422224.1, from coordinate 135,457,775 downwards.
GACTCCTCCGTAATACCCTTTGTTGGTTGTACCCAACTTCTTTTCTCACCATTTCATCAGTGTGGATTTGGATATTGAGAGCTGGAAGAACTGGTTCGTGGAGCATGGGGCTCTAAATCTATACTGGTCAGTGCCTTGGTGGGGACAACTTCTACCTATTCTGGAAATGGGAGAATACCCGTATGTCCGGCTAGTTGGTATCAGACAGACTTCTTTTTATTTTCCTTGGTGGATTCTGCGCCAATTTTGCTGGGAGAAGATCATGCCACCGCGGACACTAGACTTCTTTCCGGTAGAAAATTTGACGAAGTGTCTGCGCATGCGGCTTGGATATTTGTGGGAGAGTCGGCGTACGTCGATCCGTCCCTCTCAGTCTTCTGGGAGAGTTTGGCACATCCCTGGGTATTATATGAAGTGTTTATGGAAAAGAGTAGTCATCAAGATATTGGCAGTGGAGATTGGACAAAGGTGGTTTGTTTTATCTGATACCATGGAGGGAGGTGTGGTAGTTTTTTTAGAATGGTTCAAGCTTATCGATCCATGGAGCATTTGCGGCATTCCATTCAGGCAGGGGAAGCTTGGGGACCCCAAGATATATATGATGATGATGGAGCGGGCTCCTCTGGTAGCTATGGGTAGGGGTCTTGGAGAGTTTGTTTTTGTAATGGAGAATAAATTTGTGAATTTATTTGTCTTTTTAGGAAGGTAGGGAGGGAAGGGAGTTATTCGTTCCTTTATGTAATTGCACTATAATTTATTATTAGTGAAATAAACAAGTTTTTTTATCATCGAGCTGCGCCTTTTGATGAATTTATATTTTGAATTATCTATACCGATCGCTAAGGCATGCATAATCCTTTTGTTCAAATATATGTTAGAATGAGCTGTCGTTCTCGGAGGTAAGAAAAGAATAGTTTTTTGTGAAAAAGAAAGGGCCATGCTCATGTAAGATGTATATGAGCTGCCAATGTACCTCTGGGGATTTTTAAAAATTTAAATTTTTCCGAGAATGATTTTTGAAAACGATCAGGCCCACGTAGTTCTGGGTAGAGGGAAATGAAGATGTTTTTTTTTTAGAATAGAAGGGAGATGAGAAGAGTTATAGCGCATCGAGATTTCGGACTAGGGGTAGAAATTTTTGAGACGATCCAGGTTGACTGGATGAGTCATCTCTTCTCCATATAGGTTAGTGAACATGGTGGCACCGTTGGACAAGATTTTCTTGACGATGAATGGGCCGCTCCAATTGGGCTTGAATTTCTCTCTGAGGTCCCAGATGGGCTCTACTATTTCTTTGAGGGATAAATCCCCTCCCTGGACACCGCGACCCTTGACTCTCTTATTAAATGAACGCGCTATTCGGTGATGGTACCCTTGTATGTGATACAACTCTTTTAATCTCCTTTCGTCTAAGAGTGACAGCTCGTCGAGATGGCTTTGATGTCAGTCCTCTTCACTGACATTACTTTCAAGCATAACGTGTAACGAGGGTATTTCCAGCTCCACGGGTAGGACTGCTTCCATGTCGTATACTAGAGAGTAAGGGGTATCCCCAGTAGTGGTTCGAATTGAGGTTGAGTATTCCCAGAGGGCGTATGGGATTCAGTTCGCCCAATCTCGACAACTTTTGGTCATCTTACTGATGATGGCTTTAAGGTTTTCATTGGCTGATTTGACTGCATTGTTGGTCTGAGGATGGTAGGGAGAAGATTTGGGTCTCTGAATCCCATACTCATTGACCATTTTTGTGACTTCTGCCTCAAAATTCAACCCGTTATCTGACACTAGCTCGTGCGGGACCCCATATCGGTAGATGATGTTTTTCTTGATGAAGTTGGCCACTTTCTTGGCATTCATGACGAAATATGACTCGGCTTCAACCCATTTGGTGAAGTAATCAATGCCAATAAGGATGACCTCATGTTCGTTGGAGGCCTTGGGTGTAACCTTCCAAATGATGTCGATGCCCCAGGTGGAGAAAGGCCAGGGAGAAGTCATGTTATACAATTTATGCGAAGGCAGGTGTTGAAGGTTGGAGAATTATTGGCATTTCAGGCATCTCCGGACATTGGTGGTACAATCCTGGATCATGGTGATCCAATAGTAGCCTTGTCGGATGATCTTCTTGGTAAGCATGTGACTGTTCATATGGGGCTCGCATTCCCCACTGTGGATTTTCTGCATTACCTCTTCAATGTTAGCCCCTGCGATGTAGTGTAGATGGGTTCCATCGAAGTTTCTCTTAAACAGTGCTTTGTGACAGATGATGTATTGGGTGGACAGTCTTCGGAGGGTTTCTCGGTTCTTGTTGGAACCCTCAGGATACCTACCATGCTTGAGAAGGTGCCAGATATCATAATACCAGTAATTGGCTAGCTCAGGATCTTCTTTGGTGATGAGCTCAATGTGGTAGCAGTGGGTTAGTTTGTTTTTATTTTGGACTAGGAAGGGGGCTATTGTTATTCTTTCGGGCATGTCGACCATGGAGGCCAAGGTAGCAAGGGCATTGTCTAGGTTATTATTTGCTTGAGGTAGGTAGTTGAAGGTGATGTCTTGGAATTGGGAGGCTAGTTCTTCTAAGTGGGTATGGAAGGGATGGAGTTTCTCGTCCTCGACTTTCCATTTTCTGATCACTTGACCAATGATGAGGGTAGAATCCCCATAGACATTTAGGCATTGGATACCTTTCTGGAGAGAAACTTTGAGGCCTAACGTGCACGCCTCGTATTTAGTCATGTTATTGGTGCAGGAGAAATACAACTTGATGGCGATGGGAGTGTGGGAGTCATCTGGGGCGATCAGAAGTATCCCAATGCCACATCCCTTTTTATTGGCAATGCCATCAAAGAACATTTTCCATCGGGGTCGTCTTGAGCAGTGTAGAGGATGTTTTCATTTTGTGATTTGAAGATCCAGTTATCGGATTCTTCCATGGGGTAGTCAACTAGGTAGTCAGATATAGCTCTTCCTTTCATGAATTTCTGCGTAATGTACACGATATCAAACTCGGATAAGAGCATCAACCATCGAGTCATTTGGCTGTATTAGGCGGGTCTCTCAAGAAGGTACTTGATGGGGTGCATTCAGGATACAATCTTAATGGGTAAGGCGAGCATGTAATGTCGTAACTTTTAGGTGACCCAAATAAGCGTGACCCATGCTTTTTCCAAAGCAGTGTAGTTGATTTCTTACCCGACCAGTTTATGACTTGCGTAATAGATGGTTGTTTCTTTGCAGGAATCCTCAAAGTATTGGGTTAGTAAAGCCCCGGCTGCAGTGTTGGTAATGGTTAGGTATAGAAGCAAGGGGAGGCCAGGCTGTGGTGGCATGAGTATCGTAGGTTGAGTCAGGTATTATTTGATTAGGTGAAAATCTTCTTGGCAGGCCTCGTTCCAAACTTTGGTGGAATCCTTTCGGAGGCGTTTGAAGATAGGTTCGTAGATGGAGGTTAGTTTGCTGATGTATTACAATTTCCCGAGGAAACCATGGAATTCTTTCTCCGTTCGGGGAGGTGGCATCTCAAGTATGGCTTTTACCTTAGCAAGATCTGCTTTAATCCCTTGCTCACAGACCATGAATCCAAAGAGTTTTTCTTTTGTAAAACCGAAGGCACATTTATGTGGATTGAGTCTCATCTGATATCGTCGTAGTCGTTCGAAGAAATTTTGAAGAGTGGTAACATGACCTTCTCTAGTTTTTGACTTGATAATAATATCATCCATATAAACCTCAACTTCTTTGTGAATCAGATCTTGCAGGATGGTTGTGGCAGCCCTCTGGCAGGTAGCCCCAGCATTCTTGAGACCAAATGGCATAATAGTGTAGCAAAAGGGTCCCCATGGGGTGATGAGCGTGGATTTTTCTTGATGATTTGGGTGCATTTTTATTTGGTTGTATATGGCAAACCCGTCGATGAATGACTTGAGAGAATAACTGGCCGTGTTGTCCACGATCATGTCGATATTGGATAGGGGGTAGTCATCCTTTGGAGAGTCTTTGTTCAAGTCCTGGTAGTCTATACACATTCGAACTTTCCATCTTAATTTTGGCACAGGCACTATATTGGCAAGCCATGGGGGTTATTCGATCACACGAATGAAGCCCACATTCAACTGTTTGACCACCTCTTCTTTGACTTTGAGCGACCATTCGGTGTGGAGCTTTCTCAGATTTTGTTTAACTGGCTTGTAATCTGAAAGAGTGGGGATCTCATGTTGAGCTATTTCAGGATCAATGTTGGGCATATCGTCATAGGACCGCGCGAAGACATCCATGAACTCCTTCAATAATTCTTCGAGTTATGCACGCTCATGCTCATCAAAGGTAGTCCCCATGCTAATCTCGCGCAGTTGGCTACTAGAACCGAGGTTAAAAATAACATTCTCTTCTTCATGGACTTCAACGTGGTTATGTTGTTGGTTATTAACCTTTTAGATCAGTTAAGAATTGTTCATTTGCAAAATCATCATCATCAAAAGTTTGATTAGAATCTAAACAATTAATGTAAGGCACAACAAGATACTCAAAATATTCATTTATTTCATTGATAGGAAAAATAGTATTGAGAACCTCATCAAAGGAGGTCTCGATTACATTTGAGCAAGGATAAAAAATAGAAGAAGAAATTGGGTAAACATTGGGGTTAGGTGGGATTTCAACATCTAGAACTGGCATAGCATTCCAGTTGAGGAGAGGTGTATCAACAACTTTAATCAAGTGGGATGAATCCAATGATGTAGTGCTTGAGTGAACCATGCAGAGCGTCATCCCCAGTGTCTTTAAGTTGAAGGAGTCTTCGGAGTCACTTTCCTCAGTCTCTTTGGTATCTTTGATGAGAGGTTGTACATGGTGTTGGGAACTCTCGGCCCATGGGTAGCTGTCTTGGAAAAAGATCTCCATTATGGGTTTTATCTTCTTGTCTGTATGGTCATACCATGGTTTTGAAAATCCACAAAAGGGGAAGTCTTCACCCTCTTTAATGAATCGTCCATTTAGGGAGTCACCTGGGATAGTTTGGATGCAGTCTAGTCTTCTCTTTGGTCGATACTGGAGGATCATTTTGAGCTATTGTTTTGATGGTTAATACCCCAAACCACAAGGGGGAAATCTTTCTTCAGTTCAATGGGCTCAAGTATCTCTTGTTGTCTTTGCCCTAGCCCCAGCCCAGGCATAAAGTGCATGTTTCTAAACATCTAAATCACATTGACGTTTCCATGAGGGTCATATTCTGGACAAACCCTTTCTTTGAAGTCGTCCCCTAACGGGAGTAGAAGTGGTTGAACTTGGAATCCTGATAGTATCATATCATTTATCCCGTGCTGTATTTCAAGGATTGGATTGCTGGTGCTTGCACCCTGGAAACTGTCGCCATCGCCCAAAATGGTGATGACTCGTCCCTCGACGAAGAATTTTAATTTTTGATGGAGCGAGGAAGACACACCCTTGATATTATGGAGCCAAGGTCATCCGAGTAGCAGGTTGAAACAAGTTGGGATGTCAATAACTTGGAATTCAACGATAGGATTTATAGGGCTAGCTCCTATTATAAGTTTTATGGATCCCATCACTTCTCGATGTGTATTATCGTAGGCACGTACAACATCGGAGGTTGGAGTGAGGTCATTTTCTTTCAGGCCTAAGTATTTGAAGGTTCTTAATGGGAAGACATTCAAGGCGAATCCAATATCAACAAGAGAGACTGGTACGATATTCCCCATAACTTCGACAGCGATGTTGAGTGCACGATTGTGGTTTGGCCCAATTCTAGGGATTTCTTCTTCAGAAAAGGACAACATTCGGGTAGAGTCAAGGATCCGACTAAATTTATCGCTTCTTATGGTGTGGTAGAAGGAGGAACTGTGGGTCCAGTGAGCAATTTGATCAAAGCATTTCTATGTAGCTAGAAAGACATGAAAAGAGCCCATATAGTGATGTTAGCTTGAGTTTTCTTCAGTTGATCGAGGATCTTTCTTTCCTCGAGGGTCATTTCTGGCATAGGAAGGTTTTCAATGCCCTTACCTTTGTCAGGGCTTGGGATCTGGTAATGCCTACCTGATCTGGTCATGTGATTTACTAAAGAAGAGAAGAACATGAACCCTGTTTCTTCGTCAATCTCGAGTTGTTCTGCCACTTTGTTTATTTCTCTGAGGAGCTCCTCAAATGATATCATCCCACACATGTCGGTTATTGGGCCAGTTTTCTCTAAAGCTTACCCTTTATTTGAATCTTCAAATTCTTTCCCCCATCCGGTGGCAATAATTTTTTCTTTCCATGTAATGTCAATGCATTCCACAACTTCAATGGCTTCTTCATATAAGTTTTCCCATTCTGTGGGGATAAGTAAGGGTGAAGGGATTGAGCGCCTTTGTAACTTTAGAGTATCAAGTAACTCGATCATATTGTAAATATCGTTGGTTTACCTGAATGATTCTGCCATGATCTGGACAACGTCATCTAGGCTTACTTCATCGGTTGGTACCACCCAACTGTTTGAACTTCGGGCCCATTTTCGTACTTCCAAAAATAGCGTGCTGAACCTCTGGCAATCAATGATCATCTATGAGGGAAATTTCATCCCGAACTCTAAAAATTGATTTAACACTTCTGATAATTCCATACTTCCATTTTCATAATGGGTACGGACAACGATGCATGCTCTGGTAAGGATTGATAATGCCTGATCAACGATGCTAACAGGGTGTGGGAGGAAAAATGGGCAAGTTTGGAGAGGTTTGGGAGAGTGTATGGGTGTTATTTGAGTTGAGGGATCAAATTCTGGGTTCTCTTCTAGGAAGATGACATTAGCATGATTTGGGAGTGGGTTATGAGTAGTGTTTGGCTTAGGATTGGCTGGTGGGGCAATGGTACCCTGGTTAATTAGACCATGGATTATGTTTCGAAGGTGAAAGCACTGTTGAGTGGTATGGCCAGCATTTTGGTGAAAGGTGCAATGGAAATTTTCCCTGAAGTTTCTTGGAAGTGGATTTGGCAATGGACGGGGGTCCAAGGGTTTGATGAGGTTTCGGCTTAACAGTGCTTGATAAACTTTGGAGAGGGGAGCATGGAGCTCGGTGTATTCCTTTTGGACTGGGACTGAGCGGCTTTTTAGTGCCCACGAAGTGGTTGGTTGAGAGATGTTGTTGATGGTTGAGACTGCAAAACTGGCAGGTTTGTCATATTTTATGGGGGTGAACTGCCAGAAAACTTTCTTTGGTTCAACTTCTGTTTTAGTAAGACCTTCCTCGATTCCTAATCCTACTTCTCTAAGAGCTCAGAAGTGGGGATAGTATTATCCTCCCATTGTTGCTCGGACATGGGGTAAGAAGTTCTTCTTCATTATGTTGACTTGTTCTTCCTCGGATGGCCGATTGGTCATAGTGGCAGCATTTTCCCTCCATCAGGCTATAAAGTTACTGACCGATTCCACAGAGTTCTGTTTGAGTAGTTCTAAGTCACGGTGGGTGACCTCAAGCTCTATATTATATTTGTACTGCAACATGAATTCACGGGCTACATCCTCCCAGCTACGAATTCTGGACTCCTCGAGAGACAAAAACCATCAGAGGGCGCTAGCCTTCAAAGTTTGCTGAAATAATTGGGCCAACACTTCTTCAGAAGCCCCTAGGAGAGTCATGGAATGGTGAAACCTATGAAGATAAATAATCGGGGGTCCACTTCCTCCGAATTTCTCGATATTTGGCATCTTGATCTTCTCGGGTAACCTCGCCTTAGGATAAGGATACATGTGGGTGTAGTCCATGTAATTTCCAGAGATTAGGACTTGGTCGAACTTCTTAGTCATCATATTGAGATCGTCTTTGACCTTATTTAATTCTTCCTCCTTCGGATCAACGATCATAGGTAAGTTGGCCCCAGGTTGGGCAAGGTTTGTCATAGAAAGCTGGGCAGGCAGCGACCCATTAGCAGGACGGGCACGCGGAGCGTGCTAATACTCACGGTGGGAGAGACGAAGAAGAGGGGGAGGGGGTGTCCCCTTTCATATCGAGAGGATCTCGGTCCTGCGCATCCCTCTCGGGAGCGCTTCGACCAGCGTCGGTGATGAGGTGAAAAATATAGAGAGATAGAGTCGCCAGTCTATTTTAATCAAAACAGATAAAAGAAAAGGGAGCCATCCCGAAAGACAACATCCAAAGACTTACTGATACATACGAAACCAAAAATGATTTGAAAAGGGTTCAGAGGCTAAGTTATGAAATGGGAAGGTGTTAGGCACCCATTCCACCCTTACGGTGTCTCATGGGTTATTGCTATTTTTCTTTATTTCCCCGTGATATGCGTGCATGTGTATATGTAGTGGAGATAGGAATAATCTACTTATATCATGGAAGAGATAAAGTGAGTCATCCGTAGAAATGTACTTAAAAGTAATATTAGAAAAATAGGATTTACGCGATCATCCTAGCGATCATTATAACGGAATGATAACGCATATGGAATAATACGCCACTAAGCACAAATATATGTATATGTAAATATATAGAAACAAAGAGAGTTAAGTTTAAAGATTATAGAAAAAATAGGAAAAAGTAGAAAAAGGACTCGAGTCTAGGGTTTTATCCCGAGACGCCTACGTAGCCTATAGAGGCATCAAAGTCCCCGCAGTTCATATGCAAAATGAGGGGTGGGATTTATCTCATAAATCCAATCGGGGACTTCTCTTATATGTATGTGTGTATGTGTAAAAAAGTGTTTTCGGCATGAGAAAACTGTGAGAATTCCCGTTTGGAATTTACGAGAAAACCCTCTTTTTCTTATTTTTTGGGTTTTATTTATATAAAAATAAGAGATATGCAATAATACTAAATAAAAAGAATATTTGGATATATGAGATGTAGGAATAAATGTGCTAAGTAATGAAACAAGTTATTGCGAATTTATGAGATTTTAAGGAGATAATTGAGAAAATTGGACCTTCTTGAAGATCTTGAATGTTGGAGAACAGCCCTTGCACTTGGATGATGATGGAGGGTAGTAAATTCACCAAGTTTGATGAAAAGGATGATGAAAAGTGGAGGTTGGAAAAGGATTTGGGTGTGGAAATCACACTGACTTCGAGAGAGGTTTTCTGGATTTGTTAAGAGTGATCTTTTTCTTATTTTTTGGGTTTTAGTTATATGAAAATAAGAGATGTGAAATAATAATAAATATAAATTATATAAGGATATATGAGATGAGAGAATAAAAGTTCTAAGTAATAAAACAAATTAATGCGAATTTACGGGAGAGTTGAGAAACTTGGACGTTCTTGAAGATATTAAGCTTGATCTTTGATGTTAGAGAGAATCCCTTGCACTTGGGTGATGATGGAGGGTACTTGATTCACCAAGTTTGATGAAAAGGATGATAAAAAGTGATGGTTAGAAAGGGATTTGGATGTGGATATCACGCTGACTTCGAGAGGGGTTTTCTGAGGTTACTGAGAGTGATAGGTTTTCAGATCTTCTCCTCCCTTGAAATGAGGTTAGGCCCTCCTTTTTATAGGCCCAGGTAATTTTCGATCGATATAGCCCTGGTCTTGCTAATCGGCAGGTGTGTTTAGGCACACTACCGATAGGCAGGGTTTGGAACCAACCATTTGGCAGTCTCTTTCAGGTTCCTTCAGAAAACTGGTCGTAGAGCACGAACCATTGATTTTAATCGTGCACGGGGTGAACCATTGGAAAGGTACTGCGGAGACCTTCGAAATTCTTTTGGACTGCTCCTAGGTTCGGGAGTTGACTTTGGGTCAAATGTGGCTCGAAAGCATTCGTTGGTCCTTTGGACGGGGAATTATCGGACGCAAATGAATCATTCGTCCGCATGGTAAGTAAGAATAGGGCACGAGGTGGACCTTTGGAAAGGTTAGGAGATGTACTTAGACATTCCAAAGAGTTTGACTCAATTTGGGGAGTTGACTTTGGTCAACCGGGGCCTAGAAGAATTCAGTGACCTTTCGGAGTAAAACGGATCGTTCGTCCCTACCGTAACTCAGAATCGTGCACGGGGCAGACCGTTGGAATGGTGTTTCAGTTCCCTTTGAAGATTCAATCAGTTTTAGTTGATCTGAAGAGTTGACTTTGGTCAAATGGAACCTGGGAGCATCCGGTGACCTCCTTATCAAGTTTTGGGGGAAAATGGGTCGTTTGTCCGCAGAGTAAGTCAGAATCGCGCACGGGATGGACCGTTGGAAAGAGGTTTCAGTGCCCTTCGAAGATTCATTCAGTCTCATTCGAGCTGAAGAGTTTGAATTTTGGTCAAATAGAGTCTGGGAGCGCCTAATGGCCTTTAGGTCGGTACTCGGGGTGTGATTTAGGTTTGAAATAATGAAGGGAGGTGCTAGGGACCTTAGGAGAAGTTAGGGGGTATTAGAATGGGGTGTCTACACATACAATTTATGTTCTTTATTAATATTAAAAACATCTAAAAGATTCTCCCAATGTTGGCCATTCTCACAGTTATATACACGAATATCATCAGAGTACAGAATAATAAACTTATCGATAAAAGTATCTAACATTTGATTTATAAGATGCATAATAGTCACACGTATAATATATATACTAACGGCACCCCACATAAGATCTATGGTGTTGGCATACTCTCCTATCAAGTCCCCGTATCACACAAACTAAGGGAAATACTAGTTCGGAATCACTCTTGAACTGTATTAACACAAAACACATACAAATGGAAGCCAAGCATAGTTCCAGGTTCTAAGAGGTCAACACATACCCTTACGTCTCTTATAACATCTGACGACCATTTTCAGATAGCCCGTATTGAGGAATACTGTCTTCTAAGGTACGAGTCAATATCCCCCATAAAGGCTTAATCAAGATAAGACTGTCCCGGCGTGGAACCCCCTTGTCTCATGATAGTAAGTAGCCCGGGTATGATTTTTACAAAGATACATAATATCTGCACAATCACACAGTCATATATATAATTATTCACATTTTCCAAGTTAGGTTCACCCACGACCCATAATTATAATTATTACATTTTACCCGAGTATCTCGCATAACGAACTCGTCCCTTTTTATTCTCATTTACAATTTATTTTATACTTACTTCTCATCTTGAAGTATTCCATCTCACTAACTATAATCTCAGTAGGTATACTCTCGCTTACCTTATGGTATAAATCCTAATTACGATTATCTCACTCTTGTGATCTTCAGGGTAAACTCACCGTCCCAAATGTTTGAATCATTACTCCTAAAAAACCCCGAATATTTTTGCACCCTTCTGGGTTCCTCGGACACTGGTTTTCCTCACTCAAATTAACCGTCTACTAAAATAGGGGCAAAATAGGAAATTCCCTAAAAATTAGAAATCTCGCTCGAACCAGAATGGATCTCGCTCGAACTACTTCCACGTGTCGCTCAAACGACTTCGCGTGACATTGCATCTCGCTCGAACGACTTTGCGCGACTATGCGCGAACTGGATTGTTTCGTCTTCAACCTTTGGCAGCTTCATTTTTCACCATTTTTAAGCTTAAAAACCTCTACAGTTTAATCCCCAATGTCTCATCTTCAATCCCAATCAATAATAACAAGGTTATATATCATTCATAACCTCCTAGAATCATTAATTCGTCTAGAATCATTAAGATCACATGAAATCCCCAAATTAATTTATAAGAACCCTAGTTTCCAAATTTTCAATTAAAGAACCTAACCAACCCCAATTCGTTCATCAATATTATTTCCAATTTCGTGATAAAACCTCTACATATGATCAAAATTCAGGCAACATAGATTCTCCCTACAACACATACGAGTTTTCTCCTAAAACATATAATTCTTCAATTAAAACATGTGATTTTCATTCCTAGACTAACATGGAAGGAACATTAACTAAAAATCAGCAAGATAGATACTTGCCTGGAAATTTTGTTTCTGATTTGTGGAAGAAAATGGTGTGGTTGTGTTCCTCATCGCGCGATCTACAATTTGGCGGTGATGGCGGTGCAAACGGCGGAGTTTTTTGGCTTAGAACTCCTTGGAAAGCTTCTCCACTTCTTCTCCAATGGCCATTCTTTGGTTTTTCTTATGTTAACCCGTGATGACAACCCCTAATATCAGCTGTATCCTTGGTAAATTCGTGTGTTTAATTATCCAAAAATATAAAATGTCCAAAATAGCCTCCCGAGATGTTAATTAGGCCTAAAAATGCCCCGAGACGACCCAAACTAAACCATTGGGTACATTATTTTGACTATCTCGACCCTTTCGGACACATTGACGCACTTAAAATACCATACGAGCGACTTATAATTTATTCACTTTTAATAATCATAATTTAGTCCTGACACGACACAGGCGCGTCCCGACTTAAATTTCCATAATTGTTATTTTATTTGCTCGTGACAATTCTTATAAAATCAATCTTATACTTTAATTTACTCATTTAGTAATATTCGAAAAATTTCCAATAATTACTAACTCTCGTCACGCTAGTAATTAATAAACATTTTTTTTCCTAATTAATATTAAATTAATTTATCTCAATTAAATTTAATACATCCCTAAATTTAAAAGCCGCAAAAATACGGGGTATTACAATAAATTTGTTCTTGATGTTTGTACAAATTGTCTAAATTTTATGAAGTCAGATTATATTATTTGCCAAGATTTGTAAATGAAGAAGCCAATTAAATGGTTTAAAAGGCTTATGTTTTTAACCTTGATGACAACTTTAAAGTATAGTTAAAACATAGTGCCATTGATTATTTCTCCATTGCTATATAAAAGTTGTCCCTTGGTTAAAATAGACAACACGGATATTCAAGAAGATTGGAGAAAACCATTAATTGAATATCTAACTAACCCAAATATCAAGAGTGATAGCTCTATTAGACTAAGAGCAGCCAGTTATGCCGTGTATGCTAGAAATTATTCAAAAGAGGTGTTTGTGGAATGATCCTAAAGCACTTCTGTAAGAATGAGGACTTAACAACAATAGCACAAGTTCATTATGGCCTTTGTGCTGCTCATAAGCCTTGTCTTAAGATGAGTTAGTTGTTAAGAACATGGATTTTATTAACCTTCAATTTTAATAGACTGTATTGATTATGCAAAAAGTGGGAAGAAACGCCAACAACATGATCCCCTGAAATATGTGATTACTATAGATATGTAATATTTAGTTAATCCTTAGCCATTTAGAGGATGGCCTATGAATGTTATTTGCAAAATTTAACCTATATCCTCCAAAATGATTAGTTTTGTGATAACAGCAAAAGTCTACTTTACCAAATGGGTAGAAACAAAATCTTTCAAGTCAGTTACCCAGAATGAATTGGTAGATTTTCTTCAGGACATTATGTATAGTTCAGAATTTCAAAAACCATCTTCCAATCATAAATGGTGTTGGAATTCACTTTAAGGTTATAACTTTGATAGAAACAACACCTTACTGTGCTCAATCAAATGGCCAGGCAAAGGCTACAAATAAGGTAATTAAGAAAAACTTGAGCAAAGTGACTGAGAAAAACCTAAGGGATTGGCATAATTTATTGCAAAAAGTTTTATGGGCTTTTATGATCTCGAAAAGGTCAAGTAATGGAGTAAATCCATATGCCTTGACCTATTGTCATGATGTTCCTTTGCAACTTGAAATCACTCTTAATTCATTGAGATTTGTAGCCCAAAATGAATTAATATTAAAATTCTATGACCGGGCTTTGGATATGGATTTTGAAAACATAGATTAAGATAGGGTTAGTGCCTTAAAAAATATCCTTGTACAAAAGAAGAAAATAACTGGTAGATTTAATATTTTAGTGAAGAAAAGGACCTTTAATGAAGGGGACTTGGTCTGGAAAAACATTTTGACTTTGGGATCAAAAGACCCAACTTATGACAAGTGGTGGCCAAAATGGGAAGGGCCATTCCAAATCTTTAGAGCAATCGAAGGTGGATCATACCATTTAAGAAACGTCAATGGTTACATTCACATGAGGAAAACAATTATCATATTTCTAAATCCATATTACCTAACTAATTAGGAAGTAAGGCAACAAGAACAAAAGGCATAATTTCATTAAATATATGCAAACTTGCATGCTGCTAGAAATGGTTGAATATAAAGGACGTAAAATTGGTCCAAAAGTGTTCGTATGCAACTATCTTGGTCCTAAATTGGAACTCTCTCTCCTTCAACTGAGCCGTATTATTAGTGGAAACCTCTATTTCACTAACAAATTTGTCCATTCTTTACCGACAGTCAACCTCCTCTATAATGGACACCTCGAATTCAACATTGGTTGTAGACAACTGCTTCTCCAACTCCTCTTTCTTAGATAAGAGGGTAGTTTTATTTCTTTGAATATCTCCTAAGTCCTGATGGAATTTGATAGATGCAGTTCTTTCACTAGAGAAACGTACTCTTTCAGAAGATAAGGAATTCTCGAGAACCACTGCTTGGGTCATAGTTGTGATGTAACTTAGGAGTGCATGGACACCAGTATTTAAGGCTCTCACAACACTTCCTTCCAGATATTCGAGCTTGGAAATGCAGGAGAAGGATGCCATGAGCCCATTAAGAACATTAAAGTTAATTAATTTCTCATATAGTTACCCTTAAAAGCTTTGAAGGAGCTCTAGATCTTATGGAGAATCTAATTGTCAAGGTGGGGAGTAGGTTGAACTTGGATGAGATGTTGCTATTATTGTTTAACCCTATTAGTAGTAATTTCTATAGTTTAGACAGGAGCATTAAATATGATCTGTGGAATTTTTCATGGAAGGCAGTGACCTTTGTTGATGTAATCAAACATAGAACATCTTTAGTTGTAGGATTAACCTCTGCTTCAGGGGATGATTCTTTTAATATTGGAACACTTGGAACATTTTCACTAAACGAGGGAATAACACATGGCTTCATAATACTGCTAGTGAGACTGGAATCCGCTATGGGCTTTTTTCCTTAAGCATTAAGGTTCCAGTTGTCTCATCTTTAGAGGTTGGATGGCGATAGAATAATCGAAAGTCTTTGGGATTGTTTCTTCCTTAAAATATGGATTCTAAATAGGAATGATTATTGGAACAAGTGCGTCAACTGGATCATTAATTGGAGATATTAGAGGAGGTGTTATGAGATATCCATTTGGTATTGAATTCTCCATTTTAGTTGAAACATCACCTCAACTTATGGAAAGAGAAAATAAATTTCAAGTGAAATTTATTGGTGCAATGTTGCCAAAATACTAATAATTATTCCAAAATAGAACGCATAGGCATATTTTCTAACTGAACATGGTGCACATGTCTTCTTGTTATCATTTTCATGTGTTTCTTCTTATGAACGATTTACATTATAGAAA
The DNA here is from genome assembly GCA_949130495.1 of Sambucus nigra. Lineage (NCBI taxonomy): Eukaryota > Viridiplantae > Streptophyta > Magnoliopsida > Dipsacales > Adoxaceae > Sambucus > Sambucus nigra. The sequence goes on along the minus strand of OX422224.1, from coordinate 135,442,445 downwards.
TAGGAGGTTGATCATTAGTACCTGATAAAGTGTTGGCTAGATTTTCGAAGGAAAAGCTTGACCTAGCTGGGGGAATAAGATGATATTCTTCCTCTTCCTCTCTAGCATCATTCAAGAGTTTCTCCTCTAAAGCCTCCCTTTCCTCAGGGTTTAATTTCCTCTTGTGAGAAGAATCATAATCTTAATGAGGTGGATATTCTACATGAACATGAAATGGTTGAGCTATGTCCAATATACATACATACATACATATATATATATATATATATATTTGTAAAGAAATCCTTACCATAAGAAGATGGAATCGAATCTTATTGGACTGCCTGTAATTGTTTTAAAAAAATAGTGATGTAATTGGACCACTAGTAAAAAAAAAAAACTTGGCCATTCCTACATTTAACTCAAATCCAACTCTACTAAAGATATCTCAAACCTTATGATACTCAGTTATGCTTTTCAGAACAACTACCTTTGATATTTAAGAGGACCTAGGAAACACATGAGGATTAGCATGACTACTCATAGTGTTTGGAATGGAATGGTGGAAGCCAAATTTCCTAAAAAAATTGGGAAGAAAAGTGAGGTTCTCCATCATACCTGAAATTCAAGGCTAAGTAAGGTGAAGTTCCATAGTACAAATCCGTAGAAATTAAAAATCTCCGCCTAATAGGGATAATTTTACTCCGCAGAGGTAGAATTCCTCAAAATTGGGACTATCCAAAGTGGCACCTTAGTGGGTGATAATAGGGGCTACACACATATTATTTCCCTAACAATTGACAGACCTCTAAACATAACGAGGAGAGCTTCAAATAATTTATTTCTAGAAGGAGTATTCTAACGTAACTAGCACGAAGGACATGTCTTAGCAGCCAGAGCAGAAAAAAGCAAGAATAATCCTTATTAGTTATACTCTAAGTTCTTTTTATATGTGTATGCATAAATATGGAATATACCAAGTGGATATTTCCACTTTTTAGCGTCCATAGAATGAAAACTGAGGACATATGTGGCTGGACTTCCTATTATTGAGATTTATGCCTAGCCAGTTGACAGATACCTAGAAAAGTGGGACCTTTCATCGCAAAACTGAATTCTAAGGAATTAAAAGCTGAATTCCAAAAGCCAATGGCACTAGGGATAATGAATGGGTTAAGTTTAATATCCCGTAAACAAAGTTTAATGGCATAAAAAATGCCAGATTTCTCTATATCTATTAATCAGTGGGCAAGCATCTGATGCACCCATTTGGACCAATAGCCATTATCTATCTTTTGGGGATAAACCCTACACCTGAACGTGGGTGGTGCTTCAAGACTATTAGAGTTTTGAACCAAGAGATTGTGATCCCAAAATCTAGGACAGTAAGCAACCATAGAGATTTAGAGTTTGTAAGGCCAAATTTCTGAATTGAGTCAACTTGTATGTATTGGCTTAATTACATATTTGGACTAAACTAGTTTAGGTAATAGGGTAGGATTCAAATTTTTTTGTCCTTCAAGCCCGCGACGTGTTATTGAAGATTATAAAGGGAAAATATCGTGTTTTGAACTGAGTTTCATTTTCATAACCCAAGGGATATCAATGAAGTATGAATACGTGTTTATGTTTGTTCCCTGGATTGAATTTTGGTTTTTTGTTATAAAAAGGTTTTATAAGTTTTTAAAAATATTTTATTTGAAAAATTCGACAAGTAATTAGAACGATTTTAGGTTTGTCATTCGAACGAGTTTATGCACGTCATTAGAACAGTGATAAAAATAACTTCGATTGAGTTATTTCCTATGGTAGATATCGTGTTTGGTATTGTGCATTGGCTAGACTGGTCATCAGGTAAGTAACATTGATAGGATACTGAGATGTATAAAACCGCCTGCATTGTGTCACTTTTTGAAGGCATGAAACATTGACAGCGAAGAAAATTACACGGATCAAGGAAGCTCGTTAAGGCCTGAAGGCGTCATGTCTATGAGTTAGTCTAAATTTGTCTTTTAAACTACCTATATCATAGTGGATTTTTATGATTAGGTCATCCGATGTTTTTTCCATTGTTAATTTTCGTCATATGTCATCATTTTGGGATTTACTTATTTTATTCTTGCGTATACTCACCTAGATGCATGCTTAGGTTAAGACTACAATTGGTAAATTATTTTACAAAGCACTTGTGATTTTCTGAATTATTTCAAGTTAATTAAAAGTTGTGAGTATAGAATTTGGTGGTGTTTCCTACATAAACCCTAGAGCATTTTGATTTCTCAAATTGTCATCAAAGCAGGTCACACTAGTTTCATGTGTTAGATCCCCATTTTGTTTTTGTTATAGTTTAAAAAGAGTTTAACTAAGAGGGAAGTTTCATTTCATATCGTCCATTTTTTATGGGTTTTACTATCCTTATTAGAAGGCGCGGATGCATTTTTTCCTAAAATCATTAGATAAGTACATTTGGAACTCAATTGAGTTTGGATGGACTCCTCTCACTAATGGTGTTGCTCCTGAGGCATATACCTTTTGGACAATAATTGAGAAGAATGACTCGACTTTTAATTCCAATGGTGTGAATTCTACTTTTTATGTTGTGACCGCTGAAGAGTTCATATATTTTATGACTTGCGAGAGTGCGAATAATGCTTAGGATATTTTACGATCCACATATTAGGGAACATATATTGTTAGGGTTCTCTATTTACAAAATCTGATGATTAATTTTGAGACAATTAAGATCTTAGAGAATGAGTCTTTTGATGAGTTTTATACCAATTTGTTAGATATTGTCAATTCCTCGTTTAACTTAGGGGAGCCTATCCATGAGTCTAGAGGCGTGTGAAAAATTTGAAGTTAATTTCCCGAAAGATTAAATGCCAAATCCACGGTTTTAGATTTCCTAGGTGGTGTCGACATTACGAGAGTTCAAGAACATATAGGTTACCTTCAAACATATGAGATGAGCATGTGTTTTATAAAGAAAAAGGATAAAAAGAAGAATATTGCTTTGAATGCTCGAAAAGTGGACGTATTTATTTTAATAATCACAGTGAGCTTGATGCTGAAGATTGCTATGTTTCTAGGAAGTTAAAGAAGTTTCTTAATCTTAGAGTTTAGAAGAGTTTTTAAAATAAACTTGAGCACTTTAATAAGTGTTATAGGAAGAATAAGTATGGTCCTAAGAAGGTGGATGATCAGGACAAGTTCATTGAATTCTTAGGTTTTAGGAATTATTCTCATGAGTGTACCACTAGACCAAGGAAGTAGGGTAATAAATCTAAGGTATATAATACCACCCTTAGTGATAGTGAGTCGGAAGAGGAATGTGATTCCACTAGTGAGTGTAACTACAATGCGTTCATGTCTAGTCACGTGGGCTTAAATAAAATGTCTTCTCTCGATGAAGATAATCATAAGCATGACGAATTTGAGGTCTAGTCTTTAGGTTCCCACGCTAGTGAGGACATGAGCGATGAAGAAGAAGATAATGAGGATAGTAAGCTTCAAGTGGCCTTTAAGGAGATATACGCGGAGTCGTTAAAGTTAAAAAATACCAACTTCTATTTAGAAGATGAGTTGAAGGAACATGTAATAGGTATTGGTGATGATAAATTGATTGGGTACCTTAGGTAATGTGAGAAGACTCATAAGAATAAGCTCGATTATGTTGAGGGCGAGAGAGATAGACTTAGTTGTTTGATGGAGGTTTTGCATAAGGCGTTTCTTGAGTAAGAAGAGTCTATGGGGTTTGCTCGAGCACATGATTATGGAGTTAGAAGAAAAATTGAGTGACTCGAGTAATGTCAAATTTGATTTAGAGTCAAAGTTAGAAAAGTCGGATAAAATGTTAAAAATCGTTCTAATCAAAGATTACAAATGTGGGATTGGATTCGATGATACAAACACTTTCGCTACTAAAACCATAACAAATATTTTGAGAGAGTCAACCGTTGCTAGGAGCATTAGAAAAAGTCAATCCAAAGGTAACATTCTTATTGTCTTCACTTACAAACATTATGGTAGGATTTGTCACCTTAAGCATTTTTGTTATAATCTTAGAAATGGTTCTAGGAAGTCTAAGATTGGTGTCAACAAGGTTCCCCTAAACCTAGATTGTCACGGTATAACTATGTGGATTAGGAGATTCAATTTGGAGGCATTTAATGATGACTTGTTGATTCTCGTATACCATCAGATGAATCTTCGCATGCTATATCTTATGAGTGATTGTTGTTACATTTATTCATACACTAGATTTTGTGCCTCATGTTATATGTTTTTACTAGTTTTATCCTTGTATTTTGATTTTCTTTTTTTTTTTGTTATTGGGAGAAATAGAAAAGATTTTGTTTATCTTCTAAGACATTTTGAAAAATGTTTAAAACTCAAGAAGATTTTATGTTTATGTGTAGTTTAGTTTTACACATATTGTGTGGCATATTGGTGTTTTTGAATCCTCGTTCTTCCATGTAACCATGTGACTAGGACTTTTGATTATGATTTGTAATGCTTAGTATTGCTCTTAATCATGCTTGCATGGAGTCATTTGAAATTAATTTTCACGATGGATTCACTTTGCATATGCTTACGCACACACTTTTAGATTTTAACTTCATATGTCGCATGAGCTAACTGAGGTGTTCTCCCAACAATCTTGTTATATATATATATATATATATATATATAAGATTTTACTATTGGGGAGTTGTGCATGTAAAAATTATTTTCCGCGAGTTTGTATTTTTATTGAAAAATGAGTGTGCTCGGGAAAAGGATACAGAGGGAGCAATCTCCTTTGCGTGAAAGGTCACCGTTGGTAAGAGCCTAAAATTGAGAGGCAATAAAAATAGAAAAATTGTCAAAGCCAATATTTTTTTTACATTGATGCTTCAAAAAATTAGATATCTTCAAAAGAAAAAGAGAGAGAAAAATGATATAAATATTTTGAGGGTGTTGAGTTAAAGATCAATGGGTTTTCATAATGAGTCATAGTTGAGATAAAATTGTTTTCATGCTATTGATTCTATAATCATAAAAATTTCTAGGCTAGTGTGCATTTCACTTGTTTGTCCTTTTGAGTTCTTTTTTTTTTCATGTATGGATAAATCGAATGTTAATAAATTATTCCAGTCAAATTTAAATACGTGGACATTTTTTAGAGATTGGGTCATTTTCTCTTATTTATAGCTCACACTCCTTCACTCTGTACCACCTTGTTTAGACACATTGGTAATATGCGAGTGTGTAAAGCTTATGTTTTTGTGTCTTTTGTGGTTGTTTATACCAATATATAGTTGAACTTCATTGGTATATTTGTGGTTATGTATATTTTATATTTTGTGTTTTAAGTCTTTGTGTTTTCATTTAATCAATGTTTGCCTTACGCTTAATCTTTGATTTAGATTGGCATATGCTATGGTCATCTTGGTATATTATACTTGAATTCTTTCATCATAGTTAATATAATTTGTTCGTATTTTGGATTATTTATGCTTTTGTTGCTGAACTATTGGTCGTTACATATTTTCTTTGCACCATTGCATGGTATACATTATTTCCTTAGGTTTACATGTTTTAACATTATGGGGAAGATTTGTTTGTTATTAAGAACCTTATTCTTTGTATATTCATGAACAAAAAGGGGGATAAATGGCATCAAACTCTTTTCAAGTAGGGGTTTTTACCTTAAGCGGAAGAGTCCATTCTTATGTAGAGATGATTAGACAAATGAGTGGTTTTTTCATATGATATTTATATATTGATGTATTCTCTTTGTATTTTAATGTGTGTTTAATTGTGCAAGTTAGGATATATGCAATAAATGTTTAGATAATCAAGTTTGTGTCGGTTAAGAATCTGTACTTTTTTCCTTTTGGGGGTTGGGGATTGAGTCTTAGTGAGACTGACACCTAGTAGGTTTTTTGTTTTTGAGTTTTGTCCCGATATAACCAAACGAGAGATTTGTAAGGGCAAATTTACAAATTGAGTCAATTTGTTGTTTCGAATTAATTTCGAGTTTAGACAAAACTTGTTTGAGTCACAAATCAGGATTTGAGTTGTTTGTCCTTCAAGCTTCTGACATATGAGTGAAGATTGTAGTAGTCAAAGATAAATCGATATAGGATATTAATTGTATTTAGCGACGAGTTTCATCTTCATCATTCAAGGGATGTCAATGAGGTATGAATACATGTTTATGTTTGTTCCCTGGATTGAATTTTGGGTGTTGTCTTATAAAAAGGCTTTCTAAGTTTCTTTATATGTTTTTTTGAAAAATTGGGCATGTCATTAGAATGACTTTAGCTTTATTGTTAGAACGAGTTTATGCACCTCGTTAGAACAATGATGCAACGAACTTCGAACGAATTAATTTTATCCTTTTCTAGAAGCTTGTTGGAATTCCCATTAGATAGTGTTTGGATGAGAGTTGTAGACTCGTTCGAATAAGATCCAAGTTCATTCGAAGGAGACAACATGTTTTCTAAAGAAAATTTCATTTTTAATCTTTTTTCATTTTTGGAAAACCTCCTTTAAATAGGAGTGGGGAATAACAAGTTTACAAGATATGTTTCCAAGAGTTTTGAGTTCCTAAACTTGTTTAAAAAGCTCTCCATGTTTTACTGATCTTCTATGATCAAGTTTTCAAAACCCTAGTCTACACCGATGTTTGAGATCCAAGAACCATACATACATATGTCATTTTGATATCTCCTTGTTTTGCATCGAAGTAGTCTTCTCTTCATAATGTGAGCATTTCTTGTAGTAGATATCATATTTGATATTGTGCGATAACTAAATTGGACATGAGATAAGTAAGATACGTGGGATACTAAGATGGGGAAAGGTCATGTATTGTGTGGTTTTTGAATGACATCCAATTGTGAATGCGAATAAGGTTACAAAGATCATGGAATTGCCTCAAGGATTAGAGGCGTTGAGTCTGTGAGTAAGTTTAAATTGGTATTGTAAACTAGTTATATCATAGTGGACTTGTGTGGCTGGTCCATCCAAGGTTTTTTCCATTGTGGGTTTTCCTCGTACATTGTCATGTATAGATCTACTCATTTTATTCTTGTTTATACTGACCTAGATGCATGTTTGGTCAAGACTAAAATTAGAAAAAAATTTGACACAACACTTGTGGTTTTCTAAATTGGTGTCAGTTAATTAAAAGTTGTCTATCTAAAATTTGGTGGTGTTTTCTACAAAACACTAGGGAACTTTACTTTCTCAAAGTTATTTCTTAAAATGGGTACGAACAGTGGGGAGGGATTCCCCACAAGAATATTTAATGGAACAAACAATACTCCCAACAATGATGGAATTTTTGTCTAATAACCTATTGACACGCTTATCAAATAATAGGTAAACACCCGTATTTGAGGAGATGGACACTATTAGTAGTGAAGGGTTTGAATAAACAAAAAATAGTCATGAGAGATGAATGTGTTCTTAGAGAAATAAAGTGAACGATAAAAAGGAGAAAAGGGAAAAAAGTGAGCTTAAATAGATTAGTGGTACCATTTTAAATGCAGAAAAAATCCAAGAAGATATTAACACGTGTTTATACGGATGTATGTTACAAAAATGGAATGATAGGGTAGTGGAGAGACACAGAGACACCTTTAGTGTCCCTTGTAAATCAAATGGTTCTCATGATTATACTTATGGGTTAATATCCCGAGAAACCAAAATTGAATATTGGGAGTCTTAATGTAACCAAATATTTTGGTTGAGAAGAATTTCAAAAGTTTCTTATTTCCTAAGATTTAGCTATTCCAATTGGCAGCAAAAGTTATCATTTAGGCACCTCCACAAGTGCAATGGGATTTGTTGGGACAATTACCAATAACTAAACATGCATGAAAAATAGGCCATAGTTATAGTTTCTCTTGGTTTTAAAATAAAAGAAATTATACAAGTAAATACAACAAACCGAACTTGATGAAAGCATAGGATATTCATCAAATGATTAAATAATTATTATGCCATGGTGGAAAAATTATTGCAATATATGATTTCATTACCAAACAAAAAGATAAGCCGTGAACATATTGACTTGACTATAGTCCATCATCAAACCGTCAAAACAATATTATATCATTTCATTAATACTTCTAAGACTAGAGATTACAAAGGCCCTGTTTGGTTGCGCAAATTGTTTGATTATGTAAATTGGTTCATTGTGAATTAGTAAATTGTAAATGAGTTGATTTGAAATGAGTTTAAATCCAATTTCAATGTTGTTTGGTAAATGAAAATTGAAATACAATAATTACGAAGTGGCCAATTTTAAGGTGTTTGGTTGCACAAATTATTGAACCCGGTGAATTTAAAATGATTTGCATTTTTTCAAAAAACGATTAACTTAAATTGCATTTTTTCAAAAAATGCAAAATAACTGAAAAAAGAAATAATTTTTTTTTAAAGTGCAAAAATTATTGAAATGACATATGACTAGAATTTCATCCAAAATGTCGTATAATCCACAAAATAACAATGAAATATAGTCGTCGAGTAATGACATAAAGAATATGACTAGAAGTTCATCCAAAACGTCATACAATCCACAAAATAACAATGAAATATAGTCACTGATATCTATCACAACTAATTCAACATAGACATATCACACAACACGTCCCCTCCTCCTTAATTCGTTGAGATGATCACGCCACATATCCATTGCTATTTTGTCTCGCAATACTTTGCCTTCTCGAAGTAGTCCGCTCGTGGAATTATTTCTTTGCATCAGTCTTCGTGAAAGATTCTCGAATTGTTCCTCAATGCCCATATCATTGATTAAACGATCATACTCCTCATAAACCCAATCTTCACCTCCACATTCGATGCGTATGTGATTATGCAAAACACACAATGCTACTATTATTTTGGCTTGAGAAGTAAATGGATATGAATGTGGCATTCTTAAAATAGGAAATCGTTGCTTAAGAACACCAAATATTCTCTCAATTGCATTTCGTAAAGACGAATGTCGATGGTTGAACAACTCCTTTGCATTTTTAGGTGCCCGAAGTCCAGAATCATATTCTTTTAGATGATATCTAACACCCCTATATGGTGCAATAAAATTTGGCAAATTTGGGTAACCGGCATCCACGAGGTAAAATTTACCTGTTAACATAAATAAAACATATGAGAAAGTAACATTGAAATGTGCGTAAGATAATCTCCATTTATAAAATCATAATCTTAAATATGTTTAAACTAAAAGGAATAATACCTTCAGGAACAACGAAATCTTTTTCTCGTGCCGCAAGCAAAACACGACCATCTGCTGCAGATCCCTCCCAGCCTGATAAAACATGAGTAAATCTCAAATCAAAAGAACATGCTGCCATAACACTCTGGGATAAGTTTCCCCACCGATCCCGAAATGAAGCTTGTTCATCGACCCCAACAATAACAGAGACGTGGGTCCCATCAATCGCTCCAATACAGTCCTTTAAAAAATACATTGAAGTCAGTAAAGTTTGAATATTAAGACATATAAACAAAGTCATGAATTTAAAAATGAAGTACCTTAAAATATGGATAAAATCTAGGATCGGTTAAAATCTCCATTGGTGTGATGTTTGACGGACCTCGAATGAAATCACTTGAGAGTTGGGTGAGAGCATGTAATACCTTGTGAAAATACCTACTTACGGTTTCACCTGAATGTTGAAAACGTTCTTGAACTAGTCGATTCCCAGCACTATGACCAACGGTGAAAAGAAACATAGCCAATTGTTCTTCTATGTTAACACGTGACGTGTCATTCAAAATACCTTGCTCTCTCACAATATGACAAAGCTTTTGAAAAATGGGCAAATCCATTCGACAAACCTCACGACAACGCGTTTTATTTCCCTTAAGTATTTCATCAACATATGCTGCACCACTAAGAGCGGAGTTACGACATGGTTTTTTTCGAATTCTACTCGTGTAATAAAAGGCAGCAATTGCAGCGGCCATGTCATCCATTTCTTGATACTCTTCATCAGATTCTACCATCGCTAGAATAAAATTAATTCAAAGCCAAAACTAGTTGGTTAGAGAACATTGAATCAAAGAAAATTACCATATACAAGGATTAAGAAAGATAATATTTCAAAGTCTCACAGTGAACCTCTACTTATGTCATGCTGAAACAAAAATAAGTGATGATCCCACATTTTTTAGTGCAATCAGATAAGATAATTAGTGGATCTTCCAAAGAGTATGGGGCTAGGTACCAGAGGAAAAAATGGCCTGATCTTTGCCTACCAGTGGAAGAAGGAGGTTTGGGATTTAAGCTTACTAAAGATATTTGCAAATCTTTCAGCATCAAGTTATGGTGGAATTTAAAATCTTCAAAATTGGAAAAAATACAGAAATATGGACTTTAAACCTGGTTCTCTTACTCATAAGAGGTTTAAAGATGTTGCTGAACTTGCTGATCTGCTTTCAACAACATTAATGGAATGTGGTACTGGACTCCTAATAATGATGGCATTTTCTCCACTAAATCTGCTAGGCAAAGTATCAGAATTTCCAAACCATGTTCTTTCATATGCAAATGCATTTGGAACTCTTTTTATCCCCAAAATATTTCTTTATTTCTATGGAAATGCTATCACCAGATTATGCCTCTAGATGAATCTATTCAAGCTAAGGGATTTCACATGTCCTCTATATGCTCCTGCTGCCTTAAACACCAAGAAACTCTTGATCACCAGTTTTTAAATGGTCCAATTGCTCAAAAGACATGGTATTTATTCTAAATGTGTCAGAATTGAAAGTCTATTGATTCTATAAAATTTAGGTGCCCAAGTTTTAACAGTGAGGCACTTTATATTGTTGAAGTCTGATGCATTATCCAGAGAGTAGAATCTCTGTTAGAAATGGAGTACATATGTTTTACCCTTCAACTCTTCAAAGGGCAATTTGTTTGGCTAAGCTACAGGAAGCTGCTACATGGAAGGGCAAGATGAGTAGGGAGGCAGTTAAGGCCCTAAAATCAGCTGCTACATGGAAGGGCAAAGTTCATTGTAACTACAGAACCTGAAGACAAGACCATACAACCAGCTAATAAGCCTGCAATTGCTACTGTGCCTGTCAAAAAGATTTCCTATGCAGAAATGAAAGAGAGAAGGGCCAAAGATTTCCTAAGCCTGGCCATGTGTGCAAGAGAGAGAACTGTTTGTTATGAGGACTGATGAGGATGAGATCCCAGAAATTCAAGAATTAGAAGACTCCATGGAAGAAGAATGCCTTAATTTAAGTGATAAAAAAATTTCATTTAATGCTTTATCTCGATCAGTTTCACACATTTTATTAGAATTAAAGGTTTTGTTAAGAAGCATCCCATCACTGTGCTGATAGACACTGGTGGTACACAGTTTTTTGAACCTTGAAACTATCAAACAATGTGGTATTGCTGATGAACAATCACTAACAGCGGGGATTAGCTCGGGCGGATTTGTAGGTTGACAGCACGCAACAGCAACAATTGCAACAGCAAGCAACAGCAAGCAACAACAAGCAGTGCTGCTACACAGTTTATGTATATGAAGTCCAACCTCTCTCACAATATAATATATGGACTGTCCATAATGGACATATATGTATAGCAGTGCTATACATATATACTTTAACATCCAACTCAAAGAAAGTAAATGACAATCAAGTACACAGAAAGGCTAAAGTATGCTGCATTAGTAAAGTATGTTGCAGTTCAATCATGAAAACCAATTAAACATGTTCAATCATGAAAACCACTAAGATGGTTCAAAACAAAGTGTTCAAAACATGTACATTGTGTAGAATTAAGAACTAAAGCAGAGTGTTCAAAACCACACTTCAGGTAAAAGAAAGCAATCTATTATTTGTGTCCTGCCCACATCCAACTGAAACACTATTTTGTGGGATTTGTAGTAAAAAAGATAACATCGACTTCAAATATCCTAAACTACCACAATGACTTCAAAAAGGCCAAACGCAAAGGACCCGTAAGTGTCATGAATGCAATAGCATTTTTTTCATCCCGAAGAGCACTTAGAGACTTAAGTATCTCTGACTCATCCAACTCTTCCATTTTTTGCAAATCCTCGATGCATTTTTGGTACAAACCAAGCCCATTTTCTTCAACTTTTTGAAATGCTCTAATCTTAGAAGCAGCCGCCATCTCAGAGAAAGCATTTGCTATCCTATCTCCCGTCTTGAGGCGCATTTTTTTCTTCGGACGTGAACTCGTTGGACCATCGAATTTAGGTTTTTTGGATTTCCCATCATGAAATAAGAAGACCGAATCTGAACTCGAACCGGACTCCTCATGTATTGTATCAATTGCTTTTCTTACTGTACTAGTTGACTTTGAAACTTGGGTAGCATTCAAATTATCATTTCCCTCTTCGGATACAACTTGAACACTTGAAACTTGATACTTCCCGGTAGCTCGTTGACCTATAGTCAAAATATGTTACTAGATTTTATAAATATATATTTTTACAAGTAAAAGTATATAACTAAATTAAAAATTCATTACTCATATGTAAAATGAATTACCTTCAAATATATGTGATAATCGATCATATAATGGGAACCCTTTTCTTCGAAAAGCTCTCGCATCGTTATGGACCTACATTTAAAAGTTTTAAGCATTATTTCCTTTTTATATATAGTAATTACTAACCCAAATACTTATACCTACCACAAGATAGTCATCCCAAACTTTGTCATCCGCCACAACCATTTTTTGATCATCATCCCAACCAAATCCAGATTGATTCCGTAACTTCTTAACAATGCCAAAATCTTTCTTCAGAACACTGTATCGATTTTTTATTTGAGCTACATCCAAATTTAAATTGAATTTCTTATTAACTTCTCGCGCCATACTTCGAAACACCTCGGTTTTAAAACCACTTTGATTTTTTCCTCCATTATGATGTTCAATAAATAGTTCAACTAAGAAAGCATCACGTGATGGCACCCACTCTGCCTTCGTTCTATTTTCGGTCGTATCTTGTGAATTTGCCATTTACCTTTGAATCAAATGCAAAAATTAAGTTTAGCATTAATGTGTTGCATAAAAAAAGGAAATTTTCATTTCATATACTCTCTAAGATAAATCATATACATGTGAAAGAAAGAATTCTAAATTCAATTAGATGATCACATATATCTACTAATCAAAGCATGAACAAAACATACACTAAAAATAAATACAATCAAACATTAGAGAATTTTACCTCATAAATCTCTGAATAGTAGACAATTGTTAAAACCCCAATAGTGTTCTCTGCAAATTTATCAATACAAACGAAACAAAATAAATCAAACTTGATTCATTTGAACAACAATAGACATAAAAAAAACCTAAAATCTAGGGCATATAAAATTTTATAAACTTTAGACATAAAAAAACCCTAATATTTGATTGTAATAGGATGAAATTTGATTGTAATCAGATTTCTAGTAACATCTATTGTTGAAATCAGATGAAATTTGATTGTTAATCCCATCAAATTTGATTGTAATCAGATTTGATCAGATTTCTAGTTCAACTTTGATTGTAATCAGATTTCTAGTTCAACTTTAGGGCATATATAATTTTATAATCAGATTTGATTGTAATAAGATGAAATCTGATTGTTAGACGTTGATTGTTAATTAGATCGCATCTATGAAGATCGAATTCTAGTAACATCTGATTGTGAATCAGATTAACAATCAACTTCTAAGAATCGAAGAAACCATTTCATTTGAAAGCTTAGAAGAGATGCAAACAGACACGAAGATGAGAGAGAAAGCTTACCTGCCCTGCCCTGCTAAAATGAGGAGAATGATCGTAGATGACCTGGCCTGCTAAAACGATCCCATTTGAAATGGCACCATTTCATGTTTTTGGTGAAATGAACCTATTTGTAATTTTACAAAGGAGTTAAAATGGGCTTATTTTTGAATTCTTTCATTTATAAAACCAAACATAAAAAATGGGTCCATTTGTAAATGAGCCAATTTTTAAATGGGCCTATTTACAATTTTGGGACAACCAAACAGGGCCAAAAGCATTAAAGGAAATAGAAATCACGATATTTGGATGGAAGAATAATGAGAAAATGAATATGTAACAAAATATTGAATGTATTCCATAGTGAGATAATCTGATTTTCTTCTAATCACAAATATGCAAGGTATTGATCCATGTTTAGGAGATAGGTTTATAGTTTTTAAGACTATGAATCATCTCATTGGCCTTCTTATGAAAATGCCTTGATTTGAGGATGAATTTTTCATGGGATAGATTATCAAATCCATAGTTATTTGGGTCACCCTTCTCTTGATTGTAAACTAAATAAAAATCCTTCCAATCCTCCATGATTCGACTGGTTTTCGTACAAATATCACCATGAACATCCATGTGCTTCTCATTATCTTTGAAATCGTCATCACGATGCATAACTCTTTTATTAAAAGAAATGTAAGATTTGAGGTGGAGGGAAATTTGAGCCTTAAGGATCGGAGGAGTGTCTTCGATGTTTTGAAGAGTAGACATGTCCTAGAGTAGGTTGTTTAGAGCATGATCTTTCAAAAAGTAACAATGGGTAGAGATGGGAAAAGGCAGAAAGAAGTTTAAGAGCCTTGCCAAAATTATTAGTAATGGAGGGTTGTGTAATGATATTGTAACACCATCCTGAAAAAGTTTCTCAAAATCCCCAATTAGGCCTTCATATGATGGTTATGGGAATAAATCCATGTCAAAAGGGTAACAATTGACAAACTTCTTTCACTCAGCAGTCTTACAAATGCACTACTATCAAAATATTCTTTAGACAGGGTATAAGAAGTATAGAGTCCATTCGTGATGTAATAAGAAATAAGATGAACAAAAGAAACAAAAGAGTTATGGAAATCATTAGAGCCATACCTTGGAACCTTATAAGATGAATGATGTCAAGCATTCAGAATGCTCAAATACTCAATTTTATGAGTCTTGAAAAAGTGATAAGGTTGGTTAGGTTTAGATCAAGCATGTGCTCTGAGTTGATGAATTATGAAGTTGTGAAAAAAAACTTATGCTTGAAACTTGCATTGGAAACTGGGAAAAATGAATCCATATTCACGAATACTGGATGAAGAATCATGAGCCAACAAAATAGGTTCGTCATACATGGGCCCAAGGGAAAGAGTTTGTGAGGGGATTTCATGAACTATGATGGGATGTGTACCATAGTGATTGGTGGATTTTTAATTTATGTAACTGTTCTTATACTGATAAATATCACTATTAGGGAAATCATAATCTTCAAAATCCATATAATCAGGGATTTCTTCTTCAAAACAATGGTATTCTGAGATTAGAATAACTAACCTAGTGACACTGAAGTCATACCCACCAAGACAAAATGGAGCAGGGATTTCGTAAAATAAACGTTCAATCCTTCTCAGAGATCCAATAGTGAAAAATCATCATCAAAAAATTTATCAAGGGTGATATTATTGATCCCCCATGGGTTTGCATTAGTGTTCATTAAGTTTGAAATAGGGTTTCGTTGTTCACTTGGGATGCCATAGTTGGAGTTTTGGACAAAATTAAAGACAAAGGTGCAGAGAATGCACTGAAGAGACCAATGGACTTAAGTGAATATCATGTCATCTCCAACATACAATTATATAAGCAACGTGTGATTAGAAGTCGTGATGATATGGGTTTGAAATAATGGCATGGGAAATCCAACAGTCTAATAAACTTTTCCCAAAAATTAATTAGTGCGTTGGTGGGGGTTATGTTTGAACCATATAATTATCATCCAATTAAGGATTGACTCGTATTATTATTAAATGGATATAATATATGATAAAAATTCAATGGATTAATAATAAAGGAAGCTTAAATGCTTGACATGTGTGAAGACTTTGTACACGAGATTTATCACTAAGTAGTGTTTATAAGAGCTTTATTGCATATAGGCATCAAAAACAATTTGGGATGTGTAACCACCCAACAATTGTGAAGAAAATTTAAGTTGCATATCAATAATCTATAAATAAACAACTAGGAGAGAAATAAAGATGCCCCCCCCCCCCCCCCCCCGCCCCAACAAATAATAATATTTACACATTTAATCCTTCGGTTTCCTTTCTTTTCTTTTAGTTTTTGTTTACTTACTATTTTTCTTTCATTCAAAGTAGATTATAAGGAAAATTGTAAATTTCTTTCAAGTTTATTAGAGTTTTCTTTCCTTTATATTTGATTTATTTCACTTCCTTTCTTTACATTTCATAGTGTAATCCTTTACTTTTACACACTTACTTTTCTTTAATTCCAACAATATACTTTGACTTTAGTTTAAGAAATATACAATTTATTTTTGTTTTCTACTTAGTTAGCTCAATTTAGCATTCACATCTGAGTCTTCTCTAAGATAAGCACAATTATTCTTAATTGAATCATCGAACGATATAAAATAGCCAAATATTATCGCAAGTTTAAGATATATTAATAGAAAAGACCACAACCTTGCCTTACATGATCAGAATTAAATTGATTAACCAAGCCAAATGAAAACCACACAAACACCACCCAATCTCATTTCGTTTTTATTCCAACCAGATATTATATTGGAGCTTGAGACATTATCACTTATTATAACCAGTAGGATATAACTCATCAATATACTATTCCATATTTGATCATGTATTAACATTATTTGTGCCATCGTATCAACCTTCCAATAGAAATAATTTCTACCATTATAAGGTGGAGGTTGGAGGAAGGAACCACGACCCATCTTGCACAAAAGGATCTACTTTGGAGGATTAATACTAAAAAGAATACAACTTGCTTTGGTACTAACTAAGAGTGGGATACCTAGAAGGGTAGATACCCAATTAAAAGTTAATTACTAATTTAAAAGATAATATCCTTTTTAAAACACCAGAGGTTCTAAGCAATCCTAAAAGTCTACTAGACAAAATATTTTACGAATATTAGAATCTAATCAAATTTTATCTTCTTATTAATAGAAGTGATTATAAATTTGGGAATTCAAATTTTCGTGACTTATTTTATCTTCTTATTAAGATAAGTGATTATAAAATTGCGAAGATATAAAATAATTCAAAAATGTTTGGATGTGCGAGGAACACCCCACTAATGGGATAAAAACCCAGGATGAAATTTATGACAAATGTACTCTCATTGAATTTTACAAAATTAGGTAAAAATTCTTACAACCATAAAATTTACTAACTTCCTATCAACTACTTTTAACCATATTTGTAACAGAATAATTTTAGTCATTTACTCGTAGATTAGGTTTACGTAGATTTTGTCATATCCTGTTACCATTTGACTCGAACCATCACAGAGAACCGAATCTACAACATGTCCAAGTTAAAGATGATCTCTACATTATGAAGGTATAAATAAATTAGGAGTTTAGATATATTTTCATTTATATTGGGAGATATTTTTAATATAAATAAAGGAATTATTTATGTTTAATAAAATTTCAAAATTCACTGACTTCGTTCAAATGAGAAGTCATTCGCATTTGAACGAGATGTCTAACTAGTTAGAAGGCTCGTTTTTACTTTTCGTCTAACGTGCATCTAACACGGGATTACTGGTTGGCCTCATTTGAAGATCAATTGAAGATTGTTGAAATGAGATAATGATTTCATTCTAATGTCCTTGCCATCGTTCTCACGAGATCCTATTCTTATTCGAACGAAGCTTTTTTTATCAAACAAATGACGCACTAAGGGAAATTTTCCAGATCGATTCATTTATAGTATGGGCTATTTTTTTTAGGACAAAACATATTAGTTTGTAAGGTATCATATCATGTTGTACATGGAAGAAATCTGAACATCCAGGAACTAAAGAATTCAAGCTTCATCAAAGATCATATCAGCATCCCGATGATCTATTCCCAAAGGTTATATGACCCTATGTTTTAAAAATATGTTGGAGAAACATTTTATAAATATTTTTAAAGGATTTAACCGAGTTTTCACAATCATTTTAATAATCTAAGAAATTTTACCATATGCCGAGATTTCATTAGAAATCTAGTTCAAACGAGATTGCCTCCATTCGAACGAGAGTTCCAATGACATCATTTGTTGTTGGTGCTAAGAAATCGTTAGAACCTCGTTCGAATGAGACACCTACTCATTCGAACGACTATGTCAGTTGTTGAAAAAAGTCCTAAAATGAGAAAAAAAAATTATTTTCTCCACTACCCACTCCTCTTAACTTATAAAATAACACGAGCTAAGGAAAAAGCTAAGAGACTCCAATCCATTTATTTCTATAAAGCCAAAACACTTTGTGATTTTTATTTTCAACATTTACAAGATCAACTTGGATAATACAAAACACCCACAACCTCTACAACCTTCATACACCACCTTTGTGTGTGAAGTGGATTTTCGCACGAGTTAGAGACAGCGAATTGGCTATCAGTGGATACCAAGACATGAGACGTGTTGTGCAAGCGTGTTGGAGCTACACGTGCTATTGACAGAGGTATCGAACACGTCATCAATTAAACTTGTTGCGTCGAGTCAGTAAGTCTTTTGAGTCATCCTTGTAAAATTATACTTGTAATGAATTTGTTTTAGACTTGGTTGTTCAAGGTTTTTTCCCGTTTTGGTTTTTCCCTCGTACATCGCGCAATTGTGGTTGTGTATTTTTTATTTTTGTATTTTTCCTCACATAGATGCATGCGTAGAACTAAAATGCTAAAATCGATATAACCACATTTACTGCTTAAATTCGATGCTTTAATTACCCTTAGAAGTTAACTAAGAAATTTTACGCATGTCCACGTAGGATTAATTAGTCGAGAACTTGAAATTGGAAACACGTCCTAATTTAAATTGGCCTGGCCGTATTTTGTCCCCGTGTCATCTTTTATTAATTGGGTGTTCAAACTGTGTTTTCTTAAGTATTATATTTCACGAATATAAGATTTGACCATATAAGCAGACTCCATCTCCCTCAAACTGGTATCAAATTGGAAAGCACGTATGAGATCCTCATTAAAATCTATAGATGAACGTGTTTGGCTTGTTGTTAAAAAGTGTGTTCCCCTCCAACTTTATTGTTGGTGATCCTAATGTTTTAAAACCCATTGAAGAATGGAGTGAGGATGAGTTGAAATTACACAATTTTAAAGGTTTAAATGATTTATTTAGTGTAGTGTCCACCTAAAGAGTTTTTTTGTATCATGAATTGTGAGACTTCTAAGGAGGCATAGGACACATTCTAATTAACTCATGAGGGTACCAACACTGTTAAGGATTCAAAACTATAAAAATTTAACCACTCAATATGAAACAATCACCATGAAAGAAAGTGAAATATTTGACGAGTTTTATGCCCATCTTTTCAACATAGTTAACTCATAATTTAACTTAGGTGATAAAATCCCTAAAAACTGTGTAGTTAAGAAGATCTTTATATCTCTTACTAATCATTTTAATGCTAAAGTAACTATCCTTAATATCATAGGCATATTAAATTTCTTAAAATTAGAAGAGCTTGTAGGTGATCTCCAAACTTATGACTTATACATGTTTCCTAAGGGTAACAAAAGGAAAGATAAGGGAGTTTCTTTAAAAGATAAAAATGAAGATATTTTTGAATCCGATGAATTGAATGATGATTCTAATGATATGTCCTTATTCGCAAAGAAATTAAAAAAAATTCTCAAATTTAAGAACCAAAATTGAAAATTTGAGAAAAATAAAAACAAGGCAAATTGTAGTTTTAATGATCGGAATCTCAAAAAGTTTAAAAATAATAAATATAAAAGAGATAATTACAAAAAGGATTATTAGAAAAGATGTCTTAAGTGTGATGTCCGACGTTATAAAGCATATGAATGCCCCACTAAATTTAATAGACAAGGAAAAGAAAATGTTGTTTATAATGTGACTCTTAGTTATAGTGAAAACGAGTCCAAAGGCTCTGATGACTCAAGTCCATCCGTTAATGACTTCACTGCTTTTATGGATAGTTCTAGATAATCTAGTGTGTCACATCCTAATGTTGACATTTATGATGGTCATAAGAATGAAGATATTTTCAATCACCCACTAGATAATGATTTTGTTGAAAGTGAGAATGATGTTGAAGAAAGTGATTTTAGAACCACCTATTTTGAGTTATACACTGAATCCATAAGTATTCAAAAGATTAATATGACATTAATTTTTAGGGTGTTGATTTTAGAAAAAGAGTTAAAAGAACTAAAGGAGAAGGAAATGATAATTAGTCAACTAGAGGCGATTAAGGTTACTCTTTTAGAGTAACTTAATTTAATTGGGAAAAAAAAGATTAACTTGATAAATTCTTTAGCTTGTGCTTTCAAAAATCTTCACGAATCTTTGGAGGTTCAAAAAATACTTGGAAGCAATAATTGTCAAACTTGAGAAAGATCTCGAGGCCTCTCGAGAAGTCAAAGTCACTCTTGAAGAAAACTCTGAAAGAATGGGAAAATTGTTTCTTGGACACGTTTTAGGTTATAAGGAGAAAGGATATCAAGAGAGACAAGGTATAGGATATATATGAGGTGAATCTTCAAAGAATAGATACGAACCTTTAGCTAATATTTTACCAAGGTTAACACTCCTAAACCCATCCCACTTAAAAGAAATCCTTCTAAATAGTTTCTTAAAGGGACTTTTTTCAAAAGAAAGGGTCATCTTAATTATTTTTGTTATGGGCAAAGGAAGGGTTCTTCTCCACAGGCTCCCACTACACCAAAATGGCCAAATTGTCACCTTTTAGCCGGCCACTCTTGTCAAGGTCATTGACCGTGACACAAATCTCGCGTTTTGTGTCACGGTCATTGACCTTGATACGACCGTGACAAATAATTGTCACGGTCAATGACCGTGACAAGTAAATTTGTCACGGCCTTGTCACGGTCAAGGACCGTGACAATTATTTGTCACGGTCGTGTCAAGGTCAATGACCGTGACACAAAACGCGAGATTTGTGTCACGGTCAATGACCTTGACACGACCGTGACAACTTTTGCAGCAAAAAAAGCCCTAGGATTCTTTTTTCCCACCTTTTTTGGTTTTCCCCCTCTCTCTCTCGCATCCGCGATTTCTGCTCTCTCTCTCTCTAAGGTATATTTTTTTTCCTCTCTTTCTCTTTCATTTCTATATGTATGTGTATGTGTATGTGTGTATATATATGTGTGTATATGTATATGTGTATGTGTGTGTATATATGTGTGTGTATATATATGTGTGTATATATATGTTAGTGATAGTTAGAATTGTGTAAATGTTAGAAAAGTTATAGAATTCATATGTTAAATTTAATTATATAAATATTTAAATTGATAATAATTTTATTCATGAAATTAATTCAATTAAAACCCTAGATAATTTTTTAACAGAATTTGATAATATTATATAAAGTTTAGTAAATTCACAAAATGTTGCCAATTGTATGTTTTTAGGAATATCATTAGTTGCTTTCGTGCCCAACTATGTAGAATCCATACACATGCATGTTGTTAGAAAGTCTTAAATTTAATTCTCACTTTAATTTGTAGATTCTCTGTACTTGGTTGGATTTATCCCTTTATGATAATGAAATTTATGCTCCAATTATAATTATCTCATGTCATAATTTTATTGATAAACAATAAATGTAGTTGTCACGGTCGTGGTGGGGGGAGGGGGTGGGGATGGAGTGGTGGGGGTGGGGTGTGTGTGTGTGCGTAGGTGTGTGCATGGCAGGGGGAGGGGGGAGGGGGAGGGGGAGGGTGGGGTATGTGTATATGTGTGTGTATGGTGGTGTGTGGTGGGGGAGGGGGAGGGGGTAGTGGGGGTGGGGTGTGGTGGGGGGAGGGGGTGGGGGTGGGGGTGGAATTTTCTAACTAAAAATATGATAATATTTTGTTATAATTTGTTAAAACTATGTAAACATTAGTATGAATGCAAGGTTAGTGATAGTTAGAATTGTGTAAATGTTAGAAAAGTTCTAGAATTCATATGTTAAATTTAATTATATAAATATTTAAAATACCCCAATTGTCACGGTCGTGGTGGGGGGAGGGGGTGGGGGTGGGGTGGGGTGTGTGTGTGTGTGTGCGTAGGTGTGTGCGTGTGATTGTGGCGGGGGGAGGGGGCAAGGGGTGTGGTGGGGTGGGGGTGGGGTGTGGGGTGTGGGGGGTGTGGAGGGGTAATTTTAACATTTGTATATCTTTAATTAAGAAATTGTATAGCTTTAATTGTAATTTTAATTGTATAGTTTTAGATGAAAGTAAATTAATAATTAGTGCCAATTTCATATGAAAGTAGGATTGTCCCTCATTGTAAATTAGTAAATTAATAATTGTATACTTTAATTGTTAGTTTAATTGATGAAATATTGGGTTGGTTAGTTTTAAAAGTGGCATGACGTGTGCGTGTGTGTGGTGGGGGTGGGGTAGGGGTGTGTGTATGTGTACTATTAACATTTTTTTTTTATCTGTACTAATAACATTTTTTTACAGCAAAAATGTCTCCTTCAGATATTAAGGCGAAGATGATGATGCTGTTTATGATGATGTCGTCTGGGTTCGGTGGTAGCGGAGGCGACGAGGGCTCCTCCGCCCCTAGGCTCCCCAAATATGAAAAATTTGGGATTACCGTCGAGAACAAGTCGGAGCTATTAGCGAGATCCCTCGAGCTGCTAAAGACGATCATCGGCCCGGGGTTTATGAGTTGGAAGGAGGTGTCATATGAGCTCAAGTTAGCTGTTTGGGCGGCACTACAGGTAATATATTTATATTTATATTTCAATTTCAATTTCAATTTCAATTTCAATTTCAATTTCAATTTCAATTTCAATTTCAATTTCGATTTTGATTTTGATTTTATATTTATATTTATATTTATATTTATATTTATATTTATATTTATATTTATATTTATATTTATATTTATTCGCAACTAACATTGTATTTGTTGGACAGGAACAATTCAACTTGGATCCAAAGCTACACGATCCCGTCTTGGAGCAGATTAGGGAGCAACTCAAGTCGTGGAAAAAAAATATGCGGGCACGGTACTTTGGGAAAACAAGAGAGTCGATTATCCAATGGCGTGAATCCGTCCCCCCAAGGAGCCGATCTCATTGGCACAATGGAAGAAGTTCATTGACAATGAGATTGAGGATAGACAATTGGCATCTCGCCAATCGGGGAGGGAAAATCGAGCAAAAATGACGGACGTGCACTACTCCGGCCGGACATCTTACGCCGAGGTGGAGCATAGGATGCAGGTAAGATTTAATTTTTCTATAACTACAGAAATATATTATTCTTCATTATTTTACTTTGCAGGGCCGATACTAATTTTACTTTACTTTATTTTATTTCACGGGGTAGGGAGTGGGCCAGGGGGTAAGCCACATAGGCTCGATACTTATGTGGATCTTTGGACGAAGAAGGGGAAGGACAAGGAGGTGTCCCCGAGCGTCGCGGCCACGATTGTAAGTAATCCGACAGTTTAATTTTTTTTAATTACGTTATAATTTTTTAGTTTACTTATTTTACTAATCATGTGCCTTTTGTCGTTTCAGGCAAAGCTTAAGGAAGTGCATGAGTCGCAGTCAGATGCTGACAAGGCATCTTTGTCCACAGACGCACTCAGCCAAGTGCTTGGCTCTGATCGCAAGGGAGGACAAGGGGAGTGAGCTCGCGGGTGGCCAAATCTAGGATCATCGGATTGGAGACGAGCGACACTGGGTTGGCTCGAACGGTTGATTCACACGACGTGAAGCTGTCCCGTTTGGAGGCGACGGTCCAAGATATGTATGCATTCATGAAGCGTACGTTGGGCGAAGACCGTAAAGGGAAAGGGAAAGGGAAGGAGAAGGTGGTGGAGGAGGAGGTGCGGGAGGACGAGGCGCAGGATGACGAGGATGTGGACCTCGCTGCTTCATCACCGACACGTTCGTACTTCGATGATCCACTTTCCTATTTGGCGGCCTTCAACAGACCAATGACGACACTTGGTTGGCCGAGCGTGTTCATATTGGATGTATTTGATGGCAGCGGATAGGGCGGGGGTTGAGGAACCCGAATATCGTCGAGGGTGGAATAGTTCATGGACGTGCGCTTCAACAGATGGCGTCCAAGGTGCTCATCACGCATGTCATACCCGGGAAGGAGAACTCCCTATTGTGGTTGCGCGAACAATGTGGCACGACGTATATTAGTGGGTGCGTCAATTCTTATGTCGTGTGGCCTACTCACCTCCTCACATTTACCCAAGACATGTAGTAACATTATTTTTAAGTTTGTCCATTTTAATTATATTTGGATTATATCGTCATGTATATTATTTCTATTTTGAATATTTGGATTATATCGTCATGAATATATATTTGGATTATCTTTAGTTTGTTTGGATATATGATGTTTGGAACAGGTACAACGTTGCTATAACAGGTACAAATATACTGCTGGGCAGTGGCAGTGGCCAGAATGCCCAGCAGATTTTTTTTAAATTCTGTCCAGAATTGTCACGGTCATTGACCGTGACACGTCCGTGACAAAAAGTTATCACGGGCGTGTCACGGTCAATGACCGTGACAATTTTTTTAAAAAAGGTCACGGCTTTGTCACGGTTTATAACCGTGACAAACGTGTCACGGTCATTGACCGCGACACGACCGTGACACAAAACGCGAGTTTTGTGTCAAGGTCAATGACCATGACAAAAAAAGTTGTCTCGCCTCAAAATGTCACGGTCATTGACCTTGACAAGTTGGATTTGTCTAGGTCAATGACCTTGACAATTCGCCAGATTTGGTGTACGCCTCATTATAGCAAATTGGCTCACCTTAAATAGCAAGATGAGTATCTAGTCAATACTTCCCAAGGTTTAACTAAAATTTTCTAAACCACAAAGAAATTCATCCTAGCAAGAGACTAGAAACATCAATAGGCAAAACATAACTCATGCTTGGGTAACCAAAGATAAAATTGAGAGGGCATTGGTTATTCATATTTCACTAAAGGATCAAGATATCTCTGAATGGTATTTTGATAGTGGATGCTAATGACATATTACAGGTGATAGATCTCTTTTTTTACCACTCTTGAGGAATACAAAGATGGTAAGGTCACCTTTGGCGATGGGAGTAAGTATAAAATTATTGGTAGAGGTAGCATTGAAGTTTTTGGATTTTCAAAATTAGAAAATGTTTTATATATCGATGGACTCAAGGAAAATTTAATCAGCATCATCGAGCTTTGCGATGAAAACCTAGCAGTTAAGTTTAGCCAAAACGAATATATTGTCTATGATAAATTCTGTAAAACTATACTACGTGGTGTGAGAACTAGTGATAATTATTATGGGATTATTCCAAAGTCTTCATTCATCTATAATAGTGTTAAGGTCTCTCCAGTCGACCTTTGGCATTAAAGATTGGGTCTTGTGAATTTTAGACTTCTTAAGCGTCTACCGAGAAATGACCTAGTTCGTGGCTTATTATTGTTAGAGAAATCAACTTCCATAACTTGTGGTCTTCGGCGATTTGGAAAGCATATTAGGAATCCTCATAAGAAGGTGAATTTTATTACAACCTTTCGTGTCCTAGAATTGATTCACATAGACTTTATGGGTCAGACTCGTACTGATAGTATAAGAGGAAAAAGGTATATTTTAGCGATGGTAGATTACTTTTCAAGATATTCAATTGTTGGAATTCTTAGAGAAAATTCGGATACGATTGATTTTTTTTATAGTTAAATGCCGAGCCCTTCAAAATCAACATGGTCTCACCATAAATCGTTTTCGAAGGAATAATGGCACTGCATTTAAGGAATTCGGTGTAAATGCCTTATGTGAAGAAATTGGTATTACGCATGAATTTTCAGCCTTTTAGACACCTCAACAAAATAGCTTTACTGAGATAAAGAATCAAATAATTGGCAAGGTCTATGCTTCTTGGTCGAAAACTGTCTCAAAAATTTTGGGCAGAAGCGGTAAGTACCGCGTATCACATGGTGAATAGGATATACTTACGCCCCCATACTAATAAAACGCCTTATAAATTATGGACAGGTAAGAAAACTAATCTAGCATATTTTTGAGTCTTTGGAAGTCCGTGCTATATCCTAAGGGATAGAGAGATTTTACGAAAATTCGACTCGAGGAGCGATGAAGGTATTGTTCTTGGTTATTCACCAAATAATATATCTTATTGAGTTTATAATTTTTCTACTTCTAGAGTTAAGGAATAAATATATGTAACCATGCAAGATAATGCTCCAACCATATTTATTGATGCTGATGAAATTCCATCTTGTAAGAACAATGCACCCACAGTGATGATCACATTGGTACTCACAATAATTTGCTAGACTTCACATTTAATATAAAGGATCCATCATTTTGGTTTTGCAAAAGTCATGACCCCTTTAATATTATTGAGAATCTCGATGCAGGTGTCAAGACTCGAGACCAACTAGAAAATTAGGTTACTTACTTGTGTTTGACCTCTAAAATCGAACCCAAAAATTTCAAAGAAGCACTCAATCATGAACATTCAATAAATGTTATACAAAAAGAGTTGCTTCAACTTCAAAATAATGATGTTTGTGAATTGGTTCCTCAGCCCAGCGATACTAACATCATTGGCACCAAATTTATTTTTAAAAATAAAATGGATGAAAGTGGTATCATAGTTTGAAACAAAGATTAGTTAGTTGCTCAAGGGTACACCCAAATAGAAGGTGTCGAATTTGATGAAATGTTTGCTTTTGTTGCATGGCTAGAATCCGTTCATCTCTTACTATCTATTGGATGTCATCTAAAATTTATGTTTTACAAAATGGATGTCAAGAGTGCCTTCCTAACTGGCATTATTTAGGAGGAATTCTACGTGGAACAACCAAAAGGGTTTGAAGACCTTAAGCACAAGCACCATGTCTTCTACTTGTAGAAAGACCTGTACGGATTGAAGCAAGCACTACGTGCTTGGTATAAAAGGCTTAGTTCATATATCCTGGATCATGCCTTCATTAGATGGGGAGTACACATGACATTGTTTGTCATGTGGGATAAAAATGTAATTCTGTTTGCGCAACTATATGCTGATGATATTATTTTTGGTTCCACATGCGACAAGCATACTCGATTTTTTTTATAAAAGAAATGCAAAGTAAATTCGAGCACAGTATGGTAGGAGAACTTACTTACCACGTCTTTAAGTGCGTCAACTCGAGAATGGGATATTTTAGTCTTAATCTAAATATGTGAAAGATTTAGTGAATAAATTTAATTTAGATTCCGCTAAGCACACTTCTAAACTCACGAGTTCATATGTTAAGCTTAGTAAAGACACGGAAGGAAAGGATGTAGAGCACACACTTTTTAGAATATTATAGGTAGTCTACCCTACTTAACCATTAGTCATCCTGAGATTTCCTATACTGTAGGAGTTTGTGCCTATTATCAGGCCACCCCAAAAAAATCACACTTATTTGTCATTAAACGTATAATCAAATATGTAAGTGGGACCTCGTCTTTTGGAGTTTGGTATTCGTTTGACAACAAAAATTATCTTTCAGCATATTCGGATGCTATTTGGGCAGGAGATGTTGATGCTTGCAAAATCACCTGTGGTGGATGTTTTTATTTTTGGAGTGTACTTGTCTCATGGATGAGTAAAAACAAAAATCCATTTCTGTATCCACATCAGAACCCGAATATATTATTGCCCAGAGTTGTTGCACACAACTCATTTAGATGAAACAAATGTTGGAAGATTACATTATATCCTAAGGCACAATGACTATTTATTGTGGTAATACGAGCACACATCATATATCCCGAAATCCCGTCAAACATTCTAGAAAAAAGCATGTTAGGATTCGTGAGCACTTTATCCTTGAGTTAGTTGAAGAAAAAGTCATTTTATTACGCTTTGTTGGAACTAAACATCAATTAGCCGATCTTTACAAAACTTTAGATGAACGTAGGTTTGATAACCTTAGGAAATCTTTAGGGGTTTCCACCTTTTAGTAAGTTCGGAGTATTTTATTTAGTTTAGGGTGAGCTTGATGTCTATCTTTCCCTATGAACCAAATTATGTTTTTCTATATATTTTATTTAAAAATTCAAAAATATTTTTGGTGTTGTTTATTTTGAACTAGGTTTTTTACAAAATCAAAAATATTTTGTTTTAGGACATGGTCGTGAGAAATTCTTATCAAAATTTCATTCCATTGTCATGTGATTGACAATAAGTTTCTAGTCTCGATATCGACTCACTTATGCGTTTTATGTGTTATCATGGCATTTTGATGCTCGTTTATGATATATTCTTTATGGTTGGCCTCAACTTATTACCTTATATGCACACACTTTTCACGATTTTGTGAGGATGTTAGTTTTGCTCTACACTTGCTAGGTGAGATTTAATGTTCTCTTATTAATCTTGTCACCTAATGATAAAGTAATAGAAAAACATTATGTCCATGTAAGAACCATTGACCATATTTATGGAACATATCAAAATGAGAGAGCAATGGAATCGGGCTACGAAAAGAAAAATCTTTTGCGTGAAAAGACACCATTGAAAACGAGCCTCAAATAGTGGTAATAAAAATAAAAAAATCGCCAAGTCCATGTTTAGTTTTCATTGATACTTAAAAAAGAAAAATCTAATTATTGATGCTTTATTATATAGAGAGAGTATAAAAAATTTCATATGAGGGTGATATAAGTCGAATAATAATGGGTTTCACAATAATCAAATTATTATTGCATTTTGCATGATGTTATTGGGATGAGAATCATCTCACTTCTAGGCATGTCGTTTAAGACAATTGACTTTGATCGAGTTCTTTTATATTGTCAAAATGTTGATTTAAGTGTTTAACTTTTAGGAAATGTTTTTTTTTGTACTTTTCACTACTATAATATTCTTAGGCTATGCTCTTTTTCGGTTAGTTCACACCCCTACATTCCATATCCATGAACCGAATGTTTCCAACATTTTTTTAGAACATTTTTAACATTTTTTTTCCATATTTTATATGATAGTTATTACTTTATTTAATATTATCATATTTAAAGTACGAGATTTTAAAATTTGTTGGGAGAAAATAAGATGTCATTTGAAGTCGTTCGATTGTCATTCTAATGACCTAATGAACCGCGTATTAATCACTGTTGATTTCACGTTCGAATTATCATTCGAAAGTCATTCCAATGACTTCATTCGAATATGACACATGTCGTTCGAACGATCGCTATTTTTCCAGGTCGACTTATTTTTTTTTCTATTATGTCGTTTGAACTCATTTTTTAATTTCCCATTCTCTCCAAAAATCACTCAACTCTTCACTCTAAACTCTTCCTTGTACCATTACTCAAACCCTTATCTTCTTAGAGTGCTTTATAAATCCAAACCAACTAAGGTTTCCAACATTACTAGTAGATCTATTTTCTAAAGGTTTTTGGATATTCTCTTTGAGGTATTACCCCATTTATCCTCTAAACCTTAGTTTTTTAGAATTTTTGATTGAGTTAATATACATTGGGTATATTTTATCAACATGTAGCCATTGTTGTTGCCTATTTTAAAAAAGGACCCATTTTTATGTAAACCCAACTCATTTCAATTTATGGGTTATTTCTACATCTCTCTCTCTCTCTCTATATATATATATATATATATATATATATATATATCATAATTTTCAAAAATTGTTTTTACAACAGGTTCAAAGATTCTTCATGAGATGTTTTTGACGTTATTTTTTCAACACTTATCTTTTTTTTTTGTCAAACCTTCACGAAAATTCATTATATTTTAATTATCGCCCATATTACTAATATTGCTAATATTCTTATGGCGCTGATATTTTTCGTGTTTTTTTTTTGTTTTGTTGTTGATGGTTTGATTGGTCATACTCTAATAACGTGTAGAATTTTTAATTTTATATGGATTGTGGTCGTCCTCACTACGACATTGTCCAATCCAACGAGGAGAACTCCTCAGATGATGAAAAACCTATCCCAAATCTCTAATTCCATTGGGGAATTCGTGCTACGTACACCCAATACTACACTCTTTGTTTCACGACTCGTTTTATCATTAGGTAAAAGTTATTGACTTAGCCTTTATGTCACACATTATGGTATTTACCTGGCCTGCAACTCTCAGATGGAACCTAATATTTTAACTATGTGACCCCTTCTACATCGATCTCATTAGAGAGTTTTTCTTTAGCATGACTGTGAGTGAGTGTGGTCTCGTGTCCAGGGTCAGTGGTAAGGAAGTTTTAATCACTATTGAATCAATTGCTAGGCTTGATTATTTACCCCGTGTTGGCAATCCTACCTTTCCTTGGCCCAATGCACGTAGACCTCCTCTTAGCAAAATTTTAGAAGACCTTTTTGAAAAATATGAACCAGGATCTCCAATTTTATATCATAAACACCTCATACCTGAGTTTAGGATTCTAAGTTGGATTGTTTATGATTTTATCATTCCCTATGCAAACCATATAGAGATTAGGCCTAAACATGTGCGCCATATGTTCGCTATCAGTGTAGGTGATACCACTCATCTTCTGTCACATATTTTTAGTGTCCTCCACTCTGTGAGAAATTCTTCTACTATGCCAGTTAAATAAGCTTTACCTTTTGTTGTCATAGTCCCTAGGAATTGTGTACAGGCAGGTTGCACTCTCCTAGATAGTGATATTCCTAAAATTAGATTTCAGATTATTGACGCTTCATTCATTGGTCAGTCTAGGCATCATTTACTTAATGTTGTCTCTCATTCAAAGTTATTACAATTATTTACCCAATCTACTCCTATCCGATCTCGACCTTCTACCTCTTATAGTCATCCTCCCTATGATTCTAAGGAATTTAAGATTCCGTGTCTATAAGTGGAAAGGATGGAAGAAGAAAATCGTCATGATCGGTAAATGATGAAGAAATTTTTCACTTCCATGCAAAGCGAAAGAGAGATAGCATGTAGAGGAAGCATAGGCAAGATGAGCTGAAGAATAGGCCTATCATGATTCTCAACAGATGCAATACTAGGAGGAGCTTCAACATGCTGAGATACGATGCGGTGCATGCCTTTCTCGTGGTGGCCCTTCCTCGTTTGATGATACACTTGATTATGTCCAAGATGATCCATCTTAATGATTGCTATTTTTATGATTCTGTTTCTTGTGTACTTGTGAGAGAGAGCTTCTTTGTTATATTTCATTATTTTTACTTGCACCGAATATCTGAATATTTTTTCTTTTTTCGCATTTAAATTTGGATATTTTTTTATGGAACTTTGGATAATTTTTTTAATTTAATTCATCATATGGTTATTTCCATTCATATTATGTCTTATGGATGATTTTAATGTTTACATGGTGCTATAATTGTTTGTATGACAACCTGACTTAAAAAATTCAGAGCCTTTTTATTGTTTATGTTTTCTTCCAGAATAGCCAAATAGGGAGATTTATAAGGAAAAATTTTCACATCGATTCATTTGTAGTATTGGCTATTTTCGTTAGGACAAAACATGTCAGTTTATAAGGTGTCATATCATGCTCTACACGAAAAAAATATGAATATTCGGGAATTCAAGATTTCATGTATACCCAAAAAGTATATGACCCCATGTTTTAAAAATATGTGAAGAAACTTTTTATAAATATTTTTAGAGGCTTTAACTCAGATTTTAAAATAATTTTCATAACTTAAGACATTTTGCCTCGTACTGAGATTTCATTAGAAATCTCAGTCTAATGAGATTTCCTCTGGTCAAACAAGACTTCCAATGACATCTTTTAATGTTGGTGTTGAGAAGTCATTGGAACCTCATTCAAACATCCTCGTTCGAATGAGACATTCAGTCATTCGAATGACCGGGTTAGTAATTGAAAATAGTGCCAAAATGAGTAGTTTTTTTCCATATTCTCCAATACCCCACCCCTCTTAATTTACAAAAGAACATGAGATTGGGAAAAATCTAAGAGACTCCACTCCATTTATTTTTACAAAGCCAAAATACTTTATCATTTTTAGCTCCAACATTTACATGATCAACTTGGTTAATTTTTTAAGACAAAACAACCACATCCTCTATAACTTTCATACACCACCTTTGTATATATGGTGTATTTAAGCATGAGTTGGAGATAGAGCTTTGGCTATCAGTGGATACCGAGAAATGGGACATGTTGTGCAAGCGTGTTGGAGCTACACGTACTATGAACAGATGTAATGGGGATGTCATCAGCGAAAATTGTTACGTCGAGTTTGTAAGTCTTTTGGATTGTCCTTGTAAAACCTTATTTGTAGTGAATTTATTCTAGGCCTGGTCGTCCGAGGTTTTTTCCCGTTTTGGATTTATCTTGTACATCACGACGTTGTGGTTGTGTAATTTATGTGTTTGAAGTTTTCCTCACAGAGATGCATGCGTAGGACTAAAATGCTAAAAATGATCTAACATAATTTATTTATTAAATTCAATGCTTTAAGTACCCTTGGAAATTGACTAAGAAATATTATGCATGTCCACATAGGATAAATTATTTAAGAACTTAAAATTAAAAATGCATCATAATTTAAATTGACTTGCCCGTATTTTTTTCCCGTAATTGTGTGTTCGAACTGTGTTTGTTCATGGAGTAAATTTTACGAATATAAGACTTGACCATATAGCCATACTCCCCCTCCCTTAGATGTCACATCGAATTTTGTGCCAACTTCTAAATACCTTCATTGTATAGTTTTTCAGATAGACTTTTTGCAAATTGAAAACTGCATATTTGATGCAAAAGTCCTCACTTTATTTAGGTTTAAATCACCTTTGGATTCACAAATGTCATCCCAAATATTTATGTGAATCCATTTAAAACCCTAAAGTATTTCATATCTGAAGTTACTCTTGTGGAGAGACATTCTTTGCTGCTGACATTGTGGTTCTTGAGGGCAACACTATTAAAGGAAGACAAAGTATAATCGATGGATACCGAGGGTGGACCGTCACATGTGGATGACTCGGGATTGAGCTGTATTATCTAGAGGTTTTGTAAGTTGTGTTATTGTAAAACTCTAGAATGGTGAAATATGTTTTTCCCTTTTGAGGGATTTTTCTCATATATGTTTACTCTTGCATGCATAGTTAATTTACTGTGTTTAGAACAATTATCCCATGCAAACCCAAATTTATCAGATTACAATTTTGTAATAATTTTAAATAGTGTTTGATGGAAATTTAGTTAAATAATTAAGATTTCACGCGCACTCTCAAATTGGTATCAAAGCTTGTTGCATAAAATTATTATGTAATCCTTTGCCGTAATTTTTTTCCTAATGATATTAATTTTTGAAAAAGTAGTTGATCTTTGAAAAACCGAATTTTAATGGAGAATTTGTATAATTGAGCACCCATCTTTGATGCTACCAACTATGCATATTGGAAAGCTAGGATGAGGTTTGCTACACCAAAACTACCAACTTGTCACGGTCTTTGACCATGACAAGTTTTGGGGTGACAAAGGTATTTATCACGGACTTGTCACTGTCAAAGACTGTGACAAGTTCGTTATATTTGTCACAGACTTGTCATGGACTTGGACCTTGACAAGTTTGTCATGGTCAAAGTGTAAGGACACAAGTCTCCGATTGAGTCTTAATATAGTGTTGGCTCAATTACGGAAAAAAACATTTGAGTCATAGGATAGTGTTCAAGTGTATCCATCCAAGCCTATGACGTGTTAGTTGAAGACGTAGTGGCCAAGTGTAAAAAGTTTCATCATATGCCGAGTTTAATGTTCCTCGTTTTTACGTCAACAACATTATTCCAATGCTCCTACGGTATGAATGCATTTTATATATATATAGAAACTTGGAAATTTATTGGGTGTATTTTATGATTTTTATAAAATATTTTTAACGAGTTTGTTTTTCTCAGAAAATATTTTTTAGAACTTTTCATAAAAAGTTGTGGACTTAAAATGAATATTTTATTTTTTCTTGTACATCGTTCGATGGCACTGGAATCTCGATCGAACGAGATTACCATGTCGTTCGAACATACTGGTATTTCGTTCGAACGAGATTGTCAGGTCGTTCGAACGAGACTTCTACTGATATTCCTTTTTAACCTCTGGAACATCATTAGTAAAGTCATTCGAATGAAAAGTCGTTCGAACGAGATTTGGATGGAACAAGTATTTTGGCAGTTTTTAACAGTTTTCCCACTTTTCCCACTTCTTTTCCCCACTATCTTTTGACAGAATTACTTAGTGGGGGAACCAACTCTTTTGAAACAACTTTTTCATATTCCTCCATCTCCTAGAGAGATTTTTTAGAGAGTTTTAATTCCAAATGAAAAGGTTCATGTTTTAAATGTTTGTTTTTCAAGAAAAATCTTTAAACACTTTTGTTTACACCCATTTGTTTAGTTTATCCAAATTTCTTAATATATATACTTTGCTTGGAGTGTTTGTTACCGGTTTATCTCTACAGCTTGAAGAAGAAAATTTTGGGTTTACTTCTACACCTCATAAAGAATAAGACTTGTTTTGCTGCGGCATTCTCACATGGTGAAAGTTACTATGTGTGGTTGGCGGTGGTTCCTACAGCTTCATTAGTGGATTCCAATGTTCCGGAGGAGTCCGGGATTGTCGACTAGGCAGAGGTAGTTACAAGAAGATGCGTCGAGGCTTGAAGGAGTCTAGTCGAGTGTTGTAAGTCATCTTGCTTGTAATTGTTAATGTCGTACTTAGTGGACTTAAGGCTAGGGCCATCCGAGGTTTTTTCCCGTTGTGGGTTTTTCCTCGTACATCGTGGCGTAGTGGTTATTTGTTTATTTTATCTTTTGAAAAACTCACATTAGATGCATGCTTAGGTTAAAAAGATAAAATTGGTACTTTTAATTTGGTGCTATTTAATTTGGATAAAAGTTAATTTAATTCAAGTCATTAAATTTATTGGATAAAATTTGCTTTGGCCAAATTTGCAAAATTGAATATTTATTGTTAGGAAAATTTCTAGGACTTGGGTTGAGTTAATATGTTAAAGTGAAAAATGTATTTGTTGATTAATTTAATGTCACTTTAAGTTTTTTGTTTAATTTTAATTTGAAAGAAATTAAAATTTGGTTTATGTAAATTTTGTTGAGCCATCTTTATTCCGCATCTTTAAAAGGAAATTGAAATTATCTTTTTGGTAAGACTTTAAAAATTGGGGGTCATGATTTCCACCAAGTGGTATCGAAGCGGGATCACAAACTTATTGCGTTTAAGATCCTTTTAAATATTTTTGACTAAATGGAATTTTTTCCATTTTCAAAATTTTCTATTTTCGATGGTTCTAACTACGCATATTGAAAAGCCCGAATGAAATCGGCACTTAGGTCTATCGATGAGAGGGTATGGTTGCCAGTCGTTAATGGGTGCTCCCCACCTACACATTGAGTAGATAATGAGCGTGTTCCTAAACCCACCGATAGATGGAGTGAGAATGAATTTAAACTTGCAAACTTTAATTCATGTGGTTAAAATGCCTTGTTTAGCGCAGTCACACCGGATGAATTCCGACGCATTATGACGTGTGAAACCTCTAAAGAATCTTGGAATATTTTACAACTCATTCATAAAGGAACTAGTGTCGTTAACTCTTCGAAAATCCAAAATCTCACCACTCAATTTGAAACCATCAAAATGAATGAAAAAGAAACTTTTGATGAATTTTATGCTAGACTTTCCGATATAGTTAATTCATCATTTAATTTGGGAGAGAAGATACCCAACAACCGAGTAGTAAAGAAAATTCTAAGGTCCCTTCCCGATATATTTATTCCTAAGGTGACCGTATTAAATTCTTTACCAACTTTAGCCTCTACGAAATTAGAATAGCTCATAGGTGATTTACAAACCTATGAACTAGACATGCTTACCTCTAAAACTGAAAAGAAAATAGATAAGGGTGTAGCTTTGAAAGCCCGAAAGGAGGAAAAATAAGTAGTAGAGAGTGAAAGTGAGAGTGGCTCGGAAGATATGGCTATATTTGCTAGGAAGTTTCAAAAATTTCTTAAATTTAACAAAGATAAATTTTAAAATAATTTTAAGAAATTTGAAAAATCTAAGCATGACAAGGTCGAGAAGATCTCTAAAACTTTTAATGAAAATTTAAATAGGGACGAGTCAAATAGGTGTTATGGTTGTGAAGGGTGTGGCCATAGGGCAAAAGAGTGCCCCACTAAACTAAGGAGAGAGGGTAAGCAACCAATTTATTTTAATGCAACCCTTAGTGATAGTGACAATGAAGAGGGAACCGATTCCCCCATTAAGCCCAACTTTGTGGCTTTTATGGCTAGTCATGTAAGTTATAGTGAGCACTAATCTATTGATGAAATTTTAACACATGACACTTCCAAGGTCCAAGTTTATAATTCCCTTCTTTTTTATGATTGTGAGAGTGAAAAAGAGAAACAAAGTGATGATGAGGTTGATGTGAGTGAAATTTAAATTGTGTTTCAAGAATTATTTGAAGAATCTATTAAATTAAAAAGAACAAATTTGAAGTTAGAAGCGAGTTTGAGGGAGCGGGTCAAGGTCGTTGACGATAGTTGGTTAATTGAAGACCTTAGGACATGAGAGAGAGCTCTTAGAGAGAATCTTCAGATTATAGAAGGCGAGAGAGATAGCCTTAGAGGTTTAATGGAGTCAATGAAAAAGGAGCTTCTCGAATTTGAAGAGAGAAATGTTTTATTAGAGTTTAAGATTTTAGAATTAGAAAATAAATTAAAATACTCTAGTAAAGTCAAATTTGATATGGAGTGTCGTTCGGAGAAATTAGATAAAATCTTAGGAACGGTCCAAATTAAAAATGACACGTGTGGTTTAGGCTTCGGTAATTGTAATGAATTAACTCATAAAGCCAAAACCAATATTTTAGGAGAATCCTCTAGGAACAATGTTATAGATCATTCCATAGATAAGTCTTTTCGCCGAGTCTTTAGGTGCTCACATTGTGGTCGGAAAGGTCATCTTAAGAAAAAAAAATTGATCTTAAATGAGATCCTAGAAAATTCCATAGTAAGGCAACCTAGGTAGCCAAGATTCCTACACCATGATATCATCATTCATCCTTAGTTTAGGTTAGGAGATCCGACTTGATAGCTTTACAAAATAGGATTTTTGATTCTCATTTACTTTCACATGATACCTTCCTTGCTAAATCTAAAGGTTGAATGTGTTAGTTGGTTGCATACTTTAGATTTTGTACTTCATGCTTCTTTATCATGCTAATTGTATGCTTCTTAATCATTGTTCTAGTCTATACTTCATGCTTTATCACATGCTAGAATTATGATTTTTGTTTATCTTTTGTATTATACTTCTTTTATTTTAGTTTGCATTAAATTAAAAAAAAAGATTTTTTTATCATTGTGTTTTATCTTTTTAGTAATTTAATATTAATGAAAACTACAAATGATTTTTTTTGGTCTTTTGACTACATATTTTTTTTTTTGGTTAAAAATTTTCAAAAACTCAAAAAGATTTTTGTTGTGTGTATTTTAGTTTGACACACTCTATGTGGCATACACTTGTGTTAGAATCCCTTTGTTTTCACTTCCATGTGGCTAGAACTTTAGGTTTAGATTGTCAATCCTTATTACGTTCTTTACCATGCTTACATGGAGTAGTTGGATTTTGTGTTGATATAATGGATTCTATTTTTATATGCCTCAATTCACACATGCACGAGTTCTCTTGAAATCTTAACTTCACATGTTATATTTGTGCTTTGTGAGGTGTTCTCCTACCAATCTTGTCATCTACATGTTATGTGACCTAGGAGGACTAGTGCATGTTAAAATCCTTTGCACGTGAGATTTGTGTGAGATATAAAAGTGATATATATAAATGTGCACGGGGAAGGGCTCCGAAAGGAAATATCATCCTTTGTGAGTAAGCCATCGTTTGCTTGGACCTAAAAGCAATACGTGGTCCAAATGCCTAAAAAATAGAAATATGGCTTTAAAAAGAAAAATAATTGCCAAGGCCTAGTTTTTATTGATATATTCATTCAAAAATAATATATGCTTATTGAGGGAGATTGGATGGTATATCAACGGTTTGCACAATGTCCGTTTATCCTAGTTGTACTTTCAATGTCATGACTCTATTGGTTTGTAGAATCATCAAAATTCTTGGCTTGTATGCATTGTGTATATTTGTTCATTGAGTTCAATTTATATTGTCACATGAGGTTATATTCAAATGTGATAAAGTTTGCAATCAAATGAGAACTCCGTGAACATATTTTAAGTGATTGGGTCTAAATTTAATTGTTGCTAGATCACACCCCAACACTTACGTTTCCATATGACACATTTTGCCATACGAGTGTGAAAAGCTTATTGTATTTTGTGTCATGTGTGGTGTCTATACCTATATATATGTGAGTGTGCGTTAGTGATATTCATTATGTCTACATATATATGGTATTTTTTCTTTGCCTTACTTTCTAGTCCACCTATGCTTCTAATTCATAATTGGTATCTATATTGGCGCATATTTTGTTGATATCACATGATTAGTATCGTATGTATCACATTAGTATCATTTTTTTTCATCTTCATTGGTATCCGTTATTATTTGTTGGATTAGTTATGATTTTGTTGACCATATGATTTCATGCTCTTATCACTCTAAACTTCATTGCGTTTAAATTAGTTTTTATCCTTTGTCTATTCCTGAACAAAAAGGGGGAGAATGATAGGGGGAGAAATGGTATCTAAACCTACTATAATCGTATCTTAGTTTGGGAGATTTATCTTGGGGGAGACATCTTTCTAAGTAGGTCATTTGTTTGATAAATGGGAGAATTAATTTAAGGGGATTATTTATCTTCATTGCATTTAATATTCTTGATATTCCCCATGCGTTTGATAGTTTGCTTAAGTGTGCAGGAATTCTTCTAAATGGCAACTTTCATCATTGACAAAGATATTGATCCTTGGGTTTTGAGTCAAGCTATGAAATTTTTATTTTTGGTGGGATAATTTTTTTAAGTCTAGTAGAGCTTGACGTTCCTTTAGGATTTTTGTTTGGTTTTTGTTCTAGAATAGCCAAAGGAGGAGATTTGTAAGGACAAAATTCTCCTATTGAGTCTTAATGTAGTGTTGGCTCAATTTCGGACAAAAAAATTTGAGTCATAGGATAGTGTTCAAGTGTATCCATCCAAGCCTATGATGTGTTAGTTGAAGACGTAGCGGCCAAATGTATAAAGATTCATCATATGCCGAGTTTAGTGTTCCTCGTTTATATGTTTAACGATATTCCTTTTTCACCTCTAGAACATCGTTAATAAAGTCGTTCGAACGAGATTTGACGGGAACAGGTATTTTGGCAGTTTTTGATCGTTTTTCCACTTTTCCCACTTCTTTTCCCCACTATCTTTTGACAGAATTACTTAGTGCGGGAGCCAACTCTTTTGAACCAACTTTTTCATATTCCTCCATCTCCTAGAGAGAGTTTTTAGAGAGTTTTAATTCCAAATGAAAAGGTTCATGTTTTAAGTGTTTGTTTTTTAAGAAAAATCCTTAAACACTTTTGTTTACACCCATTTGTTTAGTTAATCCAAGTTTATTAATATATATACTTTCTTGAAGTGTTTGGCACCGGTTTATCTCTACACCTTGAAGAAGACAAGTTTGGGTTTACTTCTACACCTCACAAAGAAGAAGACTTGTTTTGCTGCGGCATTCTCACATGGTGAAAGTCACCATGTGTGGTTGACGGTGTTTCCTACAGCTTCATTGGTGGATTCCAAGGTTCTGGAGGAGTCCGGAATTTTTGGCTAGGCAGAGGTAGTTACAAGAAGATTCGTCGGGGTTTGAAGGAGTCGAGTCGAGTGTTGTAAGTCATCTTGATTGTAATTGTTAATTTCGTACTTGGTGGACTTAAGGCTAGGGCCGCCCGAGTTTTTTTTCCCGTTGTGGATTTTTCGTCGTACATCACGGCATAGTGGTTATTTGTTTATTTTATCTTTGGCAAAACTCACATTAGATACATGCTTAGGTTAAAAAGATAAAATTGGCACTTTTAATTTGGTGCTATTTAATTTGGATAAAAGTTAATTTAATTCAAGTCATTAAATTTATTGGATAAAATTTGGTTTGGCCTAATTTGCAAAATTGAATATTTATTGTTAGGCAAATTTCTAGGACTTGGGTTGAGTTAATATGTTAAAGTGAAAAATGTATTTGTTGATTAATTTATTGTAAGTTTAAGTTTTTTGTTTAATTTTAATTTGAAAGAAATTAAAATTTTGTTTATGTAAATTTTGATGAGCCATCTTTATTCTGCATATTTAAAAGGAAATTGAAATTATCTTTTTGGTAAGACTTTCAAAATTGGGGGTCATCATTTCCAACACAACGTCCGTGATAAGACGATGACGAAAGTTAAAACTTGTGACGATCCAAGTCCATGACAAATAAAAAATTGTCACGGACTTTGGTCGTGACAAGTTTATGAGAAGTTTCCTTTGTCATGAACTTTTCACGGTCAAAGTGCATGAAAAATCTGGGCAAATTTTAAAAGAAACTGTTGGATGGTATGGCCACTACCACTGCCCAATAATATATTTGTATCCAAACAGCATACATATATATATATATATATATATATATATATATATATATATATATATATATATATATATATATATATATATATATATATATATATATATATATATATATATATAGCAACATTCAATATTTAATAAATAACACAAATAAATACAAATATCCATAGCCAAAACCAAAGCAAATTTTAAATATCCATAATAGAAACCAAACTAAGATTTGAATATCCATAACCAAATCAAGAAAAAAAATATAAATAATGTCGTAGAGTATGGTCTACAATATATTGGAGGATGAAGTAAGGGCACACGACTAATGCATTGACACACCCATCAATTCGTTGAACGTTGCATTGTTCTTGCAACCACAAAGGTCAATTATCCATTCCGCCCAAAACATGCATGATGAGCACCTTTACCTCAATATCTTGTAGGGGACGTCCATGAACCAACATACCCGGGAGGGTTCCCAGGTCCCCCAACCCTCTCGCTATCGGCTCCCCACCAAATACATCGATTAAAAACACATTCGTCCAACCGATTGTTGACATATGTCGTTCGACGGAGGTCAAGATGGGAAATGATCTTATAAGGGTGACGAGTCCGTGCGTATCGATGATGAATCCATGACGTACTCGTTTACCTCCTTCCCCTTCCCCTTGCACTTGCCCTTTCCCTTGCCTTCATCGGAGGTGGACCCCCATTGACACTTTATGAATGCGTACAAATCGAAGACTGTCACCTCCAACGTTGATATCTTATCATCATGGGTGTCCACCTTATGAGCCAACCCGGTGTTGCTTTTCTCTATCCGAATGATCCTCCACTTCCCCACCCGAGAGCTCACCCCGTAGTCCTCCCCTTGTGATCTACCCTGAGAACTTGGGTTGAGTGCGTCTGTAGACAAAGATGATTTGTGGGCGTCACACTATTTTTCATGCACTTCCTTAAGCTTTGCCTAAAACGATAAAAAGTACACGATTACTTAATTAAGTTAATAAAAAAATTATAGCATAATTGAAAAAATTAAACAACTATAAGTTACAATCGTGACTACGACGCCCGAAGACACCTCCTTATCCTTTCCCTTCTTCGTCTGAATTTCCACATAGATATCGAGCCTATGTGGTCTACCCCCAGGTCCGATCCCCATCTCCTGAAATAAAATAATGCAGAATGAGTAAGTAACACAAAGTAATGCTAAATTAGAATAACATAAATCTAAAATTAAAGAAAAATTAAAACTTATCATCTTGTGCTCCACCTCTGCATAAGACGTCCGCCCGGAGTAGTGTACGTCCACCTTTTTTACCCGATTTTCCCTCACTAATTGACGAGATGCCAATTTTCACTCATCGATCTCATTGTCAACAAACTTTCTCCATTTTGCCAATGAGATCGGCTCCTTCGACAAAACGGTATCATGCACTCTCAGAATGGACTCCCATGTCTTACTAAAGCACCATGCCCACATGTTTTTCTTCCACGTCTTATACTGATCCCTCAATTGTTCCAACTTGGAGTCGCGTACATATGGGGTCATGCCGAATTGATCCTGTCAAATAAACACAAACCAAAAAGAAAGAAAGTGTTAGTTGTATTTGAATATAAATATAAATACACTACTTGTAGTGCCCCCCTGATGCCCATCTTGAGCTCATATGGTACGGACCTCCAATCAGTGTACCCCGAGCTAATGATCGCCTTCAGCAACTCCAGGGATCTAGATACTAATGCCATCTTGTTCTCGATGATAGACCATAATTTGCCACATTTTGGGTGCCTAGTAGCCGAGGAGCCCTCGTCGCCTCTGCTACCGTGATGTGCTGATGAAGACATTTTATACAAAAATTGTTATTATTAGTAAAAACATGTAATTGAGAAAATGATCAAATCCAAATGAATTAGAATATTGTACGAGTTAACAACCTTATAAATATAAAAATATTATTTCAATAATCGGGCATTGATTATGGGTAAGAAACATATATTCGGGGATTAACATAAACAAAAGTGTGAACATTTACTTCCCATTAAAAAATTTACTACAAGATTGACATTTCATATTTCGGTGTTATGTTATCAAAACAATATAATTCCTATTTCCTCCATCTCCTATAAAGGGTGAGTGATCCTATCCCATTCAAGACCGCATATTTCTGAAATATACTTAACAACTCATGCACATTGTTCCAATTTGAGAAAAATTCGGCAGCATATTCACATAGTTCTCTAAGTACACGATATAGATTCGCAAGTGTAAGTATTATTTCAATTTATAAATTGAAATAACAATTAACATCACATCATCTACTATGTACCCAGCGGACATTAAGATACGACATCAGAACTTCCACCAAAAGTAACAAGTTTAAGCCACTAAGAATATTATTATACATAAACTATGTAGTCCCAAACTATCCAAATGGGACAATTCGAGAGATCTCATTACACGGGTAAATACTTGCCTTCTAGTTCTTATGCCATCTTGTTCTCTATCTATCTCTATCTATATATATATACAACAATTCAAGAATCCAAAACAACAATGCAAATAATAATACGATATATTAGAAATTCCTAGGGCCAATAACTCAATGGCCATCCAAATGTTCAAATCCACCAGTCAACAACAATTCTAGAATCCCAAACAATTTAACAATATATATATATATATATATATATATATATATATATATATATATATATATAGAGAGAGAGAGAGAGAGAGAGAGAGAGAGTCAGAGAGAGAGATAGATGCATATATATATAGATAGAGATAGATAGAGAGATGTACTTAAATGTGTGTGTGTAGAGAGAGAGAGAGAGGGTCGTCAT
Source organism: Sambucus nigra (assembly GCA_949130495.1). Lineage (NCBI taxonomy): Eukaryota > Viridiplantae > Streptophyta > Magnoliopsida > Dipsacales > Adoxaceae > Sambucus > Sambucus nigra. The sequence continues at coordinate 135,398,963 of OX422224.1, read as the reverse complement.
TGGTGGAATTAAAGAGAGAAACAAGATTTTAATTTTAGAATTGAATACCAATTTCTATTTACACCAAAAATAAAGTACACACTATTCATACAATTTCAATATACAAATACCAATTTCAATATAGAAATACTGATTTCAATAGTAATATCAATTTAAATATATAAATACCAATTTCAATTTATACCAAATACACTCACATTGAAACATATACTAAAACACACACACATACACACACTAACATACACATTGAAACACCCACACTAACACGCACACATTGAAACACCCACACTACCCCCCCCCCCCACACACACACATTGAAACTCACACTAAAACATACTCTAAGACACACACACACACACATTGAAACACCCACACTAACACCCACCCACCCACCCCCACACACACTGAAACACACGCGAAGACATACAAACACACACACACACTAACCCACTGTCCACACTCAAATTGACATACACACACACCCTAAGGAAATATATATATATATATAGAGAGAGAGAAATGTACCTGATAAATATATATATATATATATATATATATATATATATATATATATATATATATAGAGAGAGAGAGAGAGAGAGAGAGAGAGAGAGAATCGCATGTTAGAGAGATAGAGAATCGAGGGAAATAAAGGAGGGAAGGGAAAATGAGGGAACAAAAAGCTGAAGCAACAAGTTTTTTTTAATGTTGTAACGAATGTGTGATGGTCAAAGACCGTGATAAGTTTATATGGTTGTCACGGTCTTTTATCGTGACACATTTGTGACAAATTAGTTGTCACGGACTTGTCACGGTCAAAGACCTTGACAAAAAATGTGTGTTTTTTGTCACGATCTTTGACCGTGACAGGGCTAGCCGGGTGAATGGTGCTATTTTGGCCTTCTTAGTGTAGTGGACTTCTTTAAATTCCATAGATGAACATGTTTGAGTACTCTGTAAAAGAGGGTGGACTCCTCCCAATATCACAATTGATAATGATATCGGCCCTAAACCTATCTCTCAGTGAATAGAGGAAGAATTTAAATGCAACGACTTTAATTGCCGTGATTTGACTGTCATATCGGGAGCCACCACCCCCGATGAATTCCATCACAGTATGACCTGAACAACATCTAAAGAAGCTTGGGATACCCTTCATCTCACTGACCATGGTACCAATGTTGTTAAAATATCTAAGCAACATAATGTCGTAACATAATTTGAAACAATCACAATGCTTGAATCTGAATCTTTCAATGGGTTTTATGAACGACTATCCGACGTAATTAACTCGAGTTTCAATTTAGGTGACAAAATACCCGAGACGTGTGTGGTTAAAAAAACATTAAGATTGCTTCCTGTCCATTTTATTGCTAAGGTTGGAGTTATTAATTTGTTAGGGATTCTTTACACTCTTAGCTTAGAATAACTTATAGGAGATCTTCAAACATACGAGATAGATATATTCCCTAAAATAGTTATGCCTAAGGATAAGGGAATTGCACTTAAATCCCAACCTAAGAACATAGAGGAAGTGTCTAAAAAGAGAGAGGAAGTGTTATTCGATTATGAGTTCGATTATAATTTAGATGATTTGGCCTTTTTTTTCTATAACTTTCAAGAAATTTCTCAAACTCAAAAAGAAAAATACTTCCAAAGATAAGAAATGTTTTAAGAGAGATAAAAAAAATCGTGCAAGAAAAAATTTGAAAAACAAAAAGAAATATTTCCCAAATAAATACGAGGAGAGATGTTATGACTTTGAGGGAAAGGGTCATAAATCTCATGAGTGTTTGACTAGGTTGAAAGTTCAAGGGAAAGGAAAAAATGCCTTAAACGTCACGCTTAACGATAGCAAGGTAGAGTTGGTGAGCTCGAGAGAAGAATCACCGCATGGTTGTAACTTCATTGCATTCATGGAAAGTCATGTTAGTGACTCTAGTGCACCTCATGATAATGATAAAGCTACTAAACATGAACACCTCGATAGTGAGTCAAGTCATTCTGAGGAGAGTGAGGGTCATAATGTCTTAAGTGAGAGCGATAGTGACCTTCAGCACGCCTACGCCCATCTTTATGCTGGGTCCTTTAAAACAAAAAAACAAAACAAAGGGTTAACTATGAGAGTTTTAGCGCAAAAGAAATAGTTGAGAGAGGCAAGAGAGTGTGAGTCCTTGGTGATATAAGCTTTGGGATAAAGAGTTTGTTTAGTTTAAAGAGAGAACGTGGACTTGACCAAGAAGATGGCTAGTCTTACGAGAGATCTCCAAGCATCACTGAAGACTCGTGAGTAACTTAAATCCCTTATATCCCAACTCAAGGAAGATCTCAAACGTTCTCAAGAGATAAAGGTAACTATCAAGGATATATCAAAGAAGTTAGGTAAGATGCTCCTCGGCCTCACATTAGGTAACACCGAGAGACACTGAATAGGTTATGATGGTGAATCCATTTACCATGTCCAACCCAAGACGATTTTAGACTTTGTGATGGACCCTCATGGCCCTCTACCTAACACACCTAAGTAGCCTAATCAGCCTAGAAGAGTTCAACCTAGAAAAGAAAATTGAGGTAGACCAAAACCTGTCTATGTTTGTAATTTTTATAAAAGAAGAGGTCACCTTAGAGAGTTTTATTATAAATTAGGTAGAATTAGTCGTACACATAATCCCTGTAGAAACCAAAGTCTAGGACCCCCAAAGTATCTCCATATATCCCTAGACCTATCTCCTTCACTATAAACCCTAGGTACTGATCTAGAGGCCACTGAGCGTGCACGGACCCCGTTTAACTACTAGTTAACTCTATCACCTGAGTTACAACTCATTGAATCTTCAAAGGGCATTGCACAAATTGTCCTTATGGTTCGGAGGAACAATCCGCTTTACTATTAAAAACTAATCTAGAAGCCATTTGACGCTCTCGAGCCCCATTTTAACCCTAATTAACTTCCTCACCTAAGGGAAAGCTAAATTGATCATTAAAGGTCCCCAGATCCCCTTTCCAATGATTCACCCAGTGCACAAATCATCCTTATAGTTTGGATGAACAAACCATTTTCCCCTGAAAACTGATCTGGAGGCAACCAGGCACTCCCAGGCTCCCTTTGACTCTAATAAACTCTTCACCTCTAACGAGACTAAATTAGTCTTCAAAGGGTTATGAATACCATTTCCAATGGTTCACCCTATGCACGAATCAACCTTACGGTACGGACAAATGTCCCGTTTTACTCTGAAGGGTCACTGGGTGTCCCGAGCTCCATTTGACTAGGGGAAACTATCCAAACTGAGAGAATCTCTTTGTAACATCGAACGGATATCCATAACCTTTCAAATGGTCCATCCCATGTGCAAATTAGCCTTACGATTCAGATGGATGATTCGTGTCCCTCTTGTCCAAAAGACTATCGGGCACTTCTAATTCCTTTTTTACCACAGTCAATTCTCAAACTCGAGAGAGGCCCCATGTATTCTTAAAGGTATCTGAATAGCCATTCCAACGGTTCATCATGTGCGTGATTGCATTTTACGATAATTTTTTTGGAAAATCTGCATGAGACTCTCGAATGGCAAACCTATTTCCCTTCCTATTGGCAGTGTGTCTAGGGTTTCCTATCGATATTCATGTCAAGGACAATGACGATCGATACCCCCTTGACCCTATATAAGGGGATCATGAGCTTACTTCGAGAGCCACCCTAAAAAGATCCCTCTAAGTGATCTCAGCAATATTGTCTCGAAGTCAGCGTGGTTTCCATATTGAAACCTCTCCCCCCACATTCCATTTCCATCATTTCCTTACCTAATTTAGAAAATTCCATCCTTTCTCCTCCTAGTACCTTCATCTACTTGCAATAGAAGCCATTCAACATGCAAGATCAACTTTAAAGCTTCTGAAGAAGGTCCAAACCTTTCACTCTTGGTTTAAATTCTCTTATTTTCCAATTAGTTATTTATTTCTTACTTTATCATTTCAACTTTATTAGATCACACACATTAATACCCAACTTTTTTATTTTTAGTATTTCACATACTAAATTTTTTATAAAAAAACGAAAACAAGAAAAAGGGGGATTTCTTGTAAATTCCAAACAGGGATTTCTCACTACATTTTCTCACACTAAAACATCATTTTTCTACACACATGCATATAATGAAGTCCCCAGTTGGATTTATGGGATAAACCCCACCCCCGTGTTGCATGAGAACAATGTGTATTTTGATGCCTTTTTAGGCTATATCGGCGTCTCGTGTAAAATCTGTGATTTTAGTCATCCTTTCTTATTTTTGTTCATACATTATTTCCATGTAATATATTTATGATTCATACTTGCATTTTGTCCAATCTATACCATCATTATTCTATAAACGATCAGTGACTCAAAAAACACGCTCATTACATTTGTAATTACTATTTTGGGAACACTCCTATGGATGACCTCACTCCGCCTCTATCCATGATGCGAGTTGAGTGATTCAACTTTTTCTTTATATATACACACACACACTTCACAGAGTTATTAAGGAGAAGAATAACACATTCCTATTAGAGACCAAAAGGGTGGGATGGGTGCCTAACACCATACAAATCCATAACTTAGGCCCCGAATCCTTGGACTAATTTGTTTTGTGAGCATCAGTATGTCTTTGATATCGTTCTCTCTAGGGGGCAACATTTATTTTTCCTGTTTTGTGCAAAATAGGCTGGCGAATCTATTTCTATACATCACCCCACATCGACGACAGTCAAAGTGCCCCAATAAAGGGTTCCAGATACCCATTCACGTGTGTTCCAACCGGGATAGGATGGACATAGTGGTGACTCTGTTGTGGAGTTGTTTATGATAAGAGGGATAGACTCTATTCTTACATAAGTGTTATCATTTTTCGCATGTGTGCGTATGCACTTGCCTTTATGTTACCATTTTCCTCTATTACTTCTTGTATATATATATATATATATATATATATATATCACTTCTCACTCACTTTTCATTTCACACACTTGTAAATACCCTCCATGTACACCTCATACCACTTACACTTGTATATAGGATCACTTATAACCACAGGTTTCACAAACCACTTAGAAAATCCATGCTTCGATTTCACTAGCACACACCTCCACTTATCACAATTGTATATATCCATGCTCACTTGCATGTATCACACGCCACTTGTAGTTGATCCATGATTAGGCTCACTACATGTAAGCACATGATTTTATAAATGTTCATTTTAGTATCTAGGAAATTTTCCAAGTGTCCTAGATCATAGCATATATGTCCTATACCACTACATTTGTCACGTCAACACGATCATTCATGATGACCTCGATCCGAATTCGAAGTTATGATGTTTCCATCATCTTCATATATGCGTAGTGCAACATCATTGAGCAATGTGCAATGTGCATCTTCAACATCCCCACTAATCCACTCATATTTATGGTAAAATATTTAATTTGGAGTTTTTAATGTTTTCGTATTTATTTGGGACTTTTTTATAAAAAAAATTTAGTACCTCCAAAATTTTGTAGCGTGATAAGATTTTTTTAAGTGTTAAAGCGGAATAAATTTATCATTCACGTTGTTCGAATGAGATCGTAATGTCGTTCAAAAGATATACGCATCTCGCGTGAAGTCGTTTAAACGACATCAACAGTCGTTTGAGCATTGTCCCTGTTTCGTTCTAGCGACAGTGTCGCCTTAATTTTTTTTATAAAATTATTGTTTACTGTACTCACATTTTTCAAGTCTACGTAACTCCGTTTTCTGCAGAAAGACTTCATTTTTTGAGAGTTTTGACCTTCTTTTGATTCAACAAATTTTCCCAAATTCATATGTGAATCATTTAAACCCGAGATTACTTATTCCACTCATATGGAGTACACTTGTGGAGAAGAAGGTTGATTCTCCATTACTGACAATTGGAGCTCTTGCTAGATCTCATGCTAACGACAACGAATCGATGCCTGCGGGAATTCATATGCCAAGTTGTATTTCTCTGTATTTCTAAATTGCTACAAGATATAGTGAAATAAAAAGGTTTTTCCCCTTTGGGGTATTTTTCCTCATTTTTTTGATTGTTTGTGTGCTTGGATTGATTTAATTCGTCAATCAAAATTAATTGCAAGAGTTAGGATTTTTGGGACTATGATGAATGTGTTTAGGTTATATGTGATACAGGGTGGACTCCTCCCACTGTCACAGTAGAAAACGTAATAAATTTAAATGTTGTGATTGAATGGACTGATGAAGAATTTAAATGGAGCATATATAACTCACGTGGGCTTAGTACAATTTTGGTCGCCATCACCCCCGAGGAGTTTAGACGTATTTTGATGTGCACTACATCTAAAGAAGCATAGGATGGTTTACAACTTAACCATGAAGGAACTAATGCAGTCAGAGAATCAAAATTGCAAAATTTAACTACATAATTTGAAACAATCACCATGTTTTCATCTGAGTCTTTTGATGAAGTCTATGTACGCTTATATGATATTGTCAACACTAGTTTCAATCTAAGTGAACACATTCCTGATGTTAGAGTCGTTAAAAAAATTATGAGATCACGGCCTAAGCATTTTATCCCTAAAGTCATCGTCCTAAATTCTATAGGAAATTTGAGTAGTCTGAAATTAGAAGAGTTGATAGGAGACCTCCAGACTTATGAAATTGACATATTTCCTAACAAGATAAAATCCAAAGATAAAGAGGTAGTACTTAAAGACCAGGCTAGAAAGAGTGAGGGATCAGTAACAAAGAAAGGTGAGTCGTCTAGAAGAAATAAGGAAGAAATGTCAGATTTAGAGATTAATTTTGATTGAGACGACTTGGCCTTGTTTGCAAAAAATTTCAAGAAATTTCTCAATTTAAAGGAAAATGGCAATTTTAAATATAAAACGAATTTTGAGAAAAATAAGTTTGAAAAGAAATATGATAAAGATAAGAAGGACACCTAAGAGAGACGAGGAGAGATGTTATGAGTGTGATAGTAGAGGTCATAAGGCATTTGAATGTCCTAATAGGTTGAAATGTCAAGGCAAAGGCAAAACAACTTTAAATGCCTCCCTTAATGATGACAATGAGGTCGAGTCGGTGGATTTTGGAGATGAGTCACTGCATGAATGTAACTTCACCGCATTCATGTCTAGTTATGTGAGTACTAATAGTGAACCTCGCGATGATGGGAAACGAGAAAGATTTATGAGAAACGATAGAGAGAGAGAGAGAGAGAGAGAGAGAGAGAGAGAGAGAGAGAGAGAGAGAGAGAGATTCCTCCATTATCATTGCCTTGATAGAGAGAAAGATTGTTTACGTAAAGAAAAAGAGAGTCTACATGGAGACAGAGAGTCCGTTTAGAGAGAGATAGATTATTTGAAGAGAGAGAGAGTAGTTTAGAGAAAGGGAAAGGGGACTTGACCAAGAAAGTAGCTAGTCTTACGAGTGAGATCCATTCCTCCCTGGACACTTGGAAAACACTTTAAGCCGTTGGATCCAAACTCACTCATGATCCTGAGAGAGCCCGGGAGGTCAAGGAAAAGATAGAGGATAGATCTGGAAAGATGGAAAAGATTATCCTCACCCCTGATTTAGGGTTTGGTGAAAGGAAGGGAGTAGGTTTTAATGGTGCTTCCACGTCTCATGTGACATCAGAACAAATTCCTGAGTTTACTACGAATACATATGGCCATCACCCAAAACCTCAGATTGTGTACTTTGTACTTATTGTAAAAGAAAAGGCCACCTTAGGGAGTTTTTCTATAGTTTCGGTCGGACACGATGTACATTTGCTACACCACGTGCTACTAGAGATTTTTTTAGTCTTAGAGAGCAGGTTGAGTTTCTAATTGCCACATCTTAGAGTTTAATGGAAGAGTTACAACAAATTTCTTTGACATCTACGGATACTTCCAAAATCCCGACTAGAACCAACAATGATAAGGGAAAATAGAATGTTACCTCCACTTGGGTACCTAAGCATGATGCAAAACACCTTGTTGTTCATGTTGCTATTAAAGCACATAATACCTCTCAGTGGTACTTTGGTAGTGGGTTCTCCAGAAATGTGATTGGTGACGTTTCATTTTTTACCTACCTAGAGGATCGTAAGGAAGGTAACGTAACATTTGGAGAGGGGTGTAGGTTTAGCATAGTAGGACGAGGTACGGTAGAGATACCAAGATATCCTAAGCAAGAGGATGTTTTGTACATTAAAGGTTTGAAAACGAACCTTCTCAGCATTATCCAAATGTGCGACGCTAACTTTGCAGTAATGTTTGAACGGAACGAGTGCAATGTTTATGATATAGCTGATCTTCTATTGCAAGGGTTGAGGACTGAAGATAATTGTTATGGGATTGTTCCCAAGTCCTCATTTGTCTGCAACAGTGCCACGATCACTCTTGTGGATCTGTGGTATCAACATCTAGGTCATATGAACTTTAGAGATTTTGAGAGATTAGCTAAAAAAGAACTAGTACGTGGCTTGCCATCACTTGGAAGGCCGACTTCCACAGTTTTTGGGCCCTGTCAATTGGGAAAGCATGTCTGTAGAACCCACAGGAAGATGAACTCCATTACCACTTCACGAGTACTTGAGTTGATACACATGGAAGTTATGGGTCCTACTCGTACTGAGAGTCTGAGTGGTAAGAGGTATATCCTCGTGATGGACGATGATTTCTCTCGTTACTAGATTGTAGGCTTTCCGAGAGAGAAATTTAATGCTATAGAATTTCTTATGACCAAGTGTCATGTCCTACAAAATCAATACGGTGTCACCATTAATAGAATGAAGAGTGACAACGACACTGAGTTTAAGGAAGATAAAATACATATTTACTGTGATAGCCTCGGGATCAAACACAAATTTTTGGTCATAAAGACTCCTCAGCAAAATGGTATTGTTGAGAGGAAGAATCAAACAATTCAGGTGATGGCTAGATCTATGTTTCTAGGTCGTAGAGTGTCTAGGAGATTTTGGGCAGAGGCGATGTTTACCGCGTTCCATACGGTGAATAGGGTTTACCTTAGTCCACACACACTTAAGACGCACTACAAATTTTGGACTAGAAAGAAGCCCAACCTTGCATATTTTCGTGTCTTTAGAAGTAAATGATGCATCCCAAGGGACAGAGATCAATTAGGAAAGTTCGACTCCCAAAGTGACGAGGGGATATTGCTAGGATATTCATCGACCGATAGAGCATATCGGGTTTTTAACCTGAGTAGCTTTAAGGTTATGGTGTCAATAAACGTCATTGTACAAGATGACAAACCGTCGGTATTTGTTGATTCTAACCTTTTGTGTGAGGAGGATGCACTTCGTACTGCTGATCCCATTGTGCCTCCCACACCCAGGGTGAACCCTACCCCTGTCTTAGGGGACATACCATCTTGGGTTCACAAGATTCATGATCCTACTGTCATTCTAGGAGATCCCACCCTAGGGGTCAAGACTCGTTCTCAACTAGAAAATGTGGTTAGCTTTGTTTTCTACATGTCTAAAGTTGAGCCCAAGAATGTCAAAAAAGAACTCAAGGATGAACATTGGATATTTGCTATGCAGGATGAGTTTCTTTAGTTTAGAAAGAGTGATGTCTGGAATCTAGTCCCCCAACCTAGCAAGAAGAATGTGATTCGTACCAAGTGTATCTACAAGAACAAAATGGATGATAATGGTACCATTATTCGAAACAAGTCTAGGTTGGTTGCTCAAGGCTATACATAGATAGAGGGTGTAGAATTCGATGAGACATTTATTCTTGTTGCGAGGATTGAGTCCGACCACTTACTACTCACCATTGCATGTCATCTGCACTTCAAGTTATACCAGATGGATGTCAATAGTGCCTTTTTGAATGGTATTATACATGAGGAAGTTTATGTGGAACAACCAAAAGGGTTTTAAGAACCTAAGCTCCCTGATTTCATCTATTTTTTGAGAAAAGCCCTTTATGGTTTGAAGTAATCACCCCGTGCTTGGTATGAGCAGATTACTTTCTATCTCTTAGCTCGTGGTTTTATGAGAGGGGGAGCTGATAAGACGTTGTTTGTTAGGAGAGGAGACAGTGTTATTTTGGTTGTTCTTGTCTATGTGGATGACACAGTCTTCGGATTCACGTGCTCCTAACATTCTCACAACTTTGAGGAGGAGATGAAAAGTGAGTTTGAGATGAGCATAGTTGGTGAGATTACATTCTTTCTTGGTTTCCAGGTTCGTTAGCTAAAGGATATGATGTTCATCTCCCAATCCAGATATGCTAGCGACCTTGTGAAGAAATTTGGTTTAGACTCTGCTAAGCACGCATGTACCCCGATGAGTAACTCAACAAAGTTTATCAAAGACACTTCAGGCAAGGACATAGAGAAAACCTTGTATCAGAGTATGATAGGTAATATTCTCTATTTGACAGCAAGTCGTCCCGACATAGCCTTTAGTGTTGGAGTCTGTGCACGACATCAGGCATCCCCGAAAGACTCTCACTTACTCGCTCTTAAACGTATTGTCAAATACGTGAGTGGGACTCTCTCATTTGGCATTTGGTATTCCTTTGATACCGATGATTGTTTATCCACCTATTTGGATGACGATTGTGCCGGAGATGCAGATGGATGTCAAAGAACTTTTAGTGGGTGTTTCTTCTTTACTTTAGCTCTTGTATCTTGGTTGAGTAAGAAGAAAAACTCCATGTCTTTATCCACTGTGGAGGCTAAGTACATAGACATTGAGAATTGTTGCACTCAACTTCTGAAGGACCCTTTTTCTGTGTTTAAACAAAACCAATTTTTCTCCAAAAATTATCCAACTTTTAAATATGCACCAAACCAAGTTGTGAAAATCCAATTCTTACATTAAACCAATTTTATCTTGATTAATCCTAAACATGCATCTAGTGATTAAAGAAAAAAAAGTAAAGTAAAGAATACTCACAACGCCGGATCTACGAGGAAAAACCCCAAAATAGAAAAATAACCTTGGACGGCCCAAGCCAGACAATCACTATGATTAATGGTTTTACAAAGACATATTAGCCTTACACTAAGACTCGATCCCCACGGTACTTAAGGCTCCTTCTGCTCTTCAACAGTTCTTCAATAGTGCCCACGCAAAAATTCCATCTTCCATGATACCTGTCCACAACACACGCGTCCACGTATGTATCGATGTCCACCGATTGGCTTTGATTCGTTTACGATGTCTAACAAGAAGTCCTTCTCTTTTCTTCACCGCAAAAACCTTTGATGTTCAATGTGTAGAACAAACTTCTTTGTTGCAGCAAGATCACTTAAACATATAAGAATGATAACTCAGACCTTTCTAAGGATGTGTTTATGCTTTGTAAACCTTAGAAAACATGTGCAAATAAGTTTCTAGTTCGTAAACAGTTTTCCAAAATGCACACTTACGAAATTCTGATTCAAACACTGTTTAAATAGAATTAAAATGTCGCCTCAAAAAGCGTGTCATTCGAACGACTTAAAATTCTCGTTCGACCGACTTAGGCATCTCATTCGCGCGAGATCTAATGTCGTTCGAGCGAGAAGTTTGACTTTTTGACTTTTCAATTAAAACGTTTCTTCAAAGAGACCTAGTAAAGTCAAACTCCTTTTTCGAGCTTATCAGCATTAAAACGTAGTGTAAACCTTTTAAAACACTATACAACATTTTAAAAACATTTATCTTTATAAAAATTACATCCTTATCTTTTATAAAAATAATTTTGAGCACCATTAATTATACGCATTCATACCTGACTGATCTCGAAATGAAATTAACTTTGAAGACGATTAAACTTTGACCAATTAAACTTCGGCATAATTTAATTCTTTGAAGCTTTGCTGCAACGTCTTCAATTTCTTTAATACGTCATAGACCTAGTGGGATCGTGACAAAATAAAAAAATCTCTATGACATATTACAAATAAGTTTTGCTCACGGAATTAAGTCAAAACAATACAGGGACTCAATTGGAAATTTATGTCCTAACAAATCTCCCCCTTTGACTATTTCAGGATAAAACTGAAGCACTGAAATGCCTAACCAGGTCGTCAAGCTCTATGAGGCCTAAATCCCATCCCATAAACCCAAAAACAAATAATACAGAACACGGACTAGTATATGAAGCACCGGCTAGATTGAACTGTTTGAATGCGATGTAGACTTGTAATCTAGAATCGCTGAAGCATACCTACACACATGAAACAGACAAAACAAATACCCAGTGAAGTATGTAGGAACAAATGAAACCAATATATTTATCCAAATGATACCAAACAATAATGGATGCCAATACGAATAATCTTTTAAAAAATCATTTGTTAAACAAAAAAATGATACCAATTTGATGTATGCGAAAATGATACCAATGTGAACTAACTACCAACATCAATTAGTGATACCAATTGTAAAATCTGAAATCAAAACATGCCCAAATCTCTTTTTACATTACATACATCTCTCCCCCTTTTTGTCACGAATAGACAATCCGGTGAAAAGATAAACCAAACCAAAGTATCTAGCATGAGAATATACCAATTTGAGAATTGAAAACGCTAGATAACCATGTAACAACCAGCTAAATATGATCAAAAATGACAAATTAGTAGCTAGTAAACTAATGAATCACACAAAGAGATAGAAATCTAAACAGGTGTGATAAACGAACTATATGCAAAACTATGAATTTTGAGATAAAAGAACCTACATATAAACCAGTCAGTCAAGAAACACTTCCAGCAGTACCAAAAGAATATCAAATTAACCCAGGGGACTACAAACCATTTAGAAGCCAATAAATCAGCCTTTCATTCGAACAAGATAGGACTTCACTCAAACGAGATGCGAAGTCGCTCGAACGAATTACAGAGGTCGTTCGCGCGACATGGGATGTCGTTTGAACGACTTCTCGCGACCTGCCAAACTTTCACATTTTCCTAGAAATATGTTATATTTTTTCCTAGTGAAAAAATTTGAACAGAAAAATTCCAGGAAGGGCCTGGGAGAAGCAAAACAGTGTTAAAACAGTAGGCTTTTATCACAAAACGCAAAAACTCATAAAAACTAAAAATGGGAGTTACTTGTAAACATAGTACCGATGTGCTCAAACATGGATGGAATGAATGGGCGTGAAACTATAACAAACGAGTCACAATTCCAACACATCGAAACGATTAAGAAACTTTAATTGATAGAAATAAATCATCAAACTTTATTATAACCATATGACGATAAAAGTGTGAGCTTAATGAACTAAACAGACTACAAGCACACAAATCCAGAATTTTGATGATTCTACAAACAATAGCGTCAAATTGCAATGTTTCAACATTAGGATTATATGTGCAAACCCGTTTAAATTTTTTAATCCATCCAAACTTCTCAATAATATCATATTTTCTTTGGAATGAACTACACAAATTTGGCCCTTTTCTAATTATATTGCATTTTCTTTTGGGTTATTTTAAACGGTGGCTTTCATGACAAGTCAATTTTGAACTCTCGTAGCCCTTTCCTGTGAATCACTCATTATCTTTACAAATTTAAATCCTCACGATAAACGGTTTTTACATGCACACTTCTCCTTTAGTCTACTTATGCATAGATGACAAGATTGAGATAAGAACGCCTCACCAAACAAATATGCAAGAGAAGTCAAACATCCATATAAACTCGTGCATGTGTGCAATGTTGTTGGCATATATACAAAGTCGAATCAGAATGCATATCAACTTTGAAACTGACCCCATAAAAACAATGGTTAAGATCATTCTAAGCATCGATAATAATGACCAAATGTCCTTGCCATATGGATAATGAAATGGGGGGGGGGGGGGGGAGGGGGTCCAAGCACACCAATATGCTACATCAAAGATGTAAACTCAAAAACAAAAAATCAAAAATATTTTTGGCTTTTCTTATTTTGACTCAAATAAAAGCAAAATCTTTTTAATTTTTCAAAACTTTTTCTCAAAAAAAAATCTTTTTGAATTTTTCAAAAGGACTTCAACAAATGAAAACCATAATACAAAATGATACACATGTCATAATACTAACAATGAATATATCATGAAGCAAACTAGAATATGACAAACATGGAAACACTATCATCCTTTAGATTTAGCATGGGAAGAATCAAGTTCACCCAAACGAGAATCATGAAGTTTAATTCCTAAATCCAATAAATCCGATTTCCTAACCCAAGTAGGTGTATAACGACGCATGGGGGTTTTAGTAACCGGGGAAACTTTATTCCTAAACTTCCTAGGAGCTTGCCTAAGGTCGTAACAATAATGCCTAAGGTGACCTTTCCTACCACAAAATGAGCAAGTGTAGCGGTGGTAGTAATGATTACCTCTATGTGGACCCTTTCTAATCATCCTAGTGTTTCTCACAGGTGCGAGGGGAATGGGAACAACTCTCTTATCAAAATCGATACCTCCCTTATCTCCCTTAATTTAGACGGTGCCTAGGATCTTATCTAACTTCTTCGACCTAGCCTCAAAATCAATCTTGACTCTAGACGAGTCTCTCAAACTCTCCTTCAACTCGTGAATCCTAGACTTGAGCAAATGCCTAGACTCCTCAAACTCTAAAATCTCCTTTTTCAAGGACTCCATCAAACCACGGAGAATATCTCTTTATTTCTCCACAAACTCAATTATCTACCTAAACTTCTTCTCTCATTCCCTAAGATCCTCAATTAAACTATCATTATTTTCTATGTCATGCCCATTCAACTTAGCTTGCAATTTTGAGTTAGCCTTTTTCACTTTCACCGTTTCGGCATACAATTCATTAAACACGTTTTACAAATCTTTCGCATCTACCTCCTCCTCGTCTTCACCCTCACTAACATGGGATACACTCAAAACCTCCTCGGAAATGTCATGCACATGAGAATAGTCATCGCTCACATGCAATTCCATAAACGCAACAAAGTTACGATCAATGGGGGAACTCTCTCCTTCTTCCGGATCACTATCACTTAAGGTGGCATTATAAATAATGGGTTGCTTTCCCTCTTTCTTAAGTTGTAAGGACATTTTTTTCCATTATCAATTTTTATGTCGTACACCGTTACACCGTTGAAGAAATTCAAGATTGCATCTACATCAACAGATCTGAATATCAAAGTGTCTTCAACATCATAACCTCTGCAAGAATGAACTTGGTAAAGTTTTTTTTAAGTCCCATAAAGTTTCATACTTAGTATTGGGAAATTTTTATGAATTTTTTTTTATAAAGCTTTTAAAATTTTCATACTTAGCAAAATGAAGCTTTTAAAAGTTTTTTATTTTCTGGGAAACTGAACCGGTCCGCCCCTTTTAAAAACGAATCGATCCGCCTCCGGACCGATCCGCCTCTATATCGGATCGATCCGCTGTGCATCAGAACCAGTATACCCCGGATCGCAGGCAAGCCGAAGAAGCCACTTTTAAAAACAAACCGATCCGAGATCGGACCGATCCACCTCCAAAACGGACCGATCCGCTCTGGATAATTTCAAACAGTTCCGTGAGATATTTTTCCACCTATTCATATTTCCTATAAATATACCAATTTCGGTGGAGTATTTTCTAAGTCTTTGAGAAAACGTTTCTAAGAGTTCAAACACAACAAGACTTCGATATTTGATGTACAAAACATGTTTTTGATTCAAACAGAAAAATCCCAATTACTTTTGTGAATCTTTTGGAACCCTAGAACACAATATTTGCTATTGTTCAACCTTTGTGGGGAGATCTTTGCAATCGAGGACTGCCTGTCATTGCTGAGGGAGTATCTATAAAGTTTTATGGATGCGTGTCATTAAGGAGAGTTGTGGTTCTTCCTTTGTTGTTTGGGATGCGAGTCCTTGGAGGTTGTTGCGTGTATTCTCTTACTGAATTCAAGACTGCGTGTCTTTGTGGGTTGGCTACACGTTGATCCATTGCAGATTTATCTATGTAATTGTAAGTTGCGATTTATATATTCATAGTGAAATAAAGGTTTTACCCGAACGGGTTTTTTTCCTGAAATCTGTGTCTCAGCATATTTTTGTGTCACATGCTTTATTTATTTATGGATTGACACACGCACCTTAGATGCATGTTTAGGGACTGAATTAAATAAAGGTTGATTGGAACCTTGCAAACTAAATCAATTATCACACAGTCACACTTTTCATAAGTATAGTGCGAAACTCCTTAACTTTGTGACCGTACCTCTGACACCCAAAACACTTATCCGACTCATCTCTCGTAGGCCTCTCAAACTTATCCTTAGAGGTGGGATCTACTTTGTTGTTCTTGAATTTTTCAAATTTCTTGGCATCTTTCGATTGCTTTTGAAACTTAATAAATTTTTTTAATTTCTTTTCCAACAAAGAAACATCCACAAAATCGGAATCAGAATTGGAATTGGAATTTTTAATTTTATCCTTTCGGGTTTTCAAAGCAATACCCTTTTCTTTCTCAAGCACTTACTTGGAGGTAATCATGTCGATTTCACAGGTTTGTAAATCATCTACAATCTCTTCTAGTTTCGTCGACTCTAACCTACCTAAGGAGTTTAAAATGGTCACTTTCGCATCAAACCTACTAGGTAAAGACCTAAGGATTTTCTTATTGACACAGTTGTCAGAAATTTTCTCACCTAGGTTAAACGACGAGTTGAAAATATTGGACAACATAGCATAAAACTCATCAAAAGTCTCACTCTCTAACATCCTAGTGGTCTCAAACTGTGTAGTGAGATTTTGAACTTTTCATGCCCTAACCGTGCTAGTGCCCTCGTGAGTGAGTGAGTGACAAAATATCCCAAGCCTCTTTTGATGTTTCACAAGTCATAATTCTATTATATTCATCACGTGTGACATGTGAGGCAATAGCATGCAGACCCTTATAATTATATTGTGCAAGTCTTTGTTCAGCTTCGATCCATGACTCAACGGGCTTTAAACTGGTGACCTCACCTACAATAGTGACAGGGGGTGTACAACCTTTCTCAACTATAATCCATATATGCTCATCAATAGATTTTAATGCACATCTCATTCTCATCTTCTAATAAGTGTAATTAGTGCCATAAAAAATAGGAGTTCGGGAAAATTCATTATATCCAGAATTCATCTTTGAAAACACACGGGGTCACAAAACCAAAAAAAAAATGTTTTCTAGCTCTGATACCAATTTGAAAGACCCTTTTTGTGTGTTTTAAACAAAACCAATTTTTCTCCGAAAACTATCCAACTTTTAAATATGCACCAAACCAAGTTCTGAAAACCCAATTCTTACATTAAACCAATTTTATCTTGATTATTCTTAAACATGCATCTAGTGATTAAAGCAAGTAAAGTAAAGTAAAGAATACTCATAAGGCCAGATGTATGAGGAAAAAAACCCAAAATAGGAAAACAATCTCGGACGACCCAAGCCTGACAATCACTATGAATAATGGTTTTACAAAGACATATTAGCCTTATATTAAGACTCAATCCCCATGGGTCTTGATGCTCCTTCTAATCTTCAACCATTCTTTAATAGTGCCCATGAAGAAATTCCATCTTCCACGATACATGTCCACAACACACGCGTCCACGTATGTCTCGATGTCCACCGATTGGCTTTGATTCGTCTACGATGTCGAACAAGAAGTCCTTCTCTTTTCTTCACCGCCAAACCCTTTGATGTTCAATGTGTAGAACAAACTTCTTTGGTGCAGCAAGATCAATTAAACATATAAGAATGATAAATCGGATCTTTGCAAACTCTAAGCATGTGTTTATGCTTTGTAAACCTTAGAAAACATGTGCAGACAAGTTTCTGGTTCGTAAACAATTTTCCAGAATATACACTTACGAAATTCTTATACAAACACTGTTTAAATAGGATTAAAATGCCACCTCAAAAATGTGTTATTCCAACGACTTAAGATTCTCGTTCGTGCGAGATCTAATGTCGTTCGAGCGAGAAGTTTGACTTTTTGATTTTTTAATTAAAATGTTTCTTCAAAGAGACCTAGTAAAGTCAAACTCCTTTTTCGAGCTAATCAGAATTAAAACGTAGTGTAAACCTTTTAAAACACTATAAAACATTTTTGAAACATTTTTCTTTATAAAAATTACATCCTTATCATTTATTAAAAAAATTCGAGCACTATTAATTATACGCATTCATACCTGAGTGATATCGAAATGCAATTAACTTTGAAGACGATTAAACTTGCACCAATTAAACTTCGGCATGATTTAATTCTATGAAGCTTTGCCGCAACGTCTTCAATTTCTTCAATACGCAATAGACCTGGTGGGATTGTGAAAAAATAAAAAACTCCCTATGACATATTACAAATAAGTTTTGTTCATGGAATTAAGTCAAAACAATACAGGGACTCAATTGGAAATTTATGTCCGAATATGGATGAAGCAGATGTTGGAGGATTTAAGTTGCAAGGTTATATAAACTTAGGTTATTTCTTAGGATACACACACACAACGCAATTAAAAATTTGCCAAGTAGAGATATATTCCAATTTTAATTGCTTTTGCAAATTTAAATGTTAGCATAAACAATTAAAAGTTAAAGTGATGGGATTTTATAACTTGCTTAAGAGAAATAAAATTATCCAATTTTATCCTTTTTATCCAACGCATACATATATGTGATTTAATAAAGTAAAGTGCAAAAATCAGAACAACAACGCGCTGATGTACGAGGAAAATCCAAATGGGAAAAACCTCGGACGGATGGGCCTAGATAAATCCACTACAAATAGGTTTTACAAAGGGCTCAAAAGACTTACAGACTTTGACTCACTCAAGACATGTTGATGTCATCCTATACCTCCGAATTTGTAGTACGTGAAGTTCCAATGCATTTCTCGACACTACTCGTGTCGCGGTATCCACCGAAGCCCAAACTACCGTCTTCAATACCTTGTAAAAAAGAACTGATTTTCGTCCATATATTAAAACTGGAAAAGTAGTGGACCTTAGCAGTTATATAAAATAAATGCAGGAAATCAGTTTACAAAATTCACAACTGGCTGATCTCGTTCGAATGACCTTTCATTCGAACGAGTTATCTAATGATAGTCAAGTGTCAAGTTAGATAAGTCGCTAGAAATCTCGTTCGAACGAGTTCGTTCAAACGACATTTTTAACGAGCTTCTATCGAGTTACCAGTGAAATCTGGACAATGTCGTTAGATCCATGTCGTTCGAACGACTTGGAGGAACTTTGAATGAGATTTCCTGTTCTCTTTTAAAAGAGTTGAAATTAATTTTGAAATTGGTTTATTATGAAAATTACTCTTTATGAAAATTAAAATTACTCTTTATGAAAATTAAAATTACTCTTTACGAAAATTACTCCAACAGATAAAAATGATTTTGGTCATATACCTTTTTAGAAAAATGGACTTGAAGTGCATATTGATGTCGTCTGAACTTTGAATGCTCGATTCTCTAAGGTTGTATAAAGCTTAATGAGGAATGACCCTAAAGCGTTTTGTCCAACGGAATGTAGCCAATATTACAAATGACCCGATTGGAAATTTATCCTTACAAATCTCCCTCTTTGGCTATTTTGGGACAAAATGAAATAATAAAAAATAAACAAAAAGAATGAATTTGTTAAGCCAACCATCAAGCCCATTCTAAAGCATGTCCCAAAAACCCAAATAAAAAGACAGACTAAGTAACGTGACTAATGGTGTGTTGCGGAAAAGTAGGTGATGTATCCTACACACATGAAACAACAAATTCATAAAACGCATGGAGAAATAAAGAATATAAATCAAGCGTTAACTAATCATGGGAATATAAAGAATATAAAGCAAGTTAATTATCATGAGTATGACATATGTTAAATGTTAATTAACTCCCCCTAAATTATGAACTCCTATGAACTCCCCTATCAATGTTTCTCCCCCTATTTGTCTGAAAAAGACAAAAGGATAGATATAGCCTGCATGGATAGAATGAAAGCAATAGAAAAATAGGCAACACAATCCAAGAAACATATGTGCAAAATTTGAAGAAATAGGAGAATTGCATTAAACATAAGTGGGAAAAACCAAATATCCATACATTAATAAAGAGAGTGTAACCAAAGAAAATAAGAATCTACAAGTGAGAAAATGTAAATACAGATGTTTCGCTCGAGCTCACAAGTACAAAAGAAATAGACTAAAACATAAATGAAATTAAGGAGCAGGAGCATCATTTGGTGAATCATCTGGAAGGGACATGGTGCTGGATGAACCAGCTCCACGGCGCATCTCCATGCGACGGATCGCCTCACGGTGCTCAAGAAGCATAGAATACCAGCGCGCTTGAGCTTCATCCCTACGTGCTTGAGCCTCCTGTCGGTGAGCCTGAGCCTCTCTATCTTGCTGTATAGAAATCAGAAGCTCCTACAACATTTCCCGGTATTGATGCCTATCTTCTTGAATTTTCCCCACCTGTGAACACACAAACCTAATATCCTATGATTCAATGGGTGCGGGAGCATGAGAAGAAGATGGTCTATGGGTGGCATGAGAGGGTGCAGGCCTACTAGGGGCAGCAGTGGAGGAAGTGGCGGATTGAGAAGATGAGGAGGGAGAGGGAGTGAGTTATGGAGTATCGGGGGGTAAGTGACCACGAGACCTACCAATAGAGGACATATCAATGGTTTGATAGTGGGTCATCGGGACATCGGTGGAAAGACGAGGGCAGCCGACGGTAAGATAAACGCGGGTAATAACAATGGCAAAGGGAAGGGTTTGTCTAGCGGGACCGGAGGGAAGGATTCTAACAGACTTAATGATAAGATAAATGAAGGCAGGGAGGTCGTTGGCAGCCCTGATGCTAATGGAAAACATGAAGTCCACGTGCATCTTTGTGATTTGGGTGGATTTTGCACGTGGAATTATATAAGCACACACAATCCAATTGAGGACCATAAAATCAGGATGTAAATTTTTATGGAAGATTGTAACAGTGCCGGGTTGGGTAATCCTACAAATGGTGCTCATAACCAAAGAAGGGTCAAGACGAGAAGAGGTAGACGAATGGTAGGATGGATTATTAACACGGGGCAAAGAGAGGGGACGAGCTATGGAGTCGAGACTGACATAGATCTCCCTACCTCTCACACAAGAGAAAATATGATCCTCCCGAACATACATAGAAAAATAAAATTCCCTAATAAGATCGGGAAAGATAGTGTCAGTGAGGGAGAACAAGGGTTCCCACCCTAAGTAAGAGATCTAGGAGTGAACGGTGGTGCCGACGAGAGATGTGAGATGGACAACTCTTTCGCGGTCAATGGCCCTAGTTCAAAAACCTTGTGTATGGTATAGTTTATGGTTAGATAACGTCCCCCAATGCAGTTTAAGATCAAGGATGGACACAGTGACACTATTGTCCTCATCAGAGGAGGAAGGACGTTCCTCGAGTGAGTCACTAATGTGACGGGTGCGACGACTATGAGGGGCCATGCTAAAAGGGGCTAAACTAGAACCTACCCAAACAAAGAACCATCCAAACCACCAAACACACCAACAAACCAATCAACAACAATCCCATCCTCCGTTAGAGATAAAATTAAAAAAATATATATATTTAAGTGAAATTCCACGAAATTAAAAAGAATTTTAATTTAGGAGAAATGATAATGTTCATGGAATTCAACATAAAGTGCGGCAACACGAAAATAATAAGGATCAATAAAATAGCCCCCCAAAAAATGTATATATATACACATATATGTATATGAAATTGGGTAATAAAGATGGGATAAAAATGTAGGTGCAAAAATCATACCCAATAGCATATATATATATATATATATATATATATATATATATAAAGAAGAGTAATAGAAAATACCTAGAAAGGAGAAGAGGTAGAACTCCAAACATAGAACCCTAGCGTGGGAAAGATGAGATGGAGGAGTGATAAGTGGTGTGGGAGGATGAAATAAGGTTAATGGAGGTGATGGGGAGAAAATCGTAGGAAAAATGGAGTGTGGGAGAGTGGGAAAATGGGAAAATGGGTAATGGGTGTAATGGGTAAAGGGTAGTGGAAGAGGAAGAGGGGAAATGGGAGAGGAGAGAAATGGTAAAATTTTAGGGAATGGGGAAATTGTGGGAACGAGGAGAGAGAAAAAGTGATGCGGCAGAAATTTTGGGAAGAGAAACTGGCCAAATTAAACCCAAGTCGTTCGAACGAGAAAAGTCTTTCGAACGATGTCCCAGAGCCATTTAATGAACCTCGTTAGAAGTTTCGTTAAAATTTCATTCGAATGACATTTTCGTTCGAACAACAATTTGAGCGATGTTCCAGACTTCAATGAGGAAAAGTCGTTCAAAAACTCGTTTGAACGACTTTTACTGACGAAATGCAACCAGGTTAAAAAGAAGAAAAATAAAGTAGGCTTCAAAGTAACATATAAGTATGAATTTGGAAGGCCAGAAAGTTGCCAAAATGAAGTTTTTAGTTGTCCTAATTTGTGAAGACATATCCAAACCGTGGGAGCGGAAATGTAGGGGTGTGAACAATGCGAGTGAGAGTTTTTACCCAAGACAATGCACAAGTGTGGAATGCCAAACAATATTTAAACGTAATATGCACTCACATCAACCTTGTGTCAATAAATAAATACCATTGGACACTCAAACACTAAAGAAACACGCATACAAGATAGATGATTCTCTCGCCAATGTTGTCACAATTAGAAAGCAATGATCGAATAAATGTGCATGCCCATTGATCTTCAACTTATCTCTCATTGCAACTTTAGATTGAGACTTTTCTTTTGAAGAATCAATCGAGCTAACTATTTTTTGGCTTGGCATTATATATCATTTTTCAATGCTTCAATTTAAGAAACTTATACTATTATGCAAATGGTATAACTTTCGCAGCCCGAGTCCATTGCTAGGAACAATAAACAACCGGATGAATATAATTACTTTTTGTTTAAATCCGGGCAATGGATGATCATGCAAAATTTTGATTGCTTATAAGAGATGTGACTAATATTGAGAAGACAACACCAAATCTCACCTGACAAGTACAATGTGAAAAAGATATCCGCAATATTTTGTGAAAAGTGTGTGCAAGAAGGCAAATAGATGAGGCAATCACAGAAATACATATCATAAAAGAGCATTTTTGTGCACAAGAAAAACGAAGTCCGGCTTGACTACTCATCAAAAGCCACGTGGACATGAAATAGAATAGTGATCCGAACACATCGAACACAAAGCCATATGGACAAAAATTTGTGAAAGCTTTTCTAACCATTCCCGTTTTCCTTGAAAATAAGTAAGAATAAAATATTTTTGAAATTTTGAATAAAATATTTACAAAAATAATCTAGTTCATAGGTATAAAAATATACATGAGAAACAACCTAAACTAGATAGACGACTTCGATCTCAATCAATGGAGCAAACCCAAATTGATTTCCTAAGGTTTTCAAACCTAAGGGCATCTAGAGGTTTGGTAAAGATATCGGACAATTGTTGATCGGTACAAACGAAGCTTAGAAAAATAATTTTCTCTTCAACCAAGTCATGAATAAAATGTTCACGGATCCTAATATGCTTGGTTCTAGAATGTTGAACGGAATTACGGGAAATGTGAATTGCACTAGTATTGTTGCAATAGATAGTCATAGTGCCCTGAGAAATACCATAATCTTCCAACATTTGTTTCATCCAAATGAGTTGAGTGCAACAAATCCCGACGGCTATGTATCCGGCCTCTGTCGTGGACAAAGAAATAGATTTTTATTTCTTGCTCATCTATGAGACAAGTGCACTTCCAAAGTAGAAACAACCGACAAATGTACTTTTGCATCCATAAACATGTCCTGCCCATTCGGCGTCTGAATATGCCGATAGACAATCATTTATGTTGAAGGAATACCAAATTCCAAAAGACAGGGTCCCACTAAAATATTTGATAATACGTTTAATTGCAAGTAAATGAGACTCTTTTGGGGTGGCTTGATAGCGGGCACAAACACCTACACTAAAGGAAATATCGAGACGACTAGTAGTTAGGTAAAGTAAACTACCTATCATACTCCTAAGCATTGTGTGATATATATCCTTTCCTTCGGTGTCCTTACTAAGTTTAATCGAAGAACTCGTAGGAGTACGTGCATGTTTAGCGGATTCGAGTTTAAATTTCTTAACAAGGTCTTTAGCACACTTAGTTTGGGATAAAAATACCCCACTTTTGAGTGGACGAACATGAAGACCTTGGAAGAAAGTAAGTTCACTGACCATACTCATCTCAAATTCATCTTGCATTTCTTTTAAAAAATTTTGAGTATGTTTATCACATGTAGAACCAAACACTATGTCGTCGACATACACTTATGCAACTAGAATAACTTTCTCATCACAAAGAACTAATAGTGTCATATCTACCCCCTCTCAAAAAGCCACAAGAAAGGAGATAAGAAGTGAGTCTTTCATACCAATCACGGGGTGCTTATTTCAAGCCATGTAGCTCTTTCTTTAGGAAGAAGATACGATTAGGATGCTTTGGGTCCTCAAATCCTTTAGGTTGTTCAACATAGACTTCTTATTGAATAATACCATTCAAAAAGGCACTTTTTACATCCATTTTATATAATCTAAATTTAAGGTGACATGGTATGGCTAGTAAAAGGCGAATCGATTCTAACCTAGCAACTGGAGCAAAAGTCTCTTCCAAGTCAACACCTTCTATTTGGGTGTATCCTTGGGCAAGCAACCTAGATTTGGTATGAACAATGACACAATTTTTATCCATTTTATTTTTCAAAATCCATTTGGTACCAATGACGTTTCTGTTACAAGTCCTAGGGACTAATTCCCAAACATCATTTTTCTTAAATTGAAATAATTCTTCTTACATGGCATTAATCCAATGTTCATCTTTTAATGCTCCTTTAAAGTTTTTAGGTTCAATTTTAGAAGTATAGCACAAATAGGTAATTTCATTTTCTAATTGAGACCTAGTCTTGACACCTACCTCGGGATCTCCTATAATTTTTGAAGTGTCATAACTTTTATGAACCCACGAAGAAGGATCCTTTTTCTCAGTAGTGGGAAGAACCAAGTCATTGTGGGACTCAATATTTTTAACATCGGAAACAGCATCACACTCACATGACAAATCTTCCTCATTTTCAATAGATGTGGCCGGAGCATCGTCTATTATTACAACATTTATTGATTCCGTGACTTTAGAGCTACTTAAGTTGAAAACTATAAAATCTCTACTATTTTGAGAATATCCTAAGAAAATACCTTCATCACTCCTTGAGCCAAATTTACCTAGAAATTCTCTATCTCTAAGTATATAACAAGGACTACCTAAAACTCTAAAATAGGCCAAATTAGGCTTCTTGCCCGTCCACAATTCATATGGAGTTTTGTTAGTATTAGGACGCAAATAAACCCTATTTACGGTGTGACATGCAGTGTTAACCGCTTCGTCCCAAAACCTACGAGCCACATTTCTTCCTAGGAGCATAGATCTTGACATTTCTTGGATCGTTCGATTTTTTCTTTCAACTATACCATTTTGTTGTGGAGTTCGAACGGTCGAGAATTCATGTTTGATTCCTATCTCATCACAAAAGGCATTTACACCGAATTCCTTGAATTTGGTTCCATTATCACTCCTAAAGCGGTTTATGGTAACACCGTGTTGATTTTGAAGAATTCGACACTTAACAGTGAGAAAATCAACTGTCTCATATTTTTCTCTTAGAAAGCCTACTATGGAGTATCTAGAAAAATCATCCACCATTACTAAGAGATATCTCTTTCCTCCTATGCTCTCGGTACGAGTGGGACCCATAAGGTCCATGTGTATCAATTCTAAGTCACAAGAGGTAGTTATTGAGTTTAACTTTTTATGTGGATTCTTAATTTGCTTTCCTAATTAACAAGGCCCACAAATGGTGGAGGTTGATTTTCCTAGAGATGGTAAACCTCGAACTAGCCCTTTTATCACTAAGCGATCAAGATCTCTAAAGTTAACATGACCTAACCTTTGATGCCAAAGATCGGCAGATAAGGCTTTTGCACTATTGCTAACCAAAGAGGATTTAGGAACTATTTCTTAGCAATTGTCACTAGTTCTCATACATTGTAAAATAGATTCACCTGATTGATCATATACGGTGCACTCCGATTGAATCAACTTAACATCAAGATTTTCATCAAATAATTGGCTAATACTTATCAAATTAGCCTTGAGACCATCATCATAAAGAAAAATTTCAAGTTTAGGAAACTCAGAGATTTAAATAGATCCTCTACCCATGATTCGGGATTTTCTTCCATCCCCAAAGGTGACCTTACCATCTTTATAGCTTTCAAGAGTGGTAAACAAAGATTTATCACCGGTCATATGTCTCGAACAACCACTATCAAAGTACCATTGGGAGGAATTTTGAGCCTTAATTGCAACATGAGCGATAAAATCTTTATTGGTATGATTTTTCTTAACCCAAGCTTGAGTTATATTCTTTCTTTTGTTGGCTCTAGTGTTATGATTAAAATTATTTCCTTGGACTTTAGAAAACCTAAGAAACTCTTCCATTAGACCTTTATAAGTATTAACTAGATACTCAACTTAGTTCTTAAGACTAGCTAAGGAGCTATAGTGTTGTTTAGAAGTTAGGAAATAAGAGTGATTCCCAAACTTGTAACAAAAATCTTTAAGATGAACCCGTTTGTGACAATAAGTACAAACATAAGGTTGTTTTGGATTTTCTTTTGAAGGTTTCTTAGGAGGACTTATTTTAGGTAGAAAAGGTTTAGGAGAATTAGATTTGGTAACAAACTTAGCTATGGGTTCGGGTTTGACTTTGGATGACTCTCCTTCTTCATATCGTATACCCTTTCTCTCTTGATAACCTTTCTTCTTATATCCCAAAACAGGACCTAGAAATAATATTCCCTGTCTTCCTGAATTATCTTCGAGTGTGGCTTTGACTTCACGAGAGGACTCGAGATCTTTTTCAAGTTGGACAATTTTAGCTTCAAGAGATTTTCTAATCTCCAAAGACTCATGAAGATCTTTGTTTGCACCTTCTAAGGAGTTAATTAAATCGCATTTTTCTTTGCCTACCAATATTAGTTTCTCAGAGAGGGATATCTTAATTGCCCTGAGTTGACTAACTAAAGCTTCCTTCTCCTTGAGGCCTTTCAACTCTTTTTCTGAAGTTAAGACTTTAAAGGTTAATCTTTTGTTTAATTTCTGAATACAAAGAGACTCAGTGTATAGTTCAGAATAGGCGAATTGCAGTTCACTCTTATCTATTTCACTTTCACTTCCTTTTTCATCACTACTAGTAGAGTGAATGGACGAAACCTCAAGATTTTTCTCCGAATTGTCAACATTAGGGTGTGACTCACTTGAATTACTAGCATGGCTTGCTATAAAAGCAGTGAAATTAGTTCTAGACGGGGTAGAGTCATCAGAGTCTTGAAACTCATTATCACTGTCGCTTAGAGTGGCATTGTAAACTTCCTTTTCTTTGCCTTGTCTTTTAAGTTTAGTAGGGCACTCAAATTCTCTATGACCATGTCCCTCACCCTAAAAGCATCTCTATGAATCATCCTTTTTAAAGTTATCTCTGTTGAACTTCTTAGGATCCTGATTATTGAATTATCTATTACTTTTGTTTTTGTTGTTCTCAAATTTTGAGTTTTGCTTTTTGAACTTGAGAACTTTTTTAATTTTTTTAGAAAATAGAGTTATATCATCCGGATCAATATCAGACTCATCAGATTCAGACACTTCTACTTTCTTTACTATCAAGGCAATGCTTTTATCTTTACTTTTGTTATCTTTAGGAAACATATCTAATTCATATGTTTGAAGATCACCAATAATCTCTTCAAGTTTCAAAGTATTTAGATTTACTAATAAATTAAGAACAACGACTTTAGGAATGAAACGTTTAGGAAGGCATCTAAGAATTTTCTTAACAACTCGATCTTCAGGTATTTTATCACCTAAGTTAAAGTAAGAATTAACAATATCATATATACGGGCATAAAACTCATCAAAAGTTTCAGTTTCTTTCATGGTGATGGTTTCAAATTGAGTTGTTAAGTTTTAAAGTTTTAAGGCTTTAACTACACTAGTTCCCTCATTAGTAACTTGGAGAATATTCTAAGCTTCCTTTGACGTCTCACACGTCATTATATGACCAAATTAATCGGGATTAACCTCACCAAATAAGGCATTTAAACCTTTAGAGTTAAAGTTACACCATTTCAATTATTCCTCACTCCAATGTTCTACAGGTGTTAAAATAGTTTCATCATCAACAATCATAGTAGGAGGGTACCTTCCTCTTTCAATAGCAACCCAAACACGTTCATCAATTGATTTAAGGGAAGATTTCATATGTGCTTTCCAATAGGTGTAATTAGTTCCATCAAACATAGGTAGTCTATCGGACAAAATTTTCTCCATATAACCTCCAGGATTCATCTAAATAACTTTTAGAGACTGGCAATGATACCAATTTGAAGTTGCAAGGTTGTATGTACTTAGCTTATTTCATAGAATACACACACACAACGCAATTAAAAATTTGCCAAGTAGAGATATATTCCAATTTTAATTGCTTTTGCAAATTTAAAAGTTAGCATGAAGAATTAACCGTTAAAGCGATGGGATTAATAACTTGCTTAAGAGAAATAAAATTATCCAATTTTATCCTTTTTATCCTACGCATACATCTATGTGATTTAATAAAGTAAAAGTGCGAAAATCACAACCACAACGCGCCGATATACAAGGAAACCCCAAATGGAAAAAACCTTGGACAGTTGGGCCTGGACAAATCCACTACAAATAGGTTTTACAAACGAAAAAAGACTTATATACTTTGACTCACTC
The DNA here is from genome assembly GCA_949130495.1 of Sambucus nigra. Classification (NCBI taxonomy): domain Eukaryota; kingdom Viridiplantae; phylum Streptophyta; class Magnoliopsida; order Dipsacales; family Adoxaceae; genus Sambucus; species Sambucus nigra. Next base: position 135,370,056 of record OX422224.1, on the reverse strand, counting down.
AAGACATGATGATGCTGTCCTCTACCTCCGAATTTGTAGTACGTGAAGCTCCAATGCGTTGCTTGACACTACTTGTGTCGCGGTATCCACCGAAGCCCAAACTACCCTCTTCAATAATCTTGAATGCAGAAATCCACCACAAGTGTGCTTGTCGTATTTCAGGTTGATGGCATAGGGTTTTGGATCAAAGGTTAAAATTGTGTTGGAGAAGGATTTTAAAACCAAAAAGGGAATATGTGAAATTTTGCTCTCTAGAGTATGTAAAACTTCCTTGTCAAAAAGAATTAATTTTCATCCATATATTAAAACTGGAAAAGTAGTGGACCATGGCAGTTATATAAAATAAATGCAGGAAATCAGTTTAAGAAATTTCACAACTGAAAGATCACGTTCGAACGGCCTTTCGTTTGAACGAGTTATCTAACGATAGTTGAGTGTCAAGTTAGATAAGTCGTTAGAAATCTCGTTCGAACGAGTTTGTTTGAACGACATTTCTAACGATGTTCTAACGAGTTACCAGTGCAGTCTGGGCAATGTCGTTAGATCCAGGTCGTTCAAACGACCTGAAGGAACTTCGAATGAGATTTCATGTTTTCTTTTGAAAGGGTTAAAATTAGTTTTAAAATTGGTGTTTTATGAAAATTACTCTTTATGAAAATTAAAATTACTCTTTACGAAAATTACACTAACACATAAAAATGGTTTTGGTGATATACCTTTTTAGGAGAATGGACTTGAAGTGCATATTGATGTCATGTGAACTTTGAATGCTCGATTCTCTAAGGTTGTATGAAGCTTGATGAGAAATGACCCAAAAGTGTTTTGTCCAACGGAATGTAGCCATTATTACAAATGACTCGATTGGAAATTTTTCCTTACAAGGATTATGGGATATCACAGGACACCATGACTATTTCTTGTCATAATACGAGCATGATACAGATATCCCACTATCCAGTCCAGTATTCGCCCACAAAGCACATTAGGATACGCGGCCACTTCATCCGTGAGCTAGTAGAAGAGAAGGTCGTATCCCCGAGTTTTGTGTCTACCAAACTCTAGTTAGACGATATTTTTACGAAACCTTTAGACGTCCTTAGTTTCAAGAGTCTTAGGAAGTGTTTAGGAATTTTCACAGTTGACTGAGGGGTGGTTACCAAGTCTAGAATATGATTCATTTTTTATGTTCACATCATATAATTCTTATTTCTAGACTGTATTATTTGTATCATTATTTTTTGATTTTGTTATTTTTTATTTTTAGAAAAATAAAAAAATATTTTCTATTTTTTTTAAAAACTGAAAAATCCAAAAAAATTTTGATTTTGATAAATTTTGAAAAAGACAAAAAGATTTTCTTTTTATAAATTTTTTTGAAAAATACAAAAAGAGTTTTGTATTTTGTTTACACCGTTTATGGATGAACATTTAAGATAGCCACTGTCACAACTTCATTCCATATTCCACATGACCGTTTGATAGTATTTTGATATGCTACATAATTTTATCCATGTTCTTTGTAACATTTGGAGTCATTAAGATGTGATTAGTGATACCTTGTACATGTTTGGCTCCTTATCTCCTTTAGTGCACAAGTGCACAGTTTTATTTGAATATTGTACTTGTCTATCACATGTTGGTTTGAATATTTCCATCTCAATTATTTCTATACAATGAATCAAATGCAATAAAAGGAGAATAATAATAGTTGTGCATGTAAGAACCGTTTACCGTGAGGGTTAAAATGAGTAAATAAAAAAATGATGAGTGGTCGCGGGAAAGGGCTGCGAGAGTACATAATTAAATAGTCGTGAAAGACATCGTTTTAAAGAGCCCAAGAAAAAATTAAGGCAATTATCATAGGCTACAAATGGGGCCAATAGGTTTTCTCTAATTTGAGAACAATATACACCTAAAAAATAAAAAGAAAAATGAATAGAAATTTGAGGGAGTTTGGTTGGATCTAACGACTTTGCACTTTCTTAAAAATCTCGAAACATTAAATAGTTTTGGACATTATTGGTGTGAAAATTTCTTTGAGCTTTGATTTATTGATTAGATTGAGTCAATTTCTTTTAATTCCACCATTTTTACACCTAAGAAAAAGGTTGAGTTCATTCGTGTGCACATATGTTATGTTTGTATGCATTGATTTTCCTATCGAATTTGTTCACACCCCAGTATTTCCACTATCACTGACTTGGTTATTTTTGTGTTCTTTCATGGTGTGATTTTTTGTTGTAATTTTTTTTCTTTGAAACACTTTGAAAATTTTCAAAAAGAGAAATTTTTTTACCTTGTCACATTCTCCATTTGCATTACTTTGTGTTCTTCATATTTATCTTTTTGGGGACAACATAAAAATGGGGAGAACAAATTATGGGGAAGATGTTTTTCTTGCATGTTTGATTTGATAATGATTTGTTTAAGCTTAATTGATATTGATTTTTGCTTATCATTATTTTTCAAACGGTTGCGCGTCACGGGTATTATTACCTATCTCATGTGTGTAGGAACAAAATTGAGGATCATTGTGCACACCCTGATGATGACAAAGAAACATTGAAGAAGTTAAAGAATTGAAGATGTTAAAGCCTTTTTTAAGACATTTCATTTAGTATTTTAAGTTTTTGGGTTTACGGGAATATTAAATTGTATGTCATTTGTTTTGATCACAACATATATGTCTTATACCGCTACATTTGGCACGTCGACATGATCACTCATGACGATATCGATCCGAATCTGAAGTTATCACGCTCCCATCATGTTCATACGTGAGTGGTGAAAAATCATTGAGCAACGTGCAACGTGCGTATTAAACATTCCCATTATTCCACTTGTATTTATGGTAAAATATTTAATTTGGAGTTTTTAATGTTTTTGTGTTTATTTGGGAATTTTTTATAAAATATTTTTAGTACCTGAACTATTTTCCAGCAAGATAAGATTTTTTTCTAAGTGTTGAGGCGGAATAAATTTTTCGTTCGCGTCGTTCAAACGAGATCGTATTTTCGTTCAAACGACATACGCATCTCACGCAAATTCGTTTAAACGACATCAACTATTGTTCGAGTGACGTCCCTTCTTCGTTCAAGCGACATCGTCGCCTTCATTTTTTTAATAAATTCTAGTTTTCTGCACTTACATTTTTCAAGTCTTCACAACTCCATTTTTGCAGAAACAACTTCAATTTAAGGCTTCGGTTATGAGAGTTTTCAACCTCTTTTGATTCACCAAATTGTCCCAAATTCATATTTGAATCCTTAAACCTTAGATTACTTATTTTACTCATCTAGAGTACACTTATGAAGAAGAAGGCTGATTCTCCATTTCTGACGATTGGATCTCTTGCGGGATGTCTTGCTAATGACAACGAACCGATGCCTATGGGTATTCGTATGTTAAGCTATATTTCTCTGTATTTGTAAATTGTTACAAGATATAGTGAAATAAAAAGGTTTTGCCCCTTTAGGAAATTTTTCCTCATTTTCGTGATTGTTTGTATGCTTGAATTAATTCATCAATCACAATTAATTACAAGAGTTAGGATTTTTGGGATTAGAATTTGAATTTATTTAAACACATTCATTCATTTATTGTTGGAACACTCTCACTACCACACACTCACTTGTAGATATTCACATATCACTCACTCATATATACCCATGCTTATTATAATCTTCATTCTCTATGCTAGATTAAATTTTCATGGTACTTGTATATTCTTCCGCATTAGTATAGTGTTTCTTCTATTAATCATGCCAAATAAAAACTCTCGCAATAATATATCAGTCAAGAACCATGCATTTTCGCAGACTACATCACCAAGAGCATGGCTATTGACCAAAATTTTGTCCCGTAGAAGCGTGTCACTTTGTGATGGATGCTAGTCTGGTAGGTCACAAAGAAATATGACTCTCACCTTCCATTGGCCTAGTACGTTTGATGTATATCGAGGTGTTACACCCCGCATCGTACCACTTGACCGAACTCACAACGGGAGGTATATAGTGGAGAATGCATTCACGTGCGTGGAATGTATCGAATTCGCTCTCACACATACTGTCCCCACGAGGTATATAGTGAGACAATTCACGTACAATTAGGTATATCAAATGACTTGTCCACAAGTCCGGATTTCCCTCAAAAGAAATAAGTATATCGCGGAAGTCATGCCAAAGGGGGAAACCCTTCCACTAACCCAACAACTGCATGAACCCTATATAGGCGACAAACTTAGGACACTCGTATTTAGTTTGTCAGTTGCTACATCAAACTCTGCAGAAATGCCAGGTCAGCATGCCGCCCAAATTTTTGCTTTATTTCGTCATTTTTCAGAACGGACTCCGCCCACGAGCTTGGAAACAAGTCAAACCATATTTTTACTATTTTTCAAATCCAATTGTCCCAAGCTCCGGTCCTGTCCGGCAGTTATATTTTTCATTTAGGTAAACATAATACAAGTGAAAACCTAATAATAATAATAATAATAATAATAATAATAATAATAATAATAATAATAATAATAATAATAATAATAATAATAATAATAATAATAATAATAATAATAACGATGATGATGATGATGATGATGATGATGATGATGATGATGACGACGACGACGACGACAGCAACAACAACAACAACAATAATAATAATAATAATAATAATAATAATAATAATAATAATAATAACAATAATAATAATAATAATAACAATAATAATAATAATAATAATAATAATAATAATAATAATAATAATAATAATAATAATAATAATAATAATAATAATCATGCTGAGACCATTATTTCGTTTTTCCTCCCCTTTCTAAAAAAAAGAAACACAAAAAACATTTGTACTCCTCTTTATCAGAAATACCAAAAATATTTTTCCTCATTTTTACCAAATATGTAAAAAAAACATTTTCCCTCTTTTTCAATAAATAAATAAATTTGAATCATTTTCCTTCTTAGGTCTATCGCATACGCGATCCTTGGCTTGGCTCCTTATTGGCTTCGGTCTTCCGTCAAATCACCCCGAACCTCCACCGGTACCTCTGATACTTCATGCGAATCCGGAGTCTACCTTCACCATCTCTTCATGGATAACACCAACCAAACACCAAATGTGTAGCCTGATTTGATGGTGGTCCTAGTCCAACTCAGTGCCTAGATTGACAACCTTCAAATCGAGGTTCATGAAATATTATGAAATTGTGTCCAAATTCCTGAAGAACCCGGTGTTGTTTTTCCTCGATCCATTGGTACCTCTACCAAGCCTGTCTGGATCCTAGAAGAATATCAGCATGCTCTTTGTGGATAACTTGCTAATACCCATTGACCCAAAAGAGGAGAAATTGAAAAAGGTCAAGAAAGACCTCAAACTGTTGTCCAAGAAATTTTACTAAGTTAGGATATCCGGGAACTACATGTACTACACCTATATGTCTCCCTACCCTAAAGCACGATTATCGGAGAATTTCAAGATGCTAACTATTGAGAAGTTCAGGGGCATCAGGCCCCCAATTGTTCACCTTCGCAGTTATCACCGATCCATGACCCTTTTTGGTGAATCTGAAGAAATAAGGGCCTAGATGTTTCAACATACATTGAAGGACAGTGCTCTCTATTGGTCCCTATCCCTTGAAGAATCAAGAATCCACAGTAGGGAAGATATCGCCCTAGAATTCATGTCACAGTACAAGTATAGCGAAGAACTAGAGGTTACACGCCGTGATCTATAGCTTCTCAAGAAGAACCCTTGCAAAATTAGCAGTAGATTCATAGCAAGATGAAGAGAGAAGGATGCCACCATGCCCAACCAACCTTCCAAAAAATAACAAGTTAGCATCATCAAGAATAATTTCTTACCCCATATTCAAAAACCTATGGGAGGTCAGTATTATCTACCCCTTTGAGCTCTCCGAGAAGCATGTGTAGAAATTAAAGAAAGTTCTATTAAGGTATAAGCCGAGCCAAAGAAGGTGACCGTACAATTCATTCCCAAAAAGCACGAGAAGCCTGCCACTGCTACAGTCTCAACCATCAATAATATCTCCCAGCCTGCTACTTCATGGGAACAAAAAACTCGCCCTAATCCCCTCAGAAAGGAATACACCGAGCTCCAAGATCCCTTATCCAAAGTATACGAAGCCTTTTTAAGATTAAATCTCATCAAACTCTTGGATACCCATCCATTACCAAACTACCTTTCCAATAATTTCAGGATAGATTCCCATTGTTATTACCACTACTCTGTGGGCCATATTATCGACCAGTGCTTCCATATCCAAAACGTGATTCAAGGATTGATAGATTGGGGTATTATCACCCCACTAGCCAATCTTAAACCCAAAACCACTCATAACTAATTTCCATCATACATAAATGTCATCTTTTCTAGAGAATGACTTAGAATTCGATCATTTTACCCAAATTGTGCCCAATAAAGTGCCCAACATACCCGTAATCTCACCAAAATCACTTAAATCAAGATCTGTCACTCCTTATGAGGTCCTACATTCATCGCACCCGATCTAAATGGAAAGAAATAGATTTACCGGTTGTTCTTAACCAACCTTTGGAGTTTGGAATAAAATTTACCACAAAGAAGACCATAGACTGTAAAAAATTTAGTGGTTTGTTCATGGAAGCCCATAAATAGGCTCTGGAATCAGACGAATGAGTTGTACTTTTTGATGAAGTTAGCTTAGACAATATGTTACAGGTCATGAAAGACATGTTTCAACAGATCAACAACATCTGCGACATTTCCAAACTACTCATTATTTTGAATCTACAAGGATGATTGGTTCCTTCACTCATGTACCTCCCCGTTCAGTGAGAAGATTAATATTAAGAAGCCATTTAGGTCGTGGAATTCATTAATTGTTCTTAGCAAGAATACATCGTTGCCATCAGACGGGGGACAAATTTGACAGTTCATGAATCGACTCAGGAAAAAGTCAGTCCCGTAATCATCATGTGCATAATGATGTCTTTCGAAGACCTATTGAGGAAAATCAGTTTGGTATCCGTTCACTCAGAACTAGATGAAGACATAAGGTTATTGTTATTACCCACCTCCATAAACCATTGACCAGATCTGGAAGACACTACCAGGATCTGAATCCTCAAGAACAGATAAGGGAAAGGGAGTTGTCAAATAACTTCCCATGCTAAAAATGGCAGTTGAAAAGAGCAAGATTCTCGACCAACTAAAGCAGACTTAAGCCAATATCACCTTATAGGGGCTTTTCATATCATCCTAGTTGTAACAAAATGCTTTGATAAAGCATCTTATTCATCCCACAGTCCCTCATTCCACCACTCCAGAAACTGAAAGCCTGGTTACATCCTTGACCTCCATTAGACTCCTTTCCTTATACGAAGAGGAAATTCTAAAGGTCAACACTGACCAAAAATATGCCTTCAACATCTCTGTGGAAGTAATGGGAAAGATAATCCCTCTCCCACTCATCGACAATGGATCATCCCTCTATGATTTCCCATTAAGAACCTTCAATTATTTGGGGTTGAAATTAAGTGATCTTACTCTGACTTCTGCCATAGTGCGTGCCTATGATAATACCCATCGATAGGTAATGCGATTTGTAACACTCACAGTAGGGGTCGACCCTATCTATCCTATAATTAAGTTTAGTGTTATTAACATACCCGCATGATTAAACTTGTTACTTAGTCGATCGTGGCTTCATAGTATTCAAGGAGTCTCTTCCTCCCTTCATCAGACGTTAAAATTCTTCACCAAAGGACAAGTCATCACCATTTTTAAGGACAATGATGGTATAGAAAATTCTAGCACTAGAAAACCAAACATGGAAATACATCATGAGACGAATGACATGCTTCTCTTTAACTACAGGGTTCATTCGCTTTCCCTTCTAGCATGGGCTAATTTCAAGACTGAGTCTGCCTAGAACACAACCCTCATGAAAATGTAAATATGATACAAATATTTAAGAATATGCATTTTATGCCCGAACTGAGGCCGGGGAGATGTCAACAAAGGATATTGGAGCCCATAGTCGTGAAAGAGGCCTTTCCCCCATGTGTCATGGGTTATCAATCTTCACTAGAAGAATTCAAAATCCTCTTCCAACCATATCCAAAAAGGAGTTTAGAAAACACTAAGACTGTTTCGAGGAATTATTTGAATGGGAGATTCATCAAGAAGGGTGATGACTTACCCTTCTATGGTTTTCCTGAACCATGGTAGGATTATACCGATAAGAAGATGAAGCGGGGGATGGAAATATTCTTTGTAGATAACTACTTATGGGCCGAAGATTACAAGCATAAAGTGAAACCTCCCACCAAGAATGTCGTAGACATTATCGAGGTCTTCGAGGAAAGTGATTTAGAAGAATCATTCAAGCTGGAGACACTGGGGTTGACCCTCTATATGATCCATTAAGGCACTTCATAGTCAGACCCGTCCACTTTGATAAAGGCCTCTGATGAGTCTGTTCTCAACTGGAATGATATCCCAATCCCACCTACTGAGATGCAACCCAACCTTATTGTTTACCCTATCTCTTCATATGTTGTTCTCCCTTCTTTTTTTTATAACAATGTAATCAAGACCTCTTTTGATGATCTTGTCATCGCTATTTTTCTCGAAAGTGAAATAAATAAGGATTTTGAGTATATTGTTGAGTATATTGTTTTGCCTTACATTAATTTTCTTGATTTTAATTAAACTCTTGATGATGATGAACACTTCTTAGTTGATATTAATAAGGTTAGTAATAAACAATATAACCACGTTCAAATTAATGACGATGAAACTGTTTTTATCACTCTCGGCTTTAGTAGACAACAACGCGAGATTATGATAGGGTCCACCCTTAACGATCATGAGCTCATGAAATTTGAATAACTATTGAAGGAATTTGTGGACATCTTCTCATGGTCCTATGATCACATGTCCAGCATCACCCAAAATAGTTCAGCACGAGATCCCCACTCTCCTAAAATGCAAGCCGGACAAACATAAGTTGTGAATACTTCGCATTGAATGGTCACTCAAAGTCAAGGAAGAGGTAATCAAGTAGTTGAACGTAGGATTCATTCGGGTGATCAAATATCCCACATGTCTCGTGAACATCATCCCTACACCTAAATCAAGAGGAAAAGTCTGCATGTGCATTGACTACCGAGATTTAAACAAAGCATCTTTAAAGGATGACTACGCTTTCCCTAACATCAACATGATTAGAGACAACGCGACTAGTCATTCGTCGATAGATTTTTTGGATAAAACCAGATAAATATGTACCCTGGCCATTAGGAGAAAACCACATTCATCAGCCCTGGGGAACCTTTTGTTACATAGTTATGCCATTCCGTCTCAAGAATGTTGGGGCTACCTACTAAAGGGCTTCCACAACCATATTGCATGATTTGATACACAATGAGGTCAAAGTTTACATAGACGATATGATTATTAATTCTAAGACTTGGGAGTATCATGTTCTCGCCCTTCAAAAGTTCTTCGAATGACTACGGTGATACCAAATGCGGCTAAACCCATACAAATGTATTTTTTGTGTCACAAAAGGAAAGATTTTGGGATTCACCGGTAGTGAAAATGGAATCGAAGTAGCCAGTGCCAAGGTGAAAGATATACTCAAAATGCCACCACCCTTAATAGAGAAGGAGGGCCGGGGATTCTTGGAAAAATTACAGTACATCAGCGGCTTCATCAGCTAATTGAGTTATATTTACAAACCTATCTTCAAACTCCTTAGGAATGATTTTACCAAAGCCTGGAATTGGGCCTATCAGGAAGCTTTGGATAGAATCAAGCAATACCTCATCGGCCTTTGATATTTAAGCCTCTACAGCCAGGTATCCCTGTACTCTTGTACTTGACCATAATATATACTGAAACAGAGGCTTTGCTAAAGCAATATATACAAGAATCCTGCAAAGAAAGATCCATTTACTACGCTAGTCAAAAATTGGTGGGGTACGAAATAAACTACACTGTCATAGAGAAAACATGCATCGCCCTCGTCTAGGTCACTCAAAAGTTACAACACTACATGTGCACTTTTCCCATCAGATTAATGTCCCGAATGGATCCTATTAAAATATATGTTTGAGAAACCCACTCTGTCTAGATGAATGGTCCGATGGTTGATATTACGAGATGAGTTGGATATCGTATATGTCACACAAAAATTCATGAAAGGGAGATCCATATCTCATTACCTTGCTAACTAACACATGGAAGTGGTCGACATTTAGATCTCTGAATTCCCTAATGAAGATATCATTTGCACTTCTCAGGAGGATTTCTGATGGAAAATGTTCTCTGGCAGGGCTACCAACAATAAAGGATATGGTATTGGAATACTCCTGATCGCTCCTGATGACTCTCACACTCCCATTTACATCAAGCTACATTTTCCATACGCTAACAATTTAACTGAATACATGGAATCCACTGTAGGCCTCAAAATCGCCCTTAGGAAAGGTATCAAATACCTAAAAGTCTACGGGGATTCTTCTCTCATTATTTTCTAAGTCCTTAGAAGATTGAAGGTCAAAGACGAAAAGCTCTTACCCTTCCACACTCACCTAGAAGAATTGGTCTCCCGGTTCTAAGATATCACTTCCACAACTTGCCCTGCGCAAAAAATCACTTAGTTGATGCCCTTGCTACCCAGGCATCCATGGTCAACATGCCAAAGGGAATAATGATGTCCCATTTCCTAGGCCAAAAACAAGTTACTCCCACCCACTACTAACACATTGAGCTCCTCATCGAGTAATATCCCGATATGGTCGGGTTCTGGTACTACGACATTTGGTGCCTCCTAAGCATGGTAGGATTCCCAAGATGTATACAAGAAATATCGTGTGACCCTTCGAAAACTAGTTGCCAGTATATCATCTACGATAAAGAACTGTTCAAGAGAAACTTTGATGGAGCCCATTTGCACTACATTGCATGAGATGACATTTGAAAAATGATGCAAAAGATCCATGGTGGGGAATGTGAACCCCACATGAATGTTCATATGGTTGGTAAGATGATTATCCGTTAAGGGTACTATTGGACCACCATGGTTCAGGATTAAATCGCCTATGTCAGAAGATGTGTGAAATGCAAACAGTTTGCCAATCTCTAGCACTTTCCCCTCGAGAATTATTAAATATGACTTATCCCTAGCCGTTCTACACTTAGGGCATTGGCATCATAGGAAATGTCAAACCCAAAGCTTCAAATTGGAATGAGTTCATCCTAGTCACCATTAAATACTTCACAAAGTGGGTCAAAGTCGAGTCATACACAGTACTGAATGCCAAGAAGCTAGCCAAGTTTATTCGAAAGAACATCATCTGTCGATACGGGGTTCCCCATGAGCTATAATTAGATAATGGGTTACATTTTGAAGTCGAGGTCACAGAATTGGTCGGCGAATATGGGATTCGGAGAACAAATATTCTCCCTACAGACCCCAAACTAATGGTGCATTCGAAGCTGTGAACAAAAACCTAAATTCCATCATCAGTAAAATGACTGAGAGTTGCCAAGATTGGGACAATCGGATCCCTTATGCCCTCTGGGATACCTAACTTCACCCAAGACATATATTGTTACTACCCCTTACTTTTTAGTATATGACATGGAAGTAGTCCTACCTATTGAGCTAGAAATATCGTCTTTACGCATTATCCTTGAAATCAGAGTTAATAAGAAGTATTGGCATCAGAGCCACTTTGATCAACTCACACTCTTGGATGAAAAGAGGATGAAAGATCTATAACACATACAAGGGTACCATCATCGAATAATGTGGTCATTCAATTATATAATCAAGTACCGTGGTGTTCAGGAAGGAGACCTTGTCCTTAAGGATATCATAGAATCTATCTCGGACCCCAGAGGTAAATTCAAACCGAAATGGAGTGTCCCTTTCATCGTAAAGAATATGATTAAAATCCTTTTTATTTCAAATAAGGAAGTTTGGTACCGTTACACAAAGTATCAGCGAAGGATGACACATAACCCACCCCTCTCCACTAACCAGACTATTTCTAAACAAGCCTAACCAAACTTTACAAAATTATTCTCAAATCCCTAATACAAAAACATCCTAAATACCAAAATCTTAATATAAAATAATCCAAGCTTCACAAGAATCTCATCCACGGCTTTCAGAAGACCCAACCCCATCATCATTAGCCCCCGAAGGTCCCCAAAATTCCCCTGCCAGATTGATATGTTAAATACGCTCCACGAAGCGGCATTCCCTAACCAACCTAGAAAAAACCACTACTCCCTCTTCCATGGTGTCGACAAGAACAAACTACCTCTGATCGGTCTCTTTCGACAAGATCTTTTCCACTACTCGCTTCTACATCCATTTTAGATAGTCCCCGAACACATCCTAGACCCTGACTACAAATTAAGATGGACATGTTGACGATCGATGACTCTCCCACAGAGAACCTACCCTCATACGCATGGATTCAGTCAAGTCCTTCATTAGAAAGAAGTCTATTTTTCGATAAGGCATTATTTTCTCCCCTCTAACTTGATGCAAAAGTCGCTAAGGGAAACAGAAAGAAGTCTGCCATAGGTTAACTAACCGCGCATATTAATACTCTCCTAGCTCCAGAATAGGTTATAGTTCCCCCCACTATGGCACCGACCAACATAGGCATCGAGCTCCGTGATCCATAAACTAATTCACCCAATCCTCTACAAATGGGTCAAAATTGATAAAGTATCAATCAAAGAAATTCGGCATGCCTGCCGAGGGATACTCTGGAGGAACCTCCATATGGAACCTCTAAGCACGCCACATTAACATCATTGGTCTCTCTTTCAGAAATTTGAAGCGACCCTCCCTCCAAGTATCAAGGCCATTCAGAGTCTCCCCTAGTACCATCGTCGTAGGACTGCGAGACATCCATGCTATTATCGCAGCCAATTAGGGATCGGACATTAAATCCCCCGTCACCATTAAGAGCCTCTAAGTAAGGCCCAAGGCAACAACTCTGCTGCAGCCCGCATCATCGAAATCCCTCAACTGCATAGAATACATGACACCCCGACGGGAAATTATTCCCCAATAACCAATGGCCAAGACGCCAAAGGGAAATATGGAGCAACTCCGCTGACAATGCTCGAGGAGAACGAGAAAATTTAGTCATAGTCGTCTCTACAATGGGATTGATTCCAGGAATAGTTAATTTATTTTCTATTGCATGCATAGTTAATTTACAATGTTTAGAACAATCATTACATGCAAACCTAAATTTATCAGATTAAAATTTTATAATAAATTGAATTTTTATTTGATGGGAATTTAGTTATATAAATATTCCATTAAGATTGCAATCACACTCTCAATATTCACCATGGAGAGCAGCAGCATTCGGAGTATGCTACGTAACTACTAAAGCCTTTGACCTCTAATATTGTTTTCAAATATTTTGTCATTAAACCCTTCTTTTGAAGTGAAAAATAACGTTTCTCAACAACAATGGAACCACTGACTTGAAATTGTGAATGTTTTGGTTTCTCTAAAAAATCATAAAGTGTTTTCATATTTTAGAAAGTAGACCATATTCAAGAATAAAATAATTTTGGAAAATAATCTATATAACCAATCATGGGTATGAAAGAATACCTTTCTTCGATTCAAACATGAATCAAACTAAACTTGAATAACACAATGAGAAGATAATATAATTTCTCTCTTGAAAAGAAATATATTTTCTCTGTTTAAAATTTATCTTCTCACTTTTTGGAGCAACTGAGAATGTCTTGATTATATAAACGCAAGTGAATTAAGAAAAGTTTGTTATAAATTAAGTATGTGAAATCCATAGGTCAAGACGAGATCAATTTCGCTCCTCAACCATAACTTTGCGTTGGCCCAACTTTCAAAGAATCCTTTTGGAAAGATATTTAGAAAAGCAAAAATTCCATCAGGTTCGTGAGCGTATCGTAGACAAGAAAAACATTCATCGCTCTCGCAAAGGCTCATCGACACGGGTCATTTCACAAGCTAGCATTTTCCAAAAAAAATCATGGCTAACTAACGAGGTGCTTTGTTGGTGGAAATTCTTACTTAACTGCAGTGAACAACCAATGAAAAGGTCATGGTAAGAGCCAAGGTTTTAGAGTTTATTAAAAATTCACAAAAACCATAATATTCTTGATGATACCTTTTTTTACATTTAGTGTTTACAAGGCTCGAAGACCCTTGAAAATCCATAGTAAAAGATCAGAGGTCCCACAACCACCATTTAACCTCATATATATCGTTATGCCCCCTACCACCTCCGTTGCACTTAAGAAAATGCAAAAATATCGAACCATACCTTAATCACTTCTCATTGTTCTTAATACAGTCAATTATTCTAATATTTCTCCTCAATCAAGCTCATAGACTACAACATCAACGTTCCGTTAAGTCTGATGTTCGGAACATACCTCTGTCCAAAGAGAAATAATCTCCTGAGATCACCTAAACCTTATAATTGAGTTGTATTATTTCATATCACCTCAAGGACAACCCATGGCAATCCAATATGAGTTTTCGATCTCTTAGATCTTCGACAGAGCACCTACGACTAGTCTGTCGGGTAAGTGGAAATAAAAACCCTACTCCACCTACATATACTACTAAGATCCACTTTTATTGAAAGCTCCCATTATCATTTAATGCTACCAATAACTCCCTTACAACACTTGCAAATCCTTTTGCCAACACTTCACCCCTTGCTGACGCCGTCAAACCGTAAGGTATCCCTAACCATGATGTGATAGTCCACTCATTCTCTCTCTTAGAGTTTCATATAAATAAGGGTATTATTGAAGGATGAATAAATGTTCAAGTAATCAGACTTAGAGAGAGAATAAAGAGTTTTATCATTTGCTAAGAGTTTTCTCATTTTTCCACACTCAGGACCCATTTTTGTGAGTTTATATTTACAATTGAGATCATTTTTAGTTGTTTAATAATTTGTATAACTTGTTGATCCCTAAATCAATACTTAGGAATACTTAGAGAAGTTAATCAAATAATTCCTAAGACCCTCTTGATTATTGTCAAAGTTAATAAGACCTCACACTCTATTGGCCCAAGCTAAAGAGGTCTCATAGACTGTAATAACTCATATGTAATCTAATATACTAACACAACACTTTTGACAAGGGATGTAGGATCCTAATCTAAGGTCCCAACAACTTTGCATCATCTTATCACACTTTAACACTCCTTTCCTCTTACCTGTGCCTGGCCTAAAGTTATCACTTGCGGTCCTAAAGTTATTTACAATTTTAAGACCCATTAATTTAGCGCCTTTCGTGGGAAAAACAAGTTCCATTTATATCAAAATGTTAAGTAATTCCATTTTGTCTAAATCCTCTAAAGAGTTAAAAAACTTAGCCCGGTGTTATTAAACATGGATACTTTAGATCCACAAGAAGAAAAGAAATAGCAGATGGGTGAGCCTGTTGAAGCTCTGATCACCGCATTCATTAATGTGGAGGATCTAACAAAAGAAGTTCAGATTATGGCCGAACTTATCACCTCCCCAAAGAAAAACTTATTCAATTCCTAACAGAAAATAAGGATGTATTTTCCTAGATCCACTCTAAAATTATGGGGCGAACCCTAAAGTCATGGTCCATTACCTTAGCATGGTTCCAAATCATAAGCAAGTCTGACAAAAGAAGACGTTCTTTAGCCCAAAAAGGAAGAATGCCAAAAAATAGGAAGTTAACAAGATTTTGAAATCTAACTTCATTAAGTAGGTCAAGTACCCAAAGTCGATCTCTAATGTGGGAAGATAATAAAAAATGGAGGATGTACTTTGATTTCACTAACCTCAACAGGGCATGCCCTAAGGAGTGATATCCTCTACCTCATATTGACACCCTAGTAGACTCTACACCCAACCATGATCGTCTCTCCTTCATGGATGCCTATTTCGGGTACAACCATATCAGGATGGCCCCTAAAGATGAAGAAACTTCCTTATTTATAACAGATAAAGGAACCTACTATTATACAGTTATGGATTTCAGACAGTAGAATTCATGAGCTATTTATAACAGGGTGGTAAACTCCATTTAAAAATATTTCCTTAGAAATACCATGGAGGTATACATTGATGACATGTAGGTCAAAATCTTGGAGGCTTTGAACCATGTTCAGGATCTTAAAAAACCCTTGTCATCCTTAAGAGGAACCAAATGCGTCTCAACTTGGACAAATGTTCTTTTGGTGTTGTTGTAGGCATGTTCCTTGGGTTCGTGGTCACTAGGAAAGGCATGGAGGCCAATCCATAGAAGGTCTAAGCTCTGATGGATATAAAGTCTTTAATAACAGTCTAGGAAGTCCAAATCCTAGCCGAAGGAGGTGTTTCCCTCAACTAGTTTGTCTCTAAGGCCACAAAAAATTTCTTGCATTTTGTAAGAGCTCGAGGCCTGTTGCCTTTTTCATTATCTATTTTTGGAAATAATTTTTTTTGGGAGTTTCTAGTCTATTTTACTTAAAATAGAAAAAATGAGTAGTCCTTCATAGAGACCTAGTGATGGTATGTAGTCTACACGTTTTACCAAATATTCAAAATTCTGGGGACTAGGTTATGGATTTGGAAGGTATTAGCCACTCGCTCCACCCTCTAGGCCTCAATTGTACATATAAAGTTGAAAGAGTTGGCGCTTGCGTTCAAATAAGAAATAATATAATAAACACCTTTTTAACCCAAATTAACCCTAATCATGCAACTAGGTGTGATTGAGACAATATGAAATCATGCACAAGATATTCAAAACACAAAGTTTAAGGAAAAATCCCCCACAGGGGCAAAACCATTTGTATATCACTATAATTTGTAAAAGACGGTTTACAATCGGATTACAATGAAATACAGGTTGACTAAGAATTACCCTCAGGTGTCGGATTCTGTAGTCGCGGCTGGAATATCCCTTTCCAGTAGGGTTGGCGGCTGGAACTATCCCTGTCCAGTAGGGCTACAATGAAGAGGAAGGAACGGTCCACTTAACAAAGGGTTGAACAACAGCAATGGTGTTCTTGGGTTACCAAACTTGATTCACATAGATATGGAAGATGTGTGAATCTAAAAACCTAGAATCATAGGACTCAATATGTGAAGACTTTAGGTTTGATATACTCTGAAAATCGTGGGAAAGTCTTAGGAAAACCAACTCCCCGATCGTGGTATAAATAAGAATTCATTTGCCCTAAAAATCTGCACACGATCTGTTCGTGGTTATCCAGGGCGGACCGGTCCGGGCCTTAGGCGGATCGGTCCGATGGCGGACCGGTTCTTTTAACTTGAGGCTAATTCGGTTCGCATTCGATTCGGTGCTCACTGGCTTCAATGTGCAGGACGGATCGGTTCGGCAGCGGATCGGTTCTTTTAATTTATTGGCGGATCGGTCCGGGCTGTTAGCGGATCGGTTCCTTTTTC
This sequence comes from Sambucus nigra, assembly GCA_949130495.1. Lineage (NCBI taxonomy): Eukaryota > Viridiplantae > Streptophyta > Magnoliopsida > Dipsacales > Adoxaceae > Sambucus > Sambucus nigra. The sequence continues at coordinate 135,352,561 of OX422224.1, read as the reverse complement.
ATTGAGGCGGACCGGTCCGGCTGACTGGATTTTTGATTCCTTCCTTGATTCGATACTCGGATTCCGTTGATGACGATATGGACTTGAATTTCTTCAACGGTGTTACGGCTAATGACATATACAAGTATGTTGGACAAAATATCCTTACAAATCTCCCCCTATGTCTATGCCGGAACATACATAAAAAATTCGAATTATCTAGAATCAAAAATGCCTATACAAATCTACCCTTCCATGAACCCAAAACTGAAAGAGGTACAATTGATAAAGGCTGCATCGTCTGTTCTGCAAATCTTCCGATCAGAAATCTCAACGCTTTTCTCATCAGGGTGTGCATCATGGGATTATCAAGGATGTACCTACACACATGAGGTAAAGCAAATACCAAGTGACATATCGAGTTTGAAATGAGATAAACATATATATATCAATTTAAAATGATATTCTCAGAATTTCAAAACTCCCCCATAATCAGATAATTCATTCTCCCCCTTTTTATGATGTCCCCAAATAGACAAATGAGAGAAATAAATCAAGCAATCAAGTATTGGGGTGACACAAGGCACAAAATCACACCATGAATGAACATAAAACAACCAAGTCGGTGATAGCGTAAAAGAATAGGTGTGATCAAAATTCGATAGGAAAATCAAAGCATACAAACATGACATATGTGCACGATGAATATTGGATATTCCTAACGAATGAACTCAAATGCTTCCTTTGGTGTAAAAGATTGGAAATATAAGACATTGACTATATCAAATCTACAAATCAAAGCTCAAAGTGATTTCTACACCAATAACGTCCAAAATGTTTTTCATGCTTTTTCAGGACTTTCAAGGAAGTGAAAACCCGTTTTTCATTCTCCAACCAAACTCCCTCAGATTTAGATTTTTAATAGAGGTATGCTAAATTCTCAAACTTTGGAGAATTGATGGTGAAAACCTAAATAGCCCATATATGGCATGTATTGTTTTTTTTTTATTGCCTTTTCAATTTTTTCGGGCTTTTTTAACCTCTTAGGACCTCGGATATTAAAATTCCTCCATTTTTTAGGTCCTTTTAAACGGTGGCTTTTGCGCAAAGGATAAAAATCAACTTTCGCAGCCCCTCCCCGTTTTACAATTTAACACACAGTCTCACCTAAACGGTTTTTACATGCATTCCAATCTTGTCAAGTTTTATCGCATTTTATACATTGTATAGACAGGATTGAGATGGAAACACTCAAGCCAATATGTGATAGACAAGTGCAATAATCAAATATAGCCGTGCATGTGTGCAATAAAGGATATAGGAAATATCACTAATTACATCTCAAGGACTCCAATCAATGTTAAGAACATGGATGAAATGATGTAGCCTCTCAAATCTCTATCAAACAGTCACATTGAAAAATGGAATGAAGTTGTGACTTGGCTATCTTAAATGCTCATCCATAAAAGGCAAATCTCTTTTTGAATTTTTCAAAAATTTTATCAAAATAAAATCTTTTTGTGTTTTTCTAAAAAATTTCAAAAAAGAAAATCTTTTTTGTATTTTTTTTTTTTAAAAAAAGGAAAAAAAAACTAACTAATGATACATGCTAGCAATAGGTAAATAAAAAAATATGATAAACAACCTATGCTAGCAATCAAGACTAGATCTCAACCGGGAGTAACGGTGGAGTTTTCTAAAGATGGTAACATCTTTTGAACCAACTCCACTAGATCATGTGTAGTCTTGATCAAAAACTTCACTTGCTCGCGAATATGTGCAAACTCTCTATCAAAATGAGCAGGCAAAGTATCATAAGAGGGTGCATGTGCATGAATGTGTGAAGTGGCATGATGTGGCACAAAACCCAACTTAGAACAAAATTCCCTAATATGTCCTCGCTTCTTGCAGTGGGAGCAAACATAAACAGGTCTAGGAAGTAATTTCTCAATAATTATGGGATGAACATTCCTAGACGGATACCCATGGGACTTACTCACAATGGTGGATATGGGCTCAGGTGAATTCTTTAATGTGACTTGAACCTCTCATGCTTGTTTGAGGTCATCCTCGAGATGGGATACATGTGTCATCAGACTATACACTTTGCATTTAATGTTTTAAATGTTTTTAAAGCACTTGCAGGTTTTTAAAATATAACTCCACATTCGGGCTCTGACCCATTTGCTTTTCAAATCTATTTTTCTTTGCAAAACCATTTTAGGTGCCCAGTCACAAGGACACCATGCATAGGACATTCATTCAGGTGACGAGCTGTAGCTGTTTGTGGAAGCTACAGGGATTTGCTTGTAGACGCCTCTATCACTTGGATTCCAGATTCACTATCTATCAGTTGTAGGGCATGTTGCCCATTTCTATTAGAGTTACATTTCCATTTCAGTTCAGACTTTGGCATGTACTGTTTTAGTTTTCGGTTTACTTATTTCAGTTATGGGATTGTAGTGAGGAGTTTTTCCTCCAGCCTTTATTTACGTTATGTGATGGTAATGGTATCAGAGCATCAGGTTCTAGTGTCCATAGGATCTGTATGGCTTATTTCGCTTTCAGCTTAACGTTATTTCTATCGAGCCCTATTTTTAGGACTGTTGTATTCTTGCTTTTACGTTTAAGTCTTCAGCTATTCGAGATTTGTTGATAACTGTAGACTAATAAACTTGTTCACGTTTCAGATGCCTCCGAGACGTGCTCCGAAAGATAGGCGTGCCCAAGCCGAGCAGCCAGCAGCTCCGGCACCAGGCACAATGAATGCGAATGAAGTAGCCGCCATAGTTGCTCAGGCGGTGAATGCCGCGATAGCGGTGATTCAGCAGGCTCCACCCCAGGTCCAGGCAGTGGCGCCAGTACCAGCACAACTTCCATCTGCATGGGAGAGGGTTCGGGATGCTTTTCAGAAAGCACATCCCCCTGAGTTCTCCGGTAGCTCCGACATTGTCACGGTTAGCCAATGGAAGAAAGACATCCAGCGGCATCTTCGCATGTATGAGTGCACCGAAGTACAAAAGCAGTTATTGTCTTCTTTTAAGCTGGTGGGAGCCGCATTACAGTGGTGGGAGTCCACTACTACTTTGGAGGAGAGGGACATGATCCCTATTCAGTTATTCTGGGAGCGGTTTGACAGCAAGTATTTTCCACCCGCAGTGCAGACTGAGATGAGGCGGAGATTACTAAATCTGAAGCAGGAGAACCTTACGGTAGCTGAGTATGAGGAGGAGTTCACGAGACTACTCACTATTGTGCCGGATGAGGCACCCACTGAAGGCAAGAAGATTTTGCTGTTCGTCGACGGGTTAGCTTGGAGGATCCGTCAGCACCTTATTGGAAATCTATCCCTGAGTACTTTCACTGACGTACTCAATCCAGCGTTACTACATTGCCAGGATCACCGCTTCCATCTTCAGGGAAGCAAGAGAGCAGGAGAGTCCAGCCAGCAGGGCAGGACCGGGGGTAATAGTGCCGGTGGGGTACCAACTCATGGACAGACTCGTCAGCACGAGCAGAGTTCCCATCAGGGGGACCCTGCTAAGCGATTCCGTTCAGGTGATTCTAGGCAGGGATTCAGAGGATTCAGGCAGGGCCATCAGGGTCAGCCTAATCAGCAGGGCCAACACCTACCGCAGGGCCAGCAGCAGGGCCAGCAAGGCCAACAGCGTGCACATCAGGGCCAGTGGCGTGGAGGTAACGGCCAGCAGGGCCGTGGACAGCAGGGTCAGAGGGGCGATAATTTCAAAGGCAGATGCTTTGGGTGTGGCAAACATTCCCATAGGCGCCAGGATTGCCCAGAGGGCGATAGGGCCCGACAGCAGCAGGGAGCCCGTAATGAGCCGCAGAGACCACTTTTTCCACCTGCCCTTCCAGCTCCAGCCCAGGTGCCAGCCCTACCAGCCATTCCAGTAGCTCCAGTGCAGCAGGGGCAATTGCAGTATGGACGTGTCTATAACGTCCACCAGGCAGCAGCTCCACAGGCACCACCCGCGATTGAGGGTATGTTTCCTATCCATGGTACTCTGGGTAAAGTTTTGTTTGATACGGGGGCAACGCATTATTTAATAGCTACGCATTTCGCGAAGTCCTTAGGGTTGTTAGCCACAGCAGAGAGAACCGTGACGTGTGTCGACTCACCACTGGGGAGTGGGTCACATATATTCTTTATATGCCGGGGAGTAGGGGTAGATATTGGTATCTTGGTATTTCCTGCAGACATGCTAGTCTTAGACATGCACGAGCATGATGTGATCATTGGTATGGATTGGCTCGCATCTTATAGAGCCATGATTGATTGCTTAGGTGGGAGCATTGTTTTTGCCATTCCCGGCCAAGAGATGTTTGTAGTGGCGATGCCTCGCCCTGAGGGAGGTTCGACTGCTCATTTATAATACATTAAGGAGGATACCTCTAAGGAGGTTGTGATTCCTTTGGATTCGATCCCAGTTGTTAGGGAGTATTCCGATGTGTTTCAGGAGATACCAGGCCTACTGCCCAGTCGTGAGATAGACTTCGTTATAGATTTATTGTCGGATACGAGACCTATAGCAGGCGCACCGTACCGTATGGCTCCGGCAGAGGTGCGAGAGCTACGAGATCAGATTGAGCAGCTATTAGGTCAGGGCTTCATTCGTAGGAGTACCTCACCTTGGGGTGCTCCAGTCTTATTTGTAAAGAAGAGAGATGGTTCACTGAGATTGTGCGTGGACTACCGGGAGTTGAACAAGGTCACGATACGAAATAAGTATCCGTTGCCTCGAATCGATGATCTATTCGACCAGTTGAGGGGAGCAACTTTCTTTTCGAAGATAGATCTGAGGTCGGGGTACCATCAGTTACGAATTAGAGAGAAGGATGTTTCAAAGACTGCCTTCTTGTCGAGATATGGGTCCTATGAATTCAGAGTGATGCCGTTCGGACTCACAAATGCCCCAGCCATTTTCATGGACTTGATGAACCGAGTATTCGGAGAGTTCTTGGATCAGTTCGTCATCGTCTTCATAGATGATATTTCGATATATTCACACTCCGAGGAGGAGCATGCCGAACACTTGAGGCAGGTTCTTCAGACTCTACGAGAGCATCAGTTGTATGCTAAGTACGAGAAGTGTGGATTCTGGTTGCGAGAGGTACAATTCTTGGGCCATGTTGTTTCTGAGCAAGGGATAGCAGTTGACCCGAGCAAAGTGTCAGCGGTGAGGGATTGGGGGCAGCCCACGACACCGACGAAAGTGCGTAGTTTCTTGGGGTTAGCCGGATACTACAGGAGGTTCATTCGGGGATTCTCCAAAATAGCGGGTCCATTGACGAATCTGACTGGAAAGGGGGTACCATATGTCTGGGATGACGTTTGTTAGTTGGCTTTCGACGAGCTGAAGGACAAGCTTACTTCGGCACCAGCCCTTGCTTTACCGAAGCCGGGTGTAGAGTACCTGGTTTACACAGATGCGTCCTTACGAGGACTTGGGGGAGTACTTCAGTAGGAGGAGAAGGCTATAGCTTTTGCTTCCCGCAAGATTAAGCCGCATGAGAAGAATTACCCCACCCACGACCTGGAGTTAGCTGCGGTCGTCTTTGCATTGAGAATTTGGAGGCACTATTTATTGGGCGAGAAATTCCATTTGTTCACAGACCATAAGTCACTGAAGAACCTGTTCACTCAGCGATAGCTGAATATGCGTCAGCGCAGATGGTTAGAGTTTGTGAAAGATTACCAGTTCGATATACAGTATCATCCGGGGAAAGCCAACGTAGTTGCTGATGCGTTGAGTCGTAGACCGATTGACGATGTAGCGGACATCTGGAAAGCAAAGTGGAAGGAGTTGGGTCACCAGGACGAAGTAGCACGTTCTTTCATATCTGTGATGTCAGTTACACCCGAGATTGTTACGAGGGTGATACAGGCACAGACCACAGACCCGTTTTGTCCGGAGCAGATTGTACGACTTCTAGCCGAGGGTGCTGAGTCCTATTCTGTTAGTTCGGATGGAGGGTTGCGGTTTAATGGGAGATTAGTTGTTCCAGAAGGAGCGGAGCTACGTCATGAAGTGATGACTCATTCTCATGGGTCCCGATTTGCAGTACATCCGGGAGGCGATAAGATGTACCAGGACATGAGACGATAGTACTGGTGGAGTGGGATGAAGAAGGACATCGCTGAATTTGTGTCCAAGTGTTCTACTTGCCAGCTAGTGAAGGTGGACCACCAGAAACCGTCAGGATTACTTCAGCCGTTGGAAGTACCCGCATGGAAGTGGGAAAGTATTTCCATGTATTTCATTACCGGGTTGCCTACATCACAGCGGGGCCACGATTCTATCTTGGTGATTGTAGATCGTTTGACCAAGGTGGCTCATTTTCTGCCAGTGAGGACAGATTATACCACGGGTCAGTATGCCCAGTTGTTCATCGCTGAGATTATCAGATTGCATGGGGTGCCCCTGAATATTGTGTCAGATAGAGACAAGATTTTTGTGTCACGTTTCTGGGAAAGCTTTCAGGAGGCTATGGGTACAGAGTTGAGACTGAGTTCAGCTTACCACCCACAGACAGATGGACAGACAGAGCGTACTAATCAGATGTTGGAAGATATGCTACGCATGTGTGTACTCGATTTCGGAGGAGGTTGGGAGCCACACCTTCCACTGGTAGAGTTTGCTTATAATAACTCCTATCAGTTTACGATTGGCATGGCTCCATTTGAGGCTTTGTACGGCAGGCCTTGTCGTTCTCCAACTTGTTGGCTCGAGGTGGGGGACAACAAGTTATTAGGACCAGAAGTGATTCAGGAGACCTCCGCGAGGATTGAGATAATCAGGAGTCGTATTCGGGTAGCCCAAGACAGGCAGAAGATCTACGCCGAAGCGAAACGGTTTTTTCGGGAGTTTAATGTGGGAGATCAAGTGTTTTTGCGTGTATCTCCTATGAAAGGAGTGACGAGGTTCGGGAAGAAGGGGAAGTCGGCTCCGAGGTACGTAGGACCATTTCCCATCATCGAGAGGATTGGGCCGGTAGCATACAAGTTGGGATTGCCATAACATTTACATCGCATCCACGATGTATTCTACATCTCGTCGCTGAGACGATATCTTCGGGATGATATGGCCCATATGCACATTGCGATAGATGAGATAGACTTACAGTCGGATAGCTCTTACGAAGAGAGACCAGTGGCTATTCTAGACTATAGTGAGAGGAGATTGAGGTCGAAAGTAGTTCCACTTGTACGAGTCCAGTGGGAGCATCTCAATGTGGAGGAATCCACTTGGGAGCGTGAGGCAGATATGCGCGAGAGATATCAAGAGTTGTTTTTACCAGGTATGCCTTATTTTCCGAATTTCGGGACGAAGTTCCGTTATTAGGGGGGAAGTATGTAATACCCCGTATTTTTATGCTATATTTAATTTGGGGATTTATTAAATTTAATGTGATGATTTATTTAATAAAAGTTCGGAAATTAATTATGTTATAATTATTAACGTGACTAGAGTTAGTAATTATGGGAAACTTGTTGAATATTACTAATGAGCATAGTAATATATTATATTGGTTATATTGAATGTCATAAGTAAATTAAATGACTATTTCGGAAATTTAAGTCGGGACGTGCCCGTGTCACATCAGGACTAATTATGTTAATTAAAAAGTGAATATTTTATAAGTTGTCTGTATGGTCGTTTTGAGTGCGCCAACGCGTCCGGAAGGGTGGAGATAGTCAGAAAAGTGTACCCAGGGGTTTAGTTCGGGCCTCTGGGTGTTTTTAGGCCTAATTAGTGACCCGGGAGGGCATTTTGGTCATTTTACAAATTAGGGTAATTAAACCCACGAATTTCAGCCATCCTTAGCAGCCATTTAAGTCAGCCTTTTAGGGTTAGAGCATTCAGAACCCTAGAAAGGCCATTGGAGAAGAGAGGAGAGAGCTCTCAAGGTGATTCAAGGCCCAAAACACCACCGATTACACCGCCGTCACCACCAACGCGTAGATCTCGAGGAGGAGAACTCAACCACTTCAATATCAGCAGGAAACCAGACCTCTGAAATCCCAGGCAAGTGTTTAACTTGCATATTTTTATTGATGCAATATTCATATTAGTGTAGGAATGATTAGGAGTATAATCAATGGAAGAAAACCCCAATTTTGATAGGGATTTGCATGTAGAAATCATTATAACCATATTCTGGAAATATTATGTGAAGTAGATGATTAACCCACGAATTTGTGATGATTTTTTAGAAGGAAACTCTGGAGAAAACTGATTAGAACAAAAGTTAAGAAAACTTTAGGGTTCTTGATGATTAGATAAGATTTTAGGTTGTTTAACCATGTTTAATGATGTATACACGCATGCTGAATGTTAAAGATATCTGGAATTATGTTAGTATGTTAGCAGTAGACTTTTTGGGTCGATTAGTGTTGGAAAATATGAGTTTTGATGTAGAAATTTAATCAATCCCGTCACTGCAATTTCTGCAGAATTTTTGCCCAGACCTGCTTGATCGATCGATCGAGCATAGAGCTTCGATCGATCGACCCCTCCTGGCAGACTCCTATTTCTCTTGTTTAATTAGTTGAATTAATTTATCATGGAAGAACCTTTGGGCATTCTAAATAAAATGATTTGGGAGATATTGAGGACCAGTAGGATATATGGATAAATGTTAGAACCTTTAATCTTCAACAAGAATGGTATTTATGGGATATGTACTTTAGGTTGGTAGATTTATGAAATTTAAGGGTGAGGTGCGTAGGAGAGTTACGTTGGAATCAAATAAAGTCACTTACTGAATTTTAGATTTGCGAGGATATAATCCATGAGGGTTAGGTAATGAGTGAGAAAACCCTTCGAGTTAAGGTTAGGAATAAAACCTTATACGTAATTCTATAATTGTGAAATTAAGGATAAACGGTATAATTAGGGGTGATGGGAAGAACCTATATTAATATGACATTGGTATATTTATATGATTGTGTGTACATATATTATATACATGTGAAAATCATACCCACGCTACTTGCTATCCCTGAGGTTTCCGCGCTGGGACAAGTCTTATCTCGATGGGACCTTTATGGGGGATATTGACTTGTACCCTAGAAGATAGATGTCCTTGGTACAGGCTATCGATGTGATAGTTCAGACGGTCCTAAGAGACGCCGGTATGTGCTACCCTCTTAGAGACTTGGAATCTATGCTTCGCCTCAATATTGTTTGTGTATTTATGTTAATACAATTCGAGAGTGATTCCGAATGTATTCCCCTTTATGTGAGTGATATGGGGCTTTGGATAGTGGAAGTATGCACGCACCATAGTTTTATTCGGGGTGTTGTTATATATATATTATACGAGTAGTGAATATATATATATATATATATATATATATATATATATATATATATATATATATATATATATATATATATATATTTATATATATATATGAGATTATGTCACTTGTAACTGTCTACTGAATTTGATAAGTAGAACATAGTGTGGACTCTTACTATTAAATACTTGTTTTGAAAAAGTATAACATGTCACGGTAAAACCTTAGGGTTTTTATAAAATTAAAATGAAGGTCCTTGGTTACTGTTTGGAATATTCTTTTAAAATAAGGTCGTAAATTTGTAAATCTTGCGGGTAAGCTAAGTTAAGTTAAAGCTTTTGGAAAGACGAGTATGTTAGATGTTAAAACAAACCGTGGGGAAAGCTAGTGCGATAGGTGTGCACATTAGAAGAGAGGTGAGTATTTCTCAAGAGAGAGACGGACTAATATGTTGTTGCATTGGCCTGTATCAATTTAAATACTTGCTTAACGTATTTTAAAAATCAAACACACTTTCGGGCCCTGACCCGTTTCTTTCTCTATCTCTCTCTCCCTTGTGTATATATATGTATATTTTCAGGTGCCCAGCCACAGGGGCGTCTCGCTTAGGATCCTTTGAGAAGAACGAGCTGCAGCTTAGGTGGGAGTTGCACGTCACTTGAGTAGACGGCTTTTGTTATTGACTCCACTCTTATTACTCTCATTTATTGGGCACGTGTCGCCCCTTTCATCATTTCATTTACTTGTTAGGATTTTTATATGTTCAGTTATTCCAGTATTGTTTTATGGGATTTATTCAGGATAGTTTATGATGTTTGGTTTTATTATGTTGACATTCGATTGACGAATGTATGGTTTTATTTTAGTTTCTTCGTGGTGTGATTCTATATTGTAGAAATGATGTTTTGTATAAGTAAATCTTTTCTTTAATTAAAATTTGGAAGTTTGTATGAAAAATGTTTTTGACACTTAGCTTAATTATTTAGGGTGTTAAATTAAAAAAAAATATTTTTTATCGACAGTGATGCTGAGAATGAACCAACTGTTTACCTTGATTTAATTTAATAAAGGAGTGATCGCCCGGTATTTAATTAGGCGGGGTGTCACAGGTGGTATCAGAGCATCAGGTTCTAGTGTCCATAGGATCTGTACGGCTTATTTCGCTTTCAGCTTAATGTTATTCCTATAGAGCCCTATTTTTAGTACTGTTGTATTCTTGCTTTTACGTTTAAGTCTTCAGCTATTCGAGATTTGTTGATAACTGTAGACTAATAAACTTGTTCACGTTTCAGATGCCTCCGAGACGTGCTTCGAAAGATAGGCGTGCCCAAGCCGAGCAGCCAGCAGCTCCGGCACCAGGTACAATGAATGCGGATGAAGTAGCCGCCATAGTTGCTCAGGTGGTGAATGCCGCGATAGCGGTGATTCAGCAGGCTCCACCCCAGGTCCAGGCAGTGGCGCCAGTACCAGCACAGCTTCCATCTGCATGGGAGAGGGTTCGGGATGCTTTTCAGAAAGCACATCCCCCTGAGTTCTCCGGTAGCTCCGACATTGTCACGGTTAGCCAATGGAAGAAAGACATCCAGCGGCATCTTCGCATGTATGAGTGCACCGAAGTACAAAAGCAGTTATTGGCTTCTTTTAAGCTGGTGGGAGCCGCATTACAGTGGTGGGAGTCCACTACTACTTTGGAGGAGAGGGACATGATCCCTATTCAGTTGTTCTGGGAGCGGTTTGACCGCAAGTATTTTCCACCCGCAGTGCAGACTGAGATGAGGAAGAAATTACTAAATCTGAAGCAGGAGAACCTTACGGTAGCTGAGTATGAGGAGGAGTTCACGAGACTTCTCACTATTGTGCCGGATGAGGCACCCACTGAAGGCAAGAAGATTTTGCTGTTCGTCGACGGGTTAGCTTGGAGGATCCGTCAGCACCTTATTGGAAATCTATCCCTGAGTACTTTCACTAACGTACTCAATGCAGCGTTACTACATTGCCAGGATCACCGCTTCCATCTTCAGGGAAGCAAGAGGGCAGGAGAGTCCAGCCAGCAGGGCAGGACCGGGGGTAATAGTGCCGGTGGGGCACCAACTCATGGACAGATTCCGTTCAGGTGATTCTAGGCAGGGATTCGAAGGATTCAGGCAGGGCCATCAAGGTCATCCTAATCAACAGGGCCAGCAGGGCCAACACCGACCGCAGGGCCAGCAAGGCCAACAACGTGCACATCAGGGCCAACAGGGCCAGTGGCGTGGAGGTAACGGCCAGCAGGGTCAAAGGGGCGATAATTTCAAAGGCAGATGCTTTGGGTGCGGCAAACATGGCCATAGGCGCCAGGATTGCCCAGAGGGCGATAGGGCCCCACAGCAGCAGGGAGCCCGTAATGAGCCGCAGAGACCACTTTTTCCACCTGCCCTTCCAGCTCCAGCCCAGGTGCCAGCCCTACCAGCCATTCCAGTAGCTCCAGTGCAGCAGGGGCAATTGCAGTATGGACGTGTCTATAACGTCCACAAAGCAGCAACTCCACAGGCACCACCTGCGATTGAGGGTATGTTTCCTATCCATGGTACTATGGGTAAAGTTTTGTTTGATACGAGGGCAACGCATTGTTTCATAGCTACGCATTTTGCAAAGTCCTTAGGGTTGTTAGCCACAGCAGAGAGCACTGTGACGTGTGTCGACTCACCACTGGGGAGTGGGTCACTTATATTCTTTATATGCCGGGGAGTAGGGGTAGATATTGGTAGCTTGGTATTGCCTGCAGACATGCTAGTCTTAGACATGCACGAGCATGATGTGATCATTGGTATGGATTGGCTCACATCTTATAGAGCCATGATTGATTGCTTCGGTGGGAGCATTGTTTTTGCCATTCCGGGGCAAGAGATGTTTGTAGTGGCGATGCCTCGCCCAGAGGGAGGTTCGACCGCTCATTTATATTACATTGAGGAGGATACCTCTAAGGAGGTTGTGATTCCTTTGGATTCGATCCCAGTTGTTAGGGAGTATTCCGATGTGTTTCAGGAGATACCAGGCCTACCGCCCAGTTGTGAGATAGACTTCGTTATAGATTTATTACCAGATACGAGACCTATAGCACGCGCACCGTACCGTATGGCTCCGGCAGAGATGCGAGAGCTACGAGATCAGATTGAGCAGCTATTAGGTCAGGGCTTCATTCGTAGGAGTACCGCACCTTGGGGCGCTCCAGTCTTATTTGTAAAGAAGAGAGATGGTTCACTGAGATTGTGCGTGGACTACCGGGAGTTGAACAAGGTCACGATACGGAATAAGAATCCGTTGCCTCGAATCGATGATCTATTCGACCAGTTGAGGGGAGCAACTTTCTTTTCGAAGATAGATCTGAGGTCGGGGTACCATCAATTACGAATTAGAGCGCAGGATGTTTCAAAAACTGCCTTCTTGTCGAGATATGGGTCCTATGAATTCAGAGTGATGCCGTTCGGACTCACAAATGCCCCAGCCGTTTTCATGGACTTGATGAACCGAGTATTCAGAGAGTTCTTGGATCAGTTCGTCATCGTCTTCATAGATGATATTTTGATATATTCACACTCCGAGGAGGAGCATGCCGAACACTTGAGGCAGGTTCTTCAGACTCTACGAGAGCATCAGTTGTATGATAAGTACGAGAAGTGTGGATTCTGGTTGCGAGAGGTACAATTCTTGGGCCATGTTGTTTCTGAGCAAGGGATAGCAGTTGACCCGAGCAAAGTGTCAGCGGTGAGGGAGTGGGGGCAACCCACGACACCGACGGAAGTGCGTAGTTTCTTGGGGTTAGCCGGATACTACAGGAGGTTCATTCGGGGATTCTCCAAAATAGCGGGTCCATTGACGAATCTGACTCGCAAGGGGGTACCATATGTCTGGGATGACGCTTGTCAGTTGGCTTTCGACGAGCTGAAGGACAAGCTTACTTCGGCACCAGCCCTTGCTTTACCGAAGCCGGGTGTAGAGTACCTGGTTTACACAGATGCGTCCTTACGAGGACTTGGGGGAGTACTTCAGAAGGAGGAGAAGGCTATAGCTTTTGCTTCCCGCAAGCTTAAGCCGCATGAGAAGAATTACCCCACCCACGACCTGGAGTTAGCTGCGGTCGTCTTTGCATTGAGAATTTGGAGGCACTATTTATGGGGCGAGAAATTTCGTTTGTTCACAGACCATAAGTCACTGCAGTACCTGTTCACTCAGCGAGAGCTGAATATGCGTCAGCGCAGATGGTTAGAGTTTGTGAAAGATTACCAGTTCGATATACAGAATCATCCGGGGAAAGCCAACGTAGTTGCTGATGCGTTGAGCCGTAGACCGGTTGATGATGTAGCGGACATCTGGAAAGCAAAGTGGAAGGAGTTACGTCACCAGGACGCAGTAGCACGTTCTTTCATATCCGTGATGTCAGTCACACCCGAGATTGTTACGAGGGTGATACAGGCACAGACCACAGACCCGTTTTGTCAGGAGAAGATTATACGACTTCTAGTCGAGGGTGCCGAGTCCTATTCGGTTAGTTCGGATGGAGGGTTGCGGTTTAATGGGAGATTAGTGGTTCCAGAAGGAGCGGAGCTACGTCATGAAGTGATGACTCATTCTCATGGGTCCCGATTTGCAGTACATCCGGGAGGCGATAAGATGTACCAGGACATGAGACGACAGTACTGGTGGAGTGGGATGAAGAAGGACATCGCTGAATTTGTGTCCAAGTGTTTTACTTGCCAGCTAGAGAAGGTGGACCACCAGAAACCGTCAGGATTACTTCAGCCGTTGGAAGTACCCGCGTGGAAGTGGGAAAGTATTTCCATGGATTTCATTACCGGGTTGCCTACATCACAGCGGGGCCACGATTCTATCTGGGTGATTGTAGACCGTTTGACCAAGGTGGCTCATTTTCTGCCAGTGAGGACAGATTATACCACGGGTCAGTATCCCCAGTTGTTCATCGCTGAGATTGTCAGATTGCATGGGGTGCCCCTGAATATTGTGTCAGATAGAGACAAGATTTTTGTGTCACGTTTCTGGGAAAGCTTTCAGGAGGCTATGGGTACAGAGTTGAGACTGAGTTCAGCTTACCACCCACAGACAGATGGACAGACAGAGCGTACTAATCAGATGTTGGAAGATATGCTACGCATGTGGGTTCTCGATTTCGGAGGAGGTTGGGAGCCACACCTTCCACTGGTAGAGTTTGCTTATAATAACTCCTATCAGTTTACGATTGGCATGGCTCCATTTGAGGCTTTGTACGGCAGGCCTTGTCGTTCTCCAACTTGTTGGCTCGAGGTGGGGGACAACAAGTTATTAGGACCAGAAGTGATTCAGGAGACCTCCGCGAGGATTGAGATAATCAGGAGTCGTATTCGGGTAGCCCAAGACAGGCAGAAGAGCTACGCCGATGCGAAACGGTTTTTCCGGGAGTTTAATGTGGGAGATCAAGTGTTGTTGCGTGTATCTCCTATGAAAGGAGTGATGAGGTTCGGGAAGAAGGGGAAGTTGGCTCCGAGGTACGTAGGACCATTTCCCATCATCGAGAGGATTGGGCCGGTAGCATACAGGTTGGGATTGCCAGAACATTTACATCGCATCCACGATGTATTCCACATCTCGTCGCCAAGACGATATCTTCGGGATGATATGGCCCATACGCACATTGCGATAGATGAGATAGACTTAGAGTCGGATAGCTCTTACGAAGAGAGACCAGTGGCTATTCTAGACTATAGCGAGAGGAGATTGAGGTCGAAAGTAGTTCCATTTGTACGAGTCCAGTGGGAGCATCATAATGTGGAGGAATCCACTTGGGAGCGTGAGGCAGATATGCGCGAGAGATATCCAGAGTTGTTTTTACCAGGTATGCCTTATTTTCCGAATTTCGGGACGAAATTCCGTTATTAGGGGGGAAGTATGTAATACCCCGTATTTTTATGTTATATTTAATTTGGGGATTTATTAAATTTAATGTGATGATTTATTTAATAAAAGTCCGGAAATTAATTATTTTATAATTATTAACGTGACTAGAGTTAGTAATTATGGGAAACTTGTTGAATATTACTAATGAGCATAGTAATATATTATATTGGTTATATTGAATGTCATAAGTAAATTAAATGACTATTTCAGAAATTTAAGTCGGGACGTGCCCGTGTCACGTCGGGACTAATTATGTTAATTAAAAAGTGAATATTTTATAAGTTGTCTGTATGGTCGTTTTGAGTGCGCCAATGCGTCCGGAAGGGTCGAGATAGTTAGAAAAGTGTACCCTGGGGTTTAGTTCGGCCCTCGGGGTGTTTTTAGGCCTAATTAGTGACCCGGGAGGTCATTTTGGTCATTTTACAAATTAGGGTAATTAAACCCACGAATTTCAGCCATCCTTAGCAGCCATTTAAGTCAGCCTTTTAGGGTTAGAGCATTCAGAACCCTAAAACGACCATTGGAGAAGAGAGGAGAGAGCTCTCTAGGTGATTCAAGGCCCAAAACACCACCGATTACACCGCCGTCACCACCAACGCGTAGATCGCGAGGAGGAGAACGCAACCACTTCAATATCAGCAGGAAACCAGACCTCTGAAATCCTAGGCAAGTGTTTAACTTGCGTATTTTCGTTGATGCAATATTCATATTAGTGTAGGAATGATTAGGAGTATAATCAATGGAAGAAAACCCCAATTTTGATAGGGATTTGCATGTAGAAATCATTATAACCATATTCTGGAAATATTATATGAAGTAGATGATTAACCCACGAATTTGTGATGATTTGTTAGAAGGAAATTCTGGAGAAAACTGATTAGAACAAAAGTTAAGAAAACTTTAGGGTTCTTGATGATTAGATAAGATTTTAGGTTGTTTAACCATGTTTAATGATGTATACACGCATGCTGAACGTTAAAGATATCTGGAATTATGTTAGTATGTTAGCAGTAGACTTTTTGGGTCGATTAGTGTTGGAAAATATGAGTTTTGATGTAGAACTTTAATCAATCCCGTCACTGCAATTTCTGCAGAATTTTTGCCCAGACCTGCTTGATCGATCGATCGAGCATAGAGCTTCGATCGATCGACCCCTCCTGGCAGACTCCTATTTCTCTTATTTAATTAGTTGAATTAATTTATCATGGAAGAACCTTTGGGCATTCTAAATAAAATGATTTGGGAGATATTGAGGACTAGTAGGATATATGGATAAATGTTAGAACCTTTAATCTTCAATGAGAATGGTATTTATGGGATATGTACTTTAGGCTGGTAGATTTATGAAATTTAAGGGTGAGGTGCGTAGGAGAGTTACGTTGGAATCAAATAAAGTCACTTACTGAATTTCAGATTTGCGAGGATATAATCCATGAGTGTTAGGTAATGAGTGAGAAAACCCTTCGAGTTAAGGTTAGGAATAAAACCTTATACGTAATTCTATAATTGTGAAATTAAGGATAAACGGTATAATTACGGGTGATGAGAAGAACCTATATTAATATGACATTGGTATATTTATATGATTGTGTGTACATATATTATATACATGTGAAAATCATACCCACACTACTTGCTATCCCTGAGGTTTCCGCGCTGGGACAAGTCTTATCTCGATGGGACCTTTATGGGGGATATTGACTTGTACCCTAGAAGATAGATGTCCTTGGTACAGGCTATCGATGTGATAGTTCAGACGGTCCTAAGTGACGCCGGTATGTGCTACCCTCTTAGAGACTTGGAATCTATGCTTCGCCTCAATATTGTTTGTGTATTTATGTTAATACAATTCGAGAGTGATTCCGAATGTATTCCCCTTTATGTGAGTGATATGGGGCTTTGGATAGTGGAAGTATGCACGCACCATAGTTTTATTCGGGGTGCTGTTATATATATATTATACGAGTAGTTAATATATATATATGAGATTATGTCACTTGTAACTGTCTACTGAATTTGATAAGTAGAACATAGTGTGGACTCTTACTATTAAATACTTGTTTTGAAAAAGTATAACATGTCACGGTAAAACCTTAGGGTTTTTATAAAATTAAAATGAAGGTCCTTGGTTACTGTTTGGAATATTCTTTTAAAATAAGGTCGTAAATTTGTAAATCTTGCGGGTAAGCTAAGTTAAGTTAAAGCTTTTGGAAAGACGAGTATGTTAGATGTTTAAACAAACCGTGGGGAAAGCTAGTGCGATAGGTGTGCACATTAGAAGAGAGGTGAGTATTTCTCAAGAGAGAGACGAACTAATATGTTGTTGCATTGGCCTGTATCAATTTAAATACTTGCTTATCGTATTTTAAAAATCAAACACACTTTCGGGCCCTGACCTATTTCTTTCTCTCTCTCTCTCTCCCTTGTGTATATATATGTATATTTTTAGGTGCCCAGCCACAGGGGCGTCTTGCTTAGGATCCTTTGAGAAGAACGAGCTGCAGCTTAGGTGGAAGTTGCAGGTCACTTGAGTAGACGGCTTCTGTTATTGACTCCACTCTTATTACTCTCATTTATTGGGCACGTGTCGCCCCTTTCATCATTTCATTTACTTGTTGGGATTTTTATATTTGCAGTTATTGCTGTATTGTTTTATGGGATTTATTCAGGATAGTTTATGATGTTTGGTTTTATTATGTTGACATTCGATTGACGAATGTATGGTTTTATTTTAGTTCTTCATGGTGTGATTCTATATTGTAGAAATGTTGTTTTCTATAAGAAAATCTTTTCTTTAATTAAAATTTGGAAGTTTGTATGAAAAATGTTTTTGACACTTAGCTTAATTATTTAGGGTGTTAAATTGGAAAAATTATTTTTTTATCGACAGTGATGCTGAGAATGAACCAACTGTTTACCTTGATTTAATTTAATAAATGAGTGATCGCCCGATATTTAATTAGGCGGGGTATCACAGGTGGTATCAGAGCATCAGGTTCTAGTGTCCATAGGATCTGTACGGCTTATTTCTCTTTCAGCTTAACGTTATTTCTATAGAGCCCTATTTTTAGGAATGTTGTATTCTTGCTTTTACGTTTAAGTCTTCAGCTATTCGAGATTTGTTGATAACTGTAGACTAATAAACTTGTTCACATTTCAGATGCCTCCGAGACGTGCTCCGAAAGATAGGCGTGCCCAAGCTGAGCAGCCAGCAGCTCCGGCACCAGGTACAATGAATGCGAATGAAGTAGCCGCCATAGTTGCTCAGGCGGTGAATGCCGCGATAGCGGTGATTTAGCAGGCTCCACCCCAGGTCCAGGCAGTGGTGCCAGTACCAGCACATCTTCCATCTTCATGGGAGAGGGTTCGGGATGCTTTTCAGAAAGCACATCCCCCTGAGTTCTCCGGTAGCTCCGACATTGTCACGGTTAGCCAATGGAAGAAAGACATCTAGCGGCATCTTCGCATGTATGAGTGCACCGAAGTACAAAAGCAGTTTTGGCTTCTTTTAAGCTGGTGGGAGCCGTATTACTGTGGTGGGAGTCCACTACTACTTTGGAGGAGAGGGACATGATCCCTATTCAGTTGTTCTGGGAGCGGTTTGACCGCAAGTATTTTCCACCCGCAGTGCAGACTGAGATGAGGCGGAGATTACTAAATCTGAAGCAGGAGAACCTTACGGTAGCTGAGTATGAGGAGGAGTTCACGAGACTACTCACTATTGTGCCGGATGAGGCACCCACTGAAGGCAAGAAGATTTTGCTGTTCGTCGACGGGTTAGCTTGGAGGATCCGTCAGCACCGTATTGGAAATCTATCCCTGAGTACTTTCACTGACGTACTCAATGCAGCGTTACTACATTGCCAAGATCACCGCTTCCATCTTCAGGGAAGCAAGAGAGCAGGAGAGTCCAGCCAGCAGGGCAGGACTGGGGGTAATAGTTCCGGTGGGGCACCAACTCATGGACAGACTCGTCAGCACGAGCAGAGTTCCCATCAGGGGGACCCTGCTTAGTGATTCCGTTCAGGTGATTCTAGGCAGGGATTCGGAGGATTCAGGCAGGGCCATCAGGGTCAGCCTAATCAGCAGGGCCAGCAGGGCCAACACCGACCGCAGGGACAGCAGCAGGGCCAGCAAGGCCAACAACGTACACATCAGGGCCAACAGGGCCAGTGGCGTGGAGGTAACGGCCAGCAGGGCCGTGGACAGCAGGGTCAGAGGGGCGATAATTTCAAAGGCAGATGCTTTGGGTGCAGCAAACATGGCCATAGGCGCCAGGATGGCCCAGAGGGCGATAGGGCCCCACAGCAGCAGGGAGCCCGTAATGAGCCGCAGAGACCACTTTTTCCACCTACCCTTCCAGCTCCAGCCCAGGTGCCGGCCCTACCAGCCATTCCAGCAGCTCCAGTGCAGCAGGGGCAATTGCAGTATGGACGTGTCTATAACGTCCACCAGGCAGCAGCTCCACAGGCACCACCCGCGATTGAGGGTATGTTTCCTATCCATGGTACTCTGGGTAAAGTTTTGTTTGATACGGGGGCAACGCATTGTTTTATAGCTACGCATTTTGCGAAGTCCTTAGGGTTGTTAGCCACAGTAGAGAGCACCGTGACGTGTGTCGACTCACCACTGGGGAGTGGGTCACTTATATTCTTTATATGCTGGGGAGTAGGGGTAGAGATTGGTAGCTTGGTATTGCCTGCAGACATGCTAGTCTTAGACATGCACGAGCATGATATGATCATTGGTATGGATTGGCTCGCATCTTATAGATCCATGATTGATTGCTTCGGTGGAAGCATTGTTTTTGCCATTCCGAGGCAAGAGATGTTTGTAGTGGCGATGCCTCGCCCAGAGGGAGGTTCGACCGCTCATTTATATTACATTGAGGAGGATACCTCTAAGGAGGTTGTGATTCCTTTGGATTCGATCCCAGTTGTTAGGGAGTATTCCGATGTGTTTCAGGAGATACCAGGCCTACCGCCCAGTCGTGAGATAGACTTCGTTATAGATTTATTGCCGGATACGAGACCTATAGCACGCGCACCGTACCGTATGGCTCCGGCAGAGATGCGAGAGCTACGAGATCAGATTGAGCAGCTATTAGGTCAGGGCTTCATTTGTAGGAGTACCTCACCTTGGGGCGCTCCAGTCTTATTTGTAAAGAAGAGAGATGGTTCACTGAGATTGTGCGTGGACTACCGGGAGTTGAACAAGGTCACGATACGGAATAAGTATCCGTTGCCTCGAATCGATGATCTATTCGACCAGTTGAGGGGAGCAACTTTCTTTTCGAAGATAGATCTGAGGTCGGGGTACCATCAGTTACGAATTAGAGAGCAGGATGTTTCAAAGACTGCCTTTTTGTCGAGATATGGGTCCTATGAATTCAGAGTGATGCCGTTCGGACTCACAAATGCCCCAGCCATTTTCATGGACTTGATGAACCGAGTATTCAGAGAGTTCTTAGATCAGTTCGTCATCGTCTTCATAGATGATATTTTGATATATTCACACTCCGAGGAGGAGCATGCCGAACACTTAAGGCAGGTTCTTCAGACTCTACGAGAGCATCAGTTGTATGATAAGTACGAGAAGTGTGGATTCTGGTTGCGAGAGGTACAATTCTTGGGCCATGTTGTTTCTGAGCAAGGAATAGCAGTTGACCCGAGCAAAGTGTCAGCGGTGAGGGAGTGGGGGCAGCCCACGACACCGACGGAAGTGCGTAGTTTCTTGGGGTTAGCCGGATACTACAGGAGGTTCATTCGGGGATTCTCCAAAATAGCGGGTCCATTGACGAATCTGACTCGCAAGGGGGTACCATATGTCTGGGATGACGCTTGTCAGTTGGCTTTCGACGAGCTGAAGGACAAGCTTACTTCGGCACCGGTCCTTGCTTTACCGAAGCCGGGTGTAGAGTACCTGGTTTACACAGATGCGTCCTTACGAGGACTTGGGGGAGTACTTTAGCAGGAGGAGAAGGCTATAGCTTTTGCTTCCCGCAAGCTTAAGACGCATGAGAAGAATTACCCCACCCACGACCTGGAGTTAGCTGCGGTCGTCTTTGCATTGAGAATTTGGAGGCACTATTTATTGGGCGAGAAATTTCGTTTGTTCACAGACCATAAGTCACTGCAGTACCTGTTCACTCAGCGAGAGCTGAATATGCGTCAGCGCAGATGGTTAGAGTTTGTGAAAGATTACCAGTTCGATATACAGAATCATCCGGGGAAAGCCAACGTAGTTGCTGATGCGTTGAGCCGTAGACCGGTTGATGATGTAGCGGACATCTAGAAAGCAAAGTGGAAGGAGTTGGGTCACCAGGACGCAGTAGCACGTTTTTTCATATCCGTGATGTCAGTCACACCCGAGATTGTTACGAGGGTGATACAGGCACAAACCACAGACCCGTTTTGTCAGGAGCAGATTATACGACTTCTAGCCGAGGGTGCCGAGTCCTATTATGTTAGTTCGGATGGAGGGTTGCGGTTTAATGGGAGATTAGTGGTTCCAGAAGGAGCGGAGCTACGTCATGAAGTGATGACTCATTCTCATGGGTCCCGATTTGCAGTACATCCGGGAGGAGATAAGATGTACCAGGACATGAGACGACAGTACTGGTGGAGTGGGATGAAGAAGGACATCGCTGAATTTGTGTCCAAGTGTTCTACTTGCCAGCTAGTGAAGGTGGACCACCAGAAACCGTCAGGATTACTTCAGCCGTTGGAAGTACCCGCGTGGAAGTGGGAAAGTATTTCCATGGATTTCATTACCGGGTTGCCTACATCCCATCGGGGCCACGATTCTATCTGGGTGATTGTAGACCGTTTGACCAAGGTGGCTCATTTTCTGCCAGTGAGGACAGATTATACCACGGGTCAGTATGCCCAGTTGTTCATCGCTGAGATTGTCAGATTGCATGGGGTGCCCCTGAATATTGTGTCAGATAGAGACAAGATTTTTGTGTCACGTTTCTGGGAAAGCTTTCAGGAGGCTATGGGTACAGAGTTGAGACTGAGTTCAGCTTACCACCCACAGACAGATGGACAGACAGAGCATACTAATCAGATGTTGGAAGATATGCTATGCATGTGTGTTCTCGATTTCGGAGGAGGTTGGAAGCCACACCTTCCACTGGTAGAGTTTGCTTATAATAACTCCTATCAGTTTACGATTGGCATGGCTCCATTTGAGGCTTTGTACGGCAGGCCTTGTCGTTCTCCAACTTGTTGGCTCGAGGTGGGGGACAACAAGTTATTAGGACCAGAAGTGATTCAGGAGACCTCCGCGAGGATTGAGATAATCAGGAGTCGTATTCGGGTAGCCCAAGACAGGCAGAAGAGCTACGCCGATGCGAAACGGTTTTTCCGGGAGTTTAATGTGGGAGATCAAGTGTTGTTGCGTGTATATCCTATGAAAGGAGCGATGAGGTTCGGGAAGACGGGGAAGTTGGCTCCGCGGTACGTAGGACCATTTCCCATCATCAAGAGGATTGGGCCGGTAGCATACAGGTTGGGATTGCCAGAACATTTACATCGCATCCACGATGTATTCCACATCTCGTCGCTGAGACGATATCTTCGGGATGATATGGCCCATACGCACATTGCGATAGATGAGATAGACTTACAGTCGTATAGCTCTTACGAAGAGAGACCAGTGGCTATTCTAGACTATAGTGAGAGGAGATTGAGGTGTAAAGTAGTTCCACTTGTGCGAGTCCAGTGGGAGCATTATAATGTGAAGGAATCCACTTGGGAGCGTGAGGCAGATATGCACGAGAGATATCCAGAGTTGTTTTTACTAGGTATGCCTTATTTTCCGAATTTCGGGACGAAATTCCGTTATTAGGGGGGAAGTATGTAATACCCCGTATTTTTATGCTATATTTAATTTGGGGATTTATTAAATTTAATGTGATGATTTATTTAATAAAAATCCGGAAATTAATTATGTTATAATTATTAACGTGACTAGAGTTAGTAATTATGGGAAACTTGTTGAATATTACTAATGAGCATAGTAATATATTATATTGGTTATATTGAATGTCATAAGTAAATTAAATGACTATTTCGGAAATTTAAGTCGGGACGTGCCCGTGTCACGTCGGGACTAATTGTGTTAATTAAAAAGTGAATATTTTATAAGTTGTCCGTATGGTCGTTTTGTGTGCGCCAACGCGTCCGGAAGGGTCGAGATAGTAAAAAAAGTGTACCCGGGGGTTTAGTTCGGCCCTCGGGGTGTTTTTAGGCCTAATTAGTGACCCGGGAGGGCATTTTGATCATTTTACAAATTAGGGTAATTAAACCCACGAATTTCAGCCATCCTTAGCAGCCATTTAAGTCAGCCTTTTAGGGTTATAGCATTCAGAACCCTAGAACGGCCAGTGGAGAAGAGAGGAGAGAGCTCTCAAGGTGATTCAAGGCCCAAAACACCACCGATTACACCGCCGTCACCACCAACGCGTAGATCGCGAGGAGGAGAACGCAACCACTTCAATATCAGCAGGAAACCAAACCTCTGAAATCCCAGGCAAGTGTTTAACTTGCGTATTTTCGTTGATGCAATATTCATATTAGTGTAGGAATGATTGGGAGTATAATCAATGGAAGAAAACCCCAATTTTGATAGGGATTTGCATATAGAAATCATTATAACCATATTCCGGAAATATTATGTGAAGTAGATGATTAACCCACGAATTTGTGATGATTTGTTAGAAGGAAATTCTGGAGAAAACTGATTAGAACAAAAGTTAAGAAAACTTTAGGGTTCTTGATGATTAGATGAGATTTTAGGTTGTTTAACCATGTTTAATGATGTATACACGCATGCTGAACGTTAAAGATATCTGGAATTATGTTAGTATGTTAGCAGTAGACTTTTTGGGTCGATTAGTGTTGGAAAATATGAGTTTTGATGTAGAACTTTAATCAATCCCGTCACTGCAATTTCTGCAGAATTTTTGCCCAGACCTGCTTGATCGATCGATCGAGCATAGAGCTTCGATCGATCGAAGGTTCGATCGATCGACCCCTCCTGGCAGACTCCTATTTCTCTTATTTAATTAGTTGAATTAATTTATCATGGAAGAACCTTTAGGCATTCTAAATATAATGATTTGGGAGATATTGAGGACCAGTAGGATATATGGATAAATGTTAGAACCTTTAATCTTCAACGAGAATGGTATTTATGGGATATGTACTTTATTGTTGGTAGATTTATGAAATTTAAGGGTGAGGTGCGTAAGAGAGTTACGTTGGAATCAAATAAAGTCACTTACTGAATTTCTGATTTGCGAGGATATAATCCATGAGGGTTAGGTAATGAGTGAGAAAACCCTTCGAGTTAAGGTTAGGAATAAACCTTATACATAAATCTATAATTGTGAAATTAAGGATAAACGGTATAATTACGGGTGATGGGAAGAACCTATATTAATATGACATTGGTATATTTATATGATTGTGTGTGCATATATTATATACATGTGAAAATCATACCCACGCTACTTGCTATCCCTGAGGTTTCCGCGCTGGGACAAGTCTTATCTCGATGGGACCTTTATGGGGGATATTGACTTGTACCCTAGAAGATATATGTCCTTGGTACAGGCTATCGATGTGATAGTTCAGACGGTCCTAAGAGACGCCGGTATGTGCTACCCTCTTAGAGACTTGGAATCTATGCTTCGCCTCAATATTGTTTGTGTATTTATGTTAATACAATTCGAGAGTGATTCCGAATGTATTCCCCTTTATGTGAGTGATATGGGGATTTGGATAGTGGAAGTATGCACGCACCATAGTTTTATTCGGGGTGCTGTTATATATATTATACGAGTAGTTAATATATATATATATATATATATATATATATATATATGAGATTATGTCACTTGTAACTGTCTACTGAATTTGATAAGTAGAACATAGTGTGGACTCTTACTATTAAATACTGGTTTTGAAAAAAAAAAGTATAACATGTCACGGTAAAACCTTAGGGTTTTTATAAAATTAAAATGAAGGTCCTTGGTTACTGTTTGGAATATTCTTTTAAAATAAGGTCATAAATTTGTAAATCTTGCGGGTAAGCTAAGTTAAGTTAAAGCTTTTGGAAAGACGAGTATGTTAAATGTTTAAACAAACCGTGGGGAAAGCTAGTGCGATAGGTGTGCACATTAGAAGAGAGGTGAGTATTTCTCAAGAGAGAGACGAACTAATATGTTGTTGCATTGGCCTGTATCAATTTAAATACTTGCTTATCGTATTTTAAAAATCAAACACACTTTCGGGCCCTGACCCGTTTCTTTCTCTCTCTCTCTCTCTCCCTTGTGTATATATATGTATATTTTCAGGTGCCCAGCCACAGGGGCGTCTTGCTTAGGATCCTTTAAGAAGAACGAGCTGCAGCTTAGGTGGAAGTTGCAGGTCACTTGAGTAGACGGCTTCTGTTATTGACTCCACTCTTATTACTCTCATTTATTGGTCACGTGTCGCCCCTTTCATCATTTTATTTACTTGTTGGGATTTTTATATTTGCAGTTATTCCTGTATTGTTTTATGGGATTTATTCAGGATAGTTTATGATGTTTGGTTTTATTATGTTGACATTCGATTGACGAATGTATGGTTTTATTTTAGTTCTTCGTGGTGTGATTCTATATTGTAGAAATGTTGTTTTGTATAAGTAAATCTTTTCTTTAATTAAAATTTGGAAGTTTGTATGAAAAATGTTTTTGACACTTAGCTTAATTATTTAGGGTGTTAAATTGGAAAAATTATTTTTTTATCGACAGTGATGCTGAGAATGAACCAACTGTTTACCTTGATTTAATTTAATAAAGGAGTGATCGCCCGGTATTTAATTAGGCGGGGTGTCACACAAAGTTCTAACAATAAGAATAAAATAGCAACTGAAACCCTTGAATCTAGTAATACTCTAACCTACATGAAGGTATTTCATGAGTTTAAAGATTTTGTGTTTCATATTTTGAGAAATAAATGAAAATGGGGGAATATGATGTTGATTTGACTTGAGTTTTATCTATATAGCTTCTCTAATATGCCTATACATCCACAGTAGGCATAGTCGAAGTCAACGTAGTTCGGACATGACTTTTGGAGAAAGATCAAGCTTTACATGAAAATAAACACAGATAAAGTATCGCGAGGGTGGTCCTACAGCATAACACTGCCATTTTTTTGTATCAAAACGTAAAAATTAAATGGTGAGATGACGTACCTACAAAGTTACGTGAACTACCTATCATTTTGGTAGCGCTCCGGGTTAGGATAAACCTTTTTATAAATGGATATAAGGATACCTTTGAAGATAAATTACCTTAAATAAGAAAGAATCAAGAATAAGGGCACATGGGTTTTGTGGTCATTTTTGGACTTAGATAATAAGAGAGAAGTTAGGTCTACAATTAAAGCACTAGATCTATGCTTAAAAAGGTTTTGATGACAAATGGAGAGATTTTTAAATATTATTTGAAGGCTAAATGATTCTCAACAAAATGCTTACATTTAAGAGGGCAGAGTTAATGACTTCAACTATAGGCTAATGTCACACTTTATAGGCAAAAATATGGGGTTAATGACCAATAGGTCAAGAGTATTGTGCGCGCTTGACCTTCACTCTGAGCTTGTGGAAACATTCTGGATTGGTTCAGTTCTATTCGGTAATTACGTGCGTTATTTTAAGTATTTTGACTTTTTAAGAAGGAATCCATTATCTTGGGTTGGCTTTTGGGCCTTTAAAAGTCCATGGTAGGTGTGGCTACCTTTATGGAGCAAAATGGGATGTCTAAAGAGCCCCTCAATAATGGAGTTCATTTTAGATGAACGCTGTTAAAAATAGAGTGATCAGTTATACGAGTGTTATGAATTCCTTTTACCTCTAATGGGGTATTTTTGGAGCACTATTTTTTTGAAGAGTTGGTATGATTAATGCAAGGGGTTGAGATTCTCACTTGACACATGTTGTTTAACGTCCTCATGGGGTGAGGTGAAATATTAATTTTTTTTACAAAATGTCAGTCTAGGATTAAGTGTTTATCCATACACAAAATCGGGTGGAAAGGTGTCTGCTTGGGAGAAAGTGTTAGTCGATACACTAAATTGTTAGGAAAGCGTCCAATTAGGACAATGTATTTATTGATACACCGAATGTTTAATGAACGGGTTCGCTTGGGATAAAGTTTTCGTCGATACGCTGGATCATTTACCAAAGTGTCCGCTTGGGACAATGTGTTTGATGCTACACCAAATCGTTTAGGAAGGTTTACACTTGGGACAAGGAGTTTGTCAACACACCGAATCGTTTAGGAAGGGTGTCTGCTTGGGACAAGGTGTTTTTCCATACACCGAATCGTTTAGGAAGGGTTTTTGCTTGGAACAAAGTGTTTCTTGATACACCAAATCATTTAAGAAGGGTGCCCTCTTGGGATAGGGTATTTGTCGATACACCAAATCGTTTAGTAAGGGTGCCCACTTGGGACAGGGTTTTTGTCGATACAATGAGTTACTAGAAAAGTGTCCTCATGGGAAAAGGTGTTTTCTAATACATCGAATCATTATGGAAAGTTTCCACATAGGGAAAGGTTATTTTTTGAGACACTGAATCATTAGGCAGTTGTCCGCTTAGGACAAGGTGTTTTTATGATATACTGTGGTGATAGAAACCATCCGTGTGAGGCAAGGCATTTTTACAAAAACACCGTGGTGATAGAAATCTTGCACATGAGACAAAGTGTTTTTATGAAACACCCGATTGATTCAAACCATCCTCCAGAGGTGAGGCGTTTTTATGGAAACCCCTAATTGATGAAAATTGTCCGCATGAGACGAAGTTTTTAAACAAACGACAAGCTTAATTGAAAATTGTTCTCATGAGATGGGTTGTTTCAAGATAGACCAAGTGATTTGAAAATCATCTGTATATGACGAGGTGCTTAAATACACACCAAGCTTATTGAAACCATTTTCATGAGATAGGGTATTTAAAGACACATTAAGATGATTTAAAAATAGTTCGCATGATACGGGGTGTTTGAAGACTCACTAAAATGATTTAAAAATCATCTAAATAAGATTAGGTGTTTGAATACATACCAAGATATGTGAAAACAACCTCATTGGGATAAGGTGTTTGAAGACACTCCAAGCTCATTTGAAAACCACCCGCATAAGACAGGGTGTTTGAAGATACATCAAGCTTCTTTGAAAACGTCCGCATGAAATGGGTTTTTTGAAGACACACCAGGCTGATTGGAAAGCATTCGCATGGGATGGGGTGTTTGAATACACACCAAGATGATTTGAAAACCTCCTACAAGATGGGGGTTCTGAAGACTGATATGCCCAATACCGGCACCTAGGCCACGGAAGGCTAAGTCAAAAGTCGTTGACTAGGAATAACGTTTTTAATTAATCTTGCATATTGTCGTTGCCACTTAGACAGGTTGCGGAAGTCCCTTTTGAGTCTGCATTTAGTCGCTTCCTAGATCACACACAGTGTGCGACAATAAACCATGCAATAACCACATCCTTATCCTTAGTAGGCTATGGCCACCTACCCCTTTAGCCGTGCATACCCTACCGCAGACTTAACCACATTAGCATTTACTTTCCAGTTATCCAACTTTTAGAAGGATTCCCTATTTTCATCACTTGTACACATGTCACATGCTCAATGTACGTGACACCTACTTTTTACTTTTATAAATAGAGGTACTGACCTCACAACTGGAGGAATGATTTTCACATTGAAGCCCTGCCTCATTCTCTAATCTCTCTCTAAAATCTCCCAGACTTCCTAGGCTACTCAAGTTCACAACCCTCTATAGATTTGCTCTACAGGTTGCATCCCAGATTAAACAACATTACATCTCTCATGCATTCATCCCTCCTCTCTCTCTCTCTTATACCCCGCTAATGGCAACCCAACCTTGTATTAATGATTGTATCTAATGAGAGTAAGGCACCAAAGTGTAACACCCCTCCTAATTAAATATCGGGTGATCAGTCCTTTATTAAATTAACATCAAGGTGAACGGCTGGTTCATTCTTAGCATCATTGCCGTAAAATAATTATTACTAATATAAACACCCTAAATAATTAAGATAAGTGTCAAAAAAATTTAAAGTCTCATTTTTCCTTCTTTAAATACCAATATAAAAACCATTTTAATACCCAACAATTAGGAATCACATAAATACTAAGGATGTAAATTTACACACAAGAATTAAACCATCTATATAATCCAAACCAAGTATAAGAACCATAAATGAAATCATTCTGACAAGAGTTAACTCCCAAGGAGCATTGAATACCAAAAATATAAATGAACATAAATCCTTGACAAGATCTAAATGGAATAGGAAATCGGGCGACACATGCCCTAACTATGAAGATCAAAAGTAGGAACTGATTCAATAACGAAGTCGTCTAAATTAAGGGTCTGCAACTCCCACATAAGCTGATCATGTCCAATCCAAAGAACCTAAGCTTGACTCCCTTGTGGCCCGGCACCTGTAATACATACATATATATACAAGAGAGAAAGAAATGATAGAAAACGGGTCAGAGCCCGAGTATAAAAAAGTTTTAAAAATAGTTTAGCAAGTATTTAAAATGCTTACCGGCTAATATCACAACCATATTAGTATGCGACACTCTCTTGAGAATCCTCACCTCTCATCTAGTGTGCACTTCTACCATACCTCTAAGACATCCTAGTTATAGTTCCCACGCTAACTAGATTAACCACATGTATCCATTCTTTATGGCCCAAATTATTCCCACGTATTAACCTTATAATACATATAATGATGTCATAAACATATATATATATATATATATATATCCATTTAGATTCAACATGGATAAGTCCCTTATTATGAAATGTAAGATAGTTATGTATGAAAACACTTAGTTGAATTGAATTAATAAGGGACTTATCCATGTTGAATCTAAATGGATATATATATATATATATATATATATTCACTATATTATATATATACTATACTGAACCAAGAGACATAGCTGCGGTGCTGCATTACTCTGCTATCTTGTCCCAATACAACACATCGATGTATAGGGGACTATAGGATCGGTAAAGATTCCTCGAACCACAAATATCAAATCACAAATAAGGGAGGCGAACATAGTCCTAATCCTTTGGGCTACGCATATACCTACACACCCAAATGACCGTTCTATACCCTTATTCTCACTAATGGTAATCGACCTAAGTCCTATGTCCTTGAGTGACAAGTCAAAAATCCCATGGATTCATCAGGATATGACTGCCCTCACGCGCAAACCACCCGTCGATAGAAAGTAAGCTAGGCATGTCATACACAGATACATAATATATGCACAATCAAAAAGTCATACATATAAATATTCATATGTTCCAAATTAGGTTAACCCACGACCCATAATTATTGTCATCTGTGCTTAGCACAAATTTTACTTAATTATCTCGCAAAACGGATTCGTCTCTTTTATTCTACATTTATTATTTACTTCATTCTTACTTCTCATCTCTCGAAGTATTCTTTCTCACTAAGTATAATTATCAGTAGGTATACCCTCACTTACTTTCTAGTCTAAATATTTCACAAGTCTCAATTTTTTAGTAAACGTATGCTTTATTCCCAAAGTATAAATAACTCCCCGTTAACCCACAATTTCATCTCATATTAATTTCACTCAACTAAGTCTACTTAGACCCTATTGGTCCTCTTAATAACCCATTATACTCTATCAATGATGATCAAGGGTTCCTATGCATTTTAATCAGACTAAGCAAAAAGGAGAAAAATATGCACTTCTCCAGGAGGGATCGATCGATCGAGGAAAGGGGGTCGATCGATCGATCAAGCAGTTCTTGCCCAATTTTCTGCAATATTCAACCTACGGGTTCAACCATTTTAACCCCTCCAAGCCTCTATAATTTCATCCCAAACTCCCATCAAAATAAACCAAGTGTATAAGCAATGTACATAAACAAGTTCTAACGTAACGACATCAATGAATCCTCAACGAATTAATAAAAAAGGGGTTAAATCTCAAATCTCTTTATAAAACCAAATTTTGCATGAATAATCACCACCCTCTATTTTAATATAGATTTTCTTCCCACATATCATAATAAATTAATGGGTAATCCTCTACATATGATCAAGATTTTTGACTACATGGGTTCTCCCTACAACACATGTAATTTCTCTTCCAAAATATATAATTCTTCCATTAAAACATACGATTTTTATTCCTAGACTAACATGGAAGGTAAATTAACTTGGAAATTAGCAAGATAGATACTTGCCTGGGATTCAAGGATATGATTTGTTGATGAAAATTATATAGATGCGTTCCTCGTCATGCGATCTACGTTTTGGTGGTGGTGGCTATGAAATCGGATGAGTTCTAGGCCTTGGATTGCTTGAAGACTCTTCACCTTCTTCTCAATTCTCTTCACCTTCTTCTCTAATCACTTCACCTTCTTCTCTAATGGATGGATTAAGCTTTGTGTTTGTTAACCCCAAGAGACAACTCTAAATGGATAATAAATACTAAGAAAATTCGTGGGTTTAATTACGCGAAGATACCAAATGTCTAAAATACCCTCCCGGGGTGTCAATTAGGCCTAAAAATGCCCCGAGACCCAAACTAAACCCCCGAGTACACTTTTCTGACTATCTCGACCCTTCCGAACACTTTGGCGCACTCAAAACGACTATACGGATGACTTATAATTTATTCACTTTAATAATAATAATTTAGTCCTGACACGACACAGGCGCGTCTCGAATTAAATTTCCATAATTGCCATTTTATTCACTCGTGACAATTTTTAATAAAATCAATCTCATATATTAATTTACTCATTTAGTAATATTCAACAAATTTCCAATAATTACTAACTCACATCATGCTAGTAAATATAAAAAAAATAATTTCCGAATTAATATTAAATTAATACCTCAAATTAACTTTAATAAATCCCCAATTTAAAAGCCATAAAAATATGGGGTATTACATACTTCCCCCTAATAACGGAATTTCTTCCCGAAATTTGGAAAAATAAAGCGTAACTGGTGAGGACAGCTCCGGGTATTAATCTCACTTCTCATGTAATTTTCGTCATACCACTCATACACTACATTACCGAATACCCCCACTAATGTTATACTCCAAGCCTTACCATTTAGTTTAAATTATCTTGAGTTAAACTTTACCCAACCCGTACTATACCATCCTCATGGAAAAGTTATGGGAGTAACGATCCTATGTTATCAAACAACTAAATCTGGAAGTCACAACGTCTGCTTTCATTAACCTCAAGAAGACTTACTGTTACACAAATATGGAAAATACTACAATCAAACCATCGAGGATGCCCATACACTCAATGTGCGTACTTTCCATCATAAGGTCTAAATGAATGTGATTCCTTTGTAAGGTTACTCTTAATTATCTGACTACCTAGTTTATAATCCGTATTTCTATGATTTCCACATTCTCATTTGGTGATTTCATTTGCCTCAAATCATGATACAACTCATAACTCTCGGAGTAATATAAATATATACATATAATGGAAAAGTTTATAAACTCATATTCTAAAGGCCTAACTTACTTTGACTCCCAACGTTCTTTAGTTTCATGCATGGGGTGTCTCGCAGAGTGAAATCCAAATAAGGAACCACCCCCCCGATACACTACTACCTAAAATAGTTGGTCATCGAAACTCTTCAAGTCCTTTGTCTATAGTATATAACATCTCAACAAGTTTTATCTATTTATAAAAGTCTACTTATTCACTCTCTTATCAAAGACAATATGCTGGCTATAACAATCAATCTTGGTCTCATATACAACAAGTCAATCCATGCCGATAATCACATCTTACTCAGATATGTCTATAACAAACAAGTAAATCCCCGATAAAATTAAACTCACGTTTTGATATATACAAGAAAATAATAGGCGTCCCACTACCCATCGGTGAGTCTACATAAATAATAGTGCCGATGGCCAAGTCTAGTAACCCCATGGTCCACGCAATTCTAATAGCTACAAATGAATGTGAGGTCCTAATGACAATCATTATGCACCCCATAACTCCATAGATAGAAAACGTACCCTCATTCGTGGGCGGTGGTTGTTGACTCCCACTATTATAACTTTGCCCCAATGAGTCAAGAAAAATTTTACCCCAAATTTTAAGTTTTCGTTAACCACACTCCACTACATGTCCAAGCCTTTGATTATACTGCCTTCATTGGGTAACACACCCAATTCTCGCATTTTTAGAACTTCTACTGATGACTTTCCTCAATTTTCCATTTCACCCTCTCCCAAGCGTACTACGGTGGGTGAGTTTAATTTGGCATCACCTTCGACTATAGCAGCACTTGGAATTTTTAGGTTGCATCATAACCGTCTTTACAGTCCTGGCCTCTCGTTCCATAATTAGGGTGACCTCGACTAGGATCATCATCCTCGAACATACTTCATAACCTCCTAAGTACGACCTCCGCTATCCGTCCGATGGCCCTCATCTGCCATACTTCATGTACGAACACGTCCGAGCACAAATAAGATTCACTAATATATACATTATAGCTGGAGAATGGAATCTTACCATAGAAATCAACAATCCTAAATATAGGGCTCTATATCAAATAAAGCTACGCCGAAAGCATAAATATCCGCACAGATCCTAAAGGACACTAGAACCTGATGCTTTGATACCACCTGTAACACCCCACCTAATTAAATATCGGGTGATCAGTCCTTTATTAAATTAACATCAAGGTGAACGGTTGGTTCATTCTTAGCATCACTGTCGTAAAATAATTATTACCAATATAAACACCCTAAATAATTAAGCTAAGTGTCAAAAAAAAATTAAGTCTCATTTTTCTTTTCTTAAATAACAATATAAAAACCATTTTAATACCTCACAGTTAAGAATCACAAAAATACTAAGGATGGCAATTTACACACAAGAATTAAACCATTTATATAATCCAAACCAAGTATAAGAACCATAAATGAAATCATTCTGACAAGAGTTAACTCCCAAGGAGCATTGAATACCGAAAATATAAATGAACATAAATCCTTGACAAGATCTAAACGGAATAGGAAATCGGGCAACACATGCCCTATCTATGAAGATCTAAAGTAGGAACTGATTCAATGACGAAGTCGTCTAAAGCAAGGGCCTGCAACTCCCACATAAGCTGCAACACGTTCAATACAAAGAACCTAAGCATGACGCCCCTGTGGCTGGGCACCTGTAATACCTATATATATATACAAGAGAAAAAGAAATGATAGAAAACGGGTCAAAGCCCGAGTATAAAAAAGTTTTAAAAATAGTTTAGCAAGTATTTAAAATGCTTACCGGCTAATATCACAACCATATTAGTATGCGACACTCTCTTGAGAATCCTCACCTCTCATCTAGTGTGCACTCCTACCGTACCTCTAAGACATCCTAGTTATAGTTCCCACGCTAACTAGATTAACCACATGTATCCATTCTTTATAGCCCAAATTATTCCCACGTATTAACCTTATAATACATATAATGATGTTATAAACATATATATATATATATATATATATATATATATATATATCCATTTAGATTGAACATGGATAAGTCCCTTATTAATTCAATTCAACTAAGTGTTTTCATACATAACTATCTTACATTTCTACTTTAGCCACATAGTAGATATCATCACATGTATATATATATATATATATATATATATATATATATATATTCACTATATTATATATATATACTATATTGCACCCCGAGACACAGCTGCGGTGCTGCATTACTCTGTTATCTTGTCCCAATACATCACGTCGCTGTATAGGGGACTATAGGTTGGGTAAAGATTCCTTGAACCACAAATATCAAATGACAAACAAAGTCTACTTAGACCCTATTGGTCCTATTCATAACCCATTATACTCTATCAATGATAATCAAGGGTTCCCACGGATTTTAAACGGACTATATAAAAAGGAGAAAAATATGGACTTCTCCAGGAGGGATCGATCGATTGAGGAAAGGGGTCGATCAATCGACCAAGCAGTTCTTGCCCAGTTTTCTGCAATATTCAACCTACGGGTTCAACCATTTTAACCCCTCCAAACCTCTATAATTTCATCCCAAACTCCCATAAAAATAAACCAAGTGTATAAGCAATGTACATAAACAAGTTCTAACATAACGACATCAATGAATCCTCAACGAATTAATCAAAAAGGGGTTAAATCTCAAATCTCTTTATAAAACCAAATTTTGCATGAATAATCACCACCCTCTATTTTAATATAGATTTTCTTCCCAAATATCATAATAAATTCATGGGTAATTCTCTATGTATGATCAAGATTTTTTACTACATGGGTTCTCCCTACAACACATATAATTTCTCTTCCAAAATATATAATTCTTCCATTAAAACATATGATTTTTATTCCTAGACTAACATGAAAGGTATATTAACATGGAAATTAGCAAGATAGATAATTGCCTGGGATTCAAGGATATGATTTGTTGATGAAAATTATATATATGCGTTCCTCATCATGCGATCTATGTTTTGGTGGTGGTGGCTATGAAATCGGGTGACTTGTAGGCCTTGGATTACTTGAAGACTCTTCACCTTCTTCTCAAATCTCTTCACCTTCTTCTCTAATCACTTCACATTCTTCTCTAATGGATGGCTTAGGCTTTTTGTTTGTTAACCCCAAGAGACAAATCTAAATGGCTAATAAATACTAAGAAAATTGGTGGATTTAATTACCCAAAAATACCAAATATCTAAAATACCCTCCCGGGGTGTCAATTAGGCCTAAAAATGCCCCGAGACCCAAACTAAACCCCCCAGTACACTTTTCTGACTATCTCAACCCTTCCGAACACTTTGGCACACTCAAAACAACTATACGTATAACTTATAATTTATTCACTTTAATAATAATAACTTAGTCCTGACACGACACAGGCGCGTCCCGAATTAAATTTCCATAATTGCCATTTTATTCACTCGTGATAATTTTTAATAAAATCAATATCATATATTACTTTACTCATCTAGTAATATTCAACAAATTTCCAATAATTACTAACTCACATCATGCTAGTAAATATAAAAAAATAATTTTCGGATTAATATTAAATTAATACCTCAAATTAACTTTAATTAATCCCCAATTTTAAAAGCTATAAAAATATGGGGTATTAGACAAAGTGGTTGTAAGCTAGTTTTATAGCCGAACCACTCTACATCTTTCATTCCAATTCTTTTATTTTCATTTTTTATGTTTTTACAATTTATTTGATGTTTGAGAATGATCTAGATATGATTTCTCGAATCATCATTTTGGCATCGTCTATGGGAAACAAGGTATTTAATAAATTTTCCTCTCAAGTCGGGCTCCTATTACCTTATTTCATTCTCCGGGACCCCTAAGTCATTATCCCAGGGGTGAGATCTCCATTTTTATATTCATATTGTGCATATAAACTCCCTAGGGGGAATTTTTTTATTTCTAGATCTATATTCTAGGGCTTTTTATATGTCCTTATTTCTATTTATCTTACCCCAATGATGTTACCCGATGTAGTTGGTGTTAGAAAAACTCAAAAGGCCATGGCCTCATAATGTTGGTTAACTAGGGATTTCATTCCCCTCCATTTAACCCTATTTTTGGGGACCTATATAGAATTGTTGAGAAAACGATGATTCAATGGACAAAGTATAATTAAATCATTGTCCTAAGGACCAATAAATAGTCCGAGATAGGTTATAATGCATATTCTTAATTATTGTTTAGTTACTTAACCACCCGGAGAAAAGAGCCCAATAGGTTGTCTAATCTGATAAAACACGCGTGTAATCGAATTGAACTCTGGTGGATAATCCCTAGTGGAGGTCATGACAGCAGCCACATGGGCATCATAGGTCATGGCCTCAACCATTTCTTCCTTCAAAGGCCACAACTTCCTATTTATATATGAAATGGCTGCAACCATTTATTAAGAAGTTGCATCCATATTCCAATACTTTGGTTTTCTCTACATACCTTAGTTTTCTCATCGTGGGTTATTGCATCTCAGAATATATTTTTAAAGATTAACACAGCAGAAGCCATGGAAGGAAGCTCTAGATCAGGTCCTCGAAAAAATGAAGAAGTGGCCCAACTATTGAGCTACATTAACCATCTGCATGATAGCCAAGCATGACTCCATAGTTAGACCAACCTTTTAGGACAAAGGGTTATGATTCTAGAGTTCGCAGCCTTTTTTTCTCTACAGAAGGCCGCACCCACAAAACATGAGGTCGGGGTCAGGACTTTGAAGAAAAAAATAAGAAGGGCCAGAATCATAAAAGGCCTATAAACACTTCACACCTATGATTTTCAGTATAGAGGACTTCCTCAGGAGAATCAAGGAGGACAAACTGCTCAGGTGGACAAAGAAGATCAAATCCCTGTCACATAAGAGATACCGGGATAAATGGTGTGAGTTTCATCGAGATCATGGCCACACCACTTATAGATGCTTTGATTTTAATAATGAGATTGAAAGGCTTATGATGTAGGGGATGCTCCAACGGTTCTATGGGCATGTAGGCCTTAAATTAAACAGCCTCATGCCTAACTTTACCTTAAAATATTTATGTTTATGTTTCCAAAGCAAGAAAAAATCCGTTTATCTTTACATGCCTTATATTCCTTTAACAATCATATATTTATATATATTCATTTTTGAGTTATTGCTCTACCAATCTAATATATTTGGAAAGATCATCTTAACAGGTTTGAAGAAAACCTAACAACTTATTATCCCGATAGTTTAGCATACGGGAAAAGGTGTTTGTAGAAGAAACGGGAGTGTCGATCTTAAATGACATTTATCACCCCTTGCATGACGAAGTTTTTCAAAGGCGCAGCAGGATTCAATTAGCCATGAGGTCTCATAATACTCATTCTTAGATTTCGAAGACACGGGATGCTTTAATTATACTTGGGGGCATATAATACCCATTCTTAGATTTAAGGGCTCCTAATAGTCATTAGTCATGGGTGTAACAACCCGTAATTTTTAATTTTGTATTTTTAATTAATTCGGATTTTTTGGGTAAAATAAAATTTTGAAATTTATAAAGTTTTGGTAATTTAAAATGTTAAATTTTAATATTGAAAAGTTGTATTTTAATCAAAATTGAAATCGGAGTCAAAATGGGAATTAAAAAAAACAGTTGTCACAGTTCTGAGTCGTGACTAACGGCGA
This sequence comes from Sambucus nigra, assembly GCA_949130495.1. Classification (NCBI taxonomy): domain Eukaryota; kingdom Viridiplantae; phylum Streptophyta; class Magnoliopsida; order Dipsacales; family Adoxaceae; genus Sambucus; species Sambucus nigra. The sequence goes on along the minus strand of OX422224.1, from coordinate 135,313,970 downwards.
AACTTTTTTTCAGTTTAATTAGAATTCTATTAGCATTAGAACTCCTAATCATTATAAATTCTAACTAATCCATGGATGGATTCTTCAAATCTATTTTTTTTACAACTCTTCCTCTAGAAGGATTCTCCAAAATTATTCCCTTTCAACCTCTAAACCCTAGTCCCATTCTTCATAACTTTCAACTCAAGATTTTTCAAGATTAATTGAGTTTTCTCAATATGTTCAAGAATGAGTTTTTGATTTTTTTCGTGACCGAAACGCAGTAGTAGAATAATAATTTTTGGGCAAAATCTTTATGGCTTTCATGTGATGATTTTAAGGTACGAAACTTACACAATATGCTCCTAAATTCTCTTGAGAGTATTCCGTTTGGTTCATGTGTTATTTGCACTCATGTTGAATTATGGTATTTATTGGAATCCTATGAGATTTTTTTTTTAATTGAAAATATTGATTCGCTGAGATATTATATTTATTGATGTGCATGGTGTTATGAGATTTTAATATGGCACGGAGAATGGCCCCCTGTCAATAGTCTAAACGTCCAATAGCCACTATGAGGCTTTACGAAGCTTGGGTGAGGAGAGGTGAGGCCTGGTGACTCATTGATATGTTATTGAAAAATTAAAGTTGGTACAATGCTTGGATATTGCATTTGATTCGTATATGCGGATTCATATTGTTGTGTTTTATTCACCGTTATTATTTTTTAGCATCTATTCCTGTCATATTGTGTAGTTCCCCGTATTTTCTTTTAGTGAAGAGTTAGCGTGGATTTGGACGCTAAGGCTTATTTGGACGATTTTAGATCTTGGAGTTCGGAAGATTATTTTTGTATAGTTTGGCGGTGTATTTTATTTGGAGAGTTTAGTATTATTTTCGAGAGGAATTATTGTAATTATTTTAGAAGTGTAAAATTTTGGATTAGTTATATTTATTTTGTGGAATACAAATGCTCTATACTAACTATTGAAGATTTAGTTTAGTTATAATCGTAGTAGCGCCTCGTGTTTTACGTGGGATGTTACAGATGGTATCAGAGCTTAGGTATACGGCAACCCACGGTTCTTTGTGTTTTGGGTCTAGAATGCGGGTAATACATGTTTTCTTTGGAGATAGAATTTTTGGTTGAGGACATGGTAGGCGTCAAGGTTAGGATTTGTAATCTTCATGTGAGGATGTTTAGAAGTGATTTGATGACTTTAGTTTTGTGATGATTTTTGAGAAATTGAATCGAGTAGTAATTTGTGCGTGTATGATTGGGTGTATGGGCACCTAATGCTAGACCTTCGATAGACGTTTGTGAACCATTTTGAGCATTAGGCTTCGTCAAATTTTGAGGATGAAATTCCTGTGCTAGTGGGGAAGTATGTAACAACCCGAAATTTTTAATTTTATATTTTAAATTAATTCGAATTTTTTAGGTAAAATAAAATTTTTGAATTTATAAAGTTTTAGTAATTGAAAATGTTGAGTTTTAATATTGAAAACTTGGATTTTAATCGAAATTTAAATCGAAGTCAAAGTGGGAATTTAAAAAAAATAACGTTTGTCACGGTTCTGGGCCTTCACTAACGGCGAAACTTTTTTTTAGTTTAAATAGATTTCTATTAGCATTAGAACTCCTAATCATTATAAATTAAAACTAATAGGTGGATGGGTTCTTCAAATAATATTTTTACAACTCTTGCTGCAGAAGGCTTCTCCAAAATTATTCCCCTTCAACCTCTAAACCCTAGCCCCATTATTCACAACATTCAACTCAAGATTTGTCAAGATTAATTGAGTTTTTTCAAGATTGTTCAAGAACAAGTTTTGATGGTTTCGTGAGAGGAACGCGGTAGTAGAATCAGAATTTTTAGGCAAAATATTTATGGCTTTCATGTGATGACTTTAAGGTATGGGACTTACACAATATACTCCTAAATTCTCTCGAGAGTATTCCATTTATTTTATGTGTAATTTACACTCATGTTGAATTGTGCTATTCATTGGAATCCTACAAGATGTTTTTTGAATCTAAAATACTGATTCGTTGAGATATTGCATTTGTTGATGGTCATGGTGTCATGAGATTTTTATATGGCACGGAGAATGGGCACCCGCCAATAGTCCAAAAGTCCAATAGCCATGATGAGGCTTTACGAAGCTTGGGTGAGGTGAGGTGAGGCCTGGTGACCCATTGATGTGTTATTAAAAAATTTAAATTGGTGCAATGCTTGGGTATTGCATTTGATTCATATACGCGGATTCGTATTGTTGCGCTTTATTCGCCGTTATTATTTTTGAGCATCTATTCCTTTCATATTGTGTACTTCCCCGTATTTTCTTTTTGTGACACTTTAGCGTGGATTTGGACGGGAAGGATTATTTGGAGGATTTTAGATCTTGGAGTTCGAAAGATTATTTTTGTATAGTTTGCCAGTGTATTTTATTTGAAGAGTTTAGTATAATTTTCGAGAGGAATTATTGTAATTATTTTGGAAGTGTAAAATTTTGGAATCGTTATATTTATTTTGTGGAATATAGATGCTCTATGCTTGTTGTTGATGATTTAGTTTATTTCTAATCATAGTAGTGCCCGTGCTTTGCGCGGGATGTTACATATGTTATCAGAGGTTAGGTATACAGCAACCCACGGGTTTTTGGGTTTTGGGTCTAGCATGCGGGTTAGATGTGTTTTCTTTGGAGATAGAATCTTTGGTTGATGATGTGGTAGGCATCGAGGTTAGGATTTTTAATCTTGATGTGAGGATGTTTAGAAGTGATTTGAGGACTTTAGTGTTGTGATTATTTTTTGGAAACATAATCGAGTAATAATTAGTGCGAGTAGGATTGGGTGTATGGGAGCCTAATCATGGACTTTGGTTAGACATTTTTGAATCGTTTTGAGCATTAGGCTTCGTCGAATTTCGAGGATGAACTTCCTGTGCTAGTGGGGAAGTATGTAACAACTCGTAAATTTTAATTTTGTATTTTTAAATTAATTTGAATTTTTTGGGTAAAATAAAATTTTGGAATTTATTATGTTTTAGTAATTTAAAATATTGAGTTTTAATATTGAAAACTTGGATTTTAATCGAAATTAAAATCGGAGTCAAAATGGGAATTTTAAAAAAAATGTTTGTCACGGTTTTGGGCCTTGATTAACGGCGAAACTTTTTTCTAGTTTAAATAGAATTCTACTAGCATTAGAACTCCTAATCTTTATAAATTAAAACTAATACGTGGCTAGGTTCTTCAAATCATTTTTTTACAACTCTTGCTCCATAAGGCTTCTCCAAAATTATTCCCTTTCAACCTCTAAACCCTAGCCCCATTCTTCATAACTTTCAACTCAAGATTTGTCAAGATTAATTGAGTTTTCTCAAGATTGTTGAAGAACGAGTTTTGATGGTTTCGTGAGAGTAACGTAGTAGTTGAATCAGAGTTTTTGGGCAAAATATTTATGGCTTTTATGTGATGATTTTAAGGTTCGGGACTTACACAATATGCTTCTAAATTCTCTCGAGAGTATTCCGTTTGTTTCATGTGTTATTTGCACTCATGTTGAATTGTGGTATTCATTGGAATCCTATGAGATATTGTTTGAATCTAAAATATTGATTCACCGAGATATTGTATTTGTTGATGGGCATGGTGTCATGAGATTTTTATATGGCACGGAGAATGGGCACTCGTCAATAGTCCAAAAGTCCAATAGCCACAATGAGGCTTTACGAAGCATGGGTGAGGTGAGGTGACGCCTCGTGACCTATTGATGTGTTATTGAAAAATTAAAATTTGTACAATGCTTGAGTTGCATTTGATTTGTATATGCAGATTCCTATTGTTGCTCTTTATTCACCATTATTATTTTGAGCATCTATTCCTTTCATACTATGTACTTCCCCATATTTTCTTTTAGTGGCAGGTTAATTGTGGATTTGGACGCTAAGGATTATTTGGAGGATTTTAGAGCTTTGGAAGATTATTTTTGTTTAGTTTTCCACTGTATTTCATTTTGAGAGTTTAGTTTTATTTTGTAGAGGAATTATTGTAATTATTTTGGAAGTGTAAAAGTTTGGATTTGTTATTTTTATTTTGTGGAATATAGATGCTCTATACTAATTGTTGATGATTTAGTTTAGTTTTAATCGTAGTAGCGCCTCGTGTTTTGCGCGGGGTGTTACAGTGGGTGACTTGAAAATATACCTAGCCTAGGGAGGCTTGATAATATCTATATATATCTGTGGGTGGCTTGATAATGAACCCAGTCTATGGAGGCTTAAAAATATGCATATATAGTCGTGGGTGGATTGATAATGAGCCCAGCCTGCGGAGGCTTGAAAATTCCCCAGAACAAGAAAATCTCTATGAAAAAAGATGTAGTCAGATAAGGTAGGTGGGCTTGGTCACTTATGTCCGCGACAAGAGAAATAATTCCCAAGATACCACAGCAATCCAACATCAATTCTGGAAGAATTCTACAAGTGGATACTCTTATTCTATAGTACACGGAAGGGAATTATTCAAATTACTTCTACGGCAAGTATCTTAATAATGTTTGGAGGTTCAGATACAGATGGCCAAGTCCTTAAGGCCACATCCAGTTCTACTCAACAGCTGCAGTTCACTACAACCTATTCCTAAAGGTTACGAAACCATTACTACAACCTATTGTCTAAAGCTATAGTACAAACATGTATAAAAGGAAAATAATATGAAGGTCGCAGAAGTAAAAGCATGGGAAAAAATTCAATATATAGTTCTAGAAATACTTAATTGGTTGGAAAAATATCATTACAATGTTAAAAGTGGCAGAGGCCCATGAAGTTTAATAGAAATTACAAGGCAGAATTATCAAAACTAAAAATGCTAAGAAAGTTCAAGACTGTAAAGGGAAAATACACAGTAAAAGATTGAAAAAATAAAGTAAAATTATAATTCTACCTCCTTAACTTCATCACCATCAACATCATCGATCGCGGTCTCTGTCTCATCCTCTATATCAGTTGTAGCCTCCTTATGTTATGTCATAACTAGCTCTTCTACGACCTTTAATTTATCCACACATTCAAGATACTCAGAGTCATTGATCCTCTAAGAAAATATCTTATCCTTGTCCTCGGGAATGTTTTTGCGACCCTATGCCTCAGCTCTTGGTAGCCGCGAAGGAAGGCCTTGATGTTGACAAGATTAAAATATTTCAATGTCTTGAATAAGGCCACAACATCTTCAGTAACTTTCTTTATCATTGTTGCATGATCTTCATCCTTCTTTTTCAGAGCTGTGGCATCGTTAGTTATCAGTTGTTGATTATTTCCCTTTGTAGCAAACTACTTCACTTGCATTACCTCAGCTTGTCTTGCTACCTCCACAACTTTAGCTTAAGAATCTTTTCAGGCATCTGCGGCCTAGGTGAAATTAATATCTGCCTAGTCTTTTGCCTTGATTACGGCATAAACTTTGGAATCTACCTCCATCTTATATTCTTGGGGTTCCACCATAAAATATTTTTTTCCAGCCTCAAGGGATGTAGACTTGGCAGTCTCTAGCTAAAATTTTGTGGCTTGACTCCGCAGCCTTGTGCTGGGAAAATAATTTTTCATTTTAACCCTTTGAGCCATAACAATCACACCACCCTGAAGAAAAAAAATGTACCAAATCGAATCAAAGCACCTAAAAATTTACATCAAGAGAAAAAAATGGGAATTCTTACCCTCAGAATACTATGTAGAGTATACTCTTCAAGGTCCTCTGCATCCTCTTTCGCCAGGTAATCCACATCAGAGCACTTTGAAACCTTCCTTATTTTAGGGACTCCAGTAGCAGTTGTGTCCCATGGAGATTTTGGGTCTAATTACCTCAAACAAGGCCACGGGTGATTGTTTATGTACTTCTTTGCCCTGCTTTAAAGGGTTAGAAGATTGGCATTTACAGTCACCATATTCTACAAAGGGGACCCGGTGTTAGAGGAGTGAATAGGACGGGAACCCCCATAGTTGTTCACCCAAAGTAATACATTAAACCTATCGCTTACAACTCTGCCCAATGTATCATCAACTTGGGGGTCTACAAAAACTACCCCAGGATTTGTCACAACGACCGCAACACCCCCATCTGCAGTTGGCTCCTTCTCTGTTATTGCAGCATCCCCTTTCTTAGACACGAGAGTATCCTCTTTGGGTGATCTCTTCCTCTTCCTCCCCTTCTTTTTTAGGGATTGGTTAAGGCCTCGGACGACCTCTTTCATTTCATCAAGTTCAGAAATGAGGATATCTCTATCAATTTCCTTCGCGACACCTCTTGAAAAAGAGATTTCAAGTCGGTATTTTAACTTTACGTATAATCCTACAACCATATGTGAGAGAGAAGAAATTAGCCTCTACAGCCTTATTTAGTTCTTTACGGGTCAGGAATTCTCCTCTTTTATATATCTTCCAGGGGCGTTTAGGGAGATTATAGCCTCAATCCTTTTCCTCTGCCTCTTCGAGGGTATTGGCCTTGTACAAACTATAAATGGATTAAAAAGGCTACAAAAAATTGTTAAGGATGCAACAAATAAAGTACTTAAAAGGAAAATAGAAAGGGTGCGGCAGTGTTATACCTTCTTCGGCTGGGTGACCCTACTTTCGCGGCACCCCCAACTCCATTTCCTTTTCATTTTCTTCTAGGTAGACCTCCCTGTTTCCCCCAAAAATGAAAAAGAGTTTCCCCTTCTGGTTTTTCACACTAGAGTTCTTCCCTCTCATTAGATACCTATCACTATGCTATAGACTCACATGAAAGTACAAGGCATTCTCCACAGAATTCTCCTTTCGCCTGTAAAACTTACAGAACTCTGCATCAGTTATGTCTTTCTTGAAGTGCTTCTTCCAGATAACTAAGGTAGTAAGAATTTCCCCCAACCATTTGGGTCAAACTGGGCTAGGGATAAATTCATGGCACTTATAATCTTTATCACTGGAATGGGGACAAAAACCCACGTCCCTAAGAGAAAGGCATGAAGGGGTAAGCAGACCCCATTATTAGCGACTGCATAGTATGAACTTTGCTTCGTAGAAGGTAGTGGGCAAATAGTTCCTTCCAGGAAATGACTCAGCCAAGGCAGTCAACCATTCCTCATTCATAATATAAGTATGGTGAAGTGCCACATGCTCTTTATTTGCATATTGATCATGTCTAGAGGTGCCAGCTTCGTTGTTCCTAGCCTTCCCAACTACAAATGACATTGGAATGGCCACTACAGTGTCCACTTCAACATGGGAATGGTTGTTGGAGCAAATATCTTCTTCTACACAGTTCGCAGTATCCTTGGGATCCCTATAGTTGAACGAATCAAAGGAATTAGAATCTATCTTCATGTATTTTGGGCAATCCTTAAGTCTATAGGGCCCACTAGCCTTCAGTGGATTTATGTAAAGCACCGCAGGAGGAGGAACACCAAAGTGTCACGTCCAAAAGTCCTCCAAATATTCGTAAGTGTTCGTTGCATAAGGTCGTGACAAGAGAGTTGTAAAAGAAAAAGATCTCTGCAGTTAGGCATTGCATCCATTATGATAAGAAAACAATGTAAGGGACTTTATTAAGGCCGTGAAAACTTATAAGAAATTACCTGAATATACTAAGAGCTCAATACAGAGTAAAGACTGCAGCAATATCAATTGAAAATCCCATATAGGTCGCATCCACAAAACCCACGGATTCTAACACAGCAACTAAATAAGGTTAAATTGCAGGCTGCAACCAGTAAGTTCAAATGTCACCAAAAAGTTGCGGCTATGGGTTAAATAGGAAACATTTTGGTTTCTAAACTATTAAAGTTCAAACGCCAAAATCCTGGGGTAATGTCCAATAACTCCAAGAACAACACATTGGTGTTCTTCGTCAAAAATTGAATCCAAGATAGGGATATGCCAAAGAATTCAAAACCTAAAAAAATCTCACCTTCCAAACCTACCCAATTACATAAAAAAACACCAACACCCCAATAGTGTGCCAACCCATGAATCCAATTTCACAAATACAAAAAAGTAAAAACAAATCTAAAAATACACGAAAACCTTAATAAAATTGGGTAAATGAATTCTAATCAGAAATCAAAGTGGATACAACTTTAACAACAATTCAGAGAATCAAAATAGAAGAAGTTTAAGAATATTGCATGAAGAAGTGATCTAAGCAAGATATAAATCTAAGAAATCAAAACTGAAGAAATTTCCCAATTGAGAAAAAACTAGGAAATTTAAGAATCCATCAACATCAAAGAGCGACATGCATAAATTATTTGGAAGAAGGAGGAATTAGGATTGAAAGAAAAGAAAACAAACCTTAAAAATAAGTTTCATAGCGAAGCCCTGCCCAAATCTCTACTCCCTCTTTAGAAGCTCCCAGACCTTCTTGACTACCAAAGTCCATAGCCCTCTATAGACCTGCTCTATAGGTTGCATCCTGGAATGCACAACATCACATCTCTTATGTATTCATCCACCCTCTTTCTTGTATGACTCTAATGGAAACTCATCCTTGTATTAATGATTGTATATAATGAGAGTAAGGCACCAAAGTGAACGTAGGCTCGTTTTATAGCCGAATCACACTACATCTCATGTTCTACTCATTTTATTCCCTTTATTTATGTTTTACACATAATGTGATGGTTTAGAATGATCTAAATGTGATTTCTCGCATCATCAAAGACACGCCAAGTTGATTTAAAAATCATCCACTTGAGATGGGGTGCTTAGAGACATGCTAAGCTGATTGGTAATCGTTCGCATGAGATGGGGTTCAAGGACGACAAGATTTGGTTTCAAAATAAGGATTTTTTTATTTAATCTTGATAAGTATTTTTGTTTTTTCAAAATTTGAATTTAATTTATGGGGATAATGAATTTTTGAATTTTTATTTTAGAGAAAAGGGATGATGAATTTTTGAATTTTGACGAAAACGATAATGAATTGTTTGATTTTTTATTTTTTCGGGAATGGATACTGAATTTTGATTTTTTATTTTGAGAAAAGGGATAATGAATGTTGAATTTTGAGTTATAATTGTGTTGAGGGATTGATTTTTAATTTCCTTGAATTTGAATGGTTGGATTTAGATTTTCAAAATTTATTGAGGGGTATAAGGGATTTTATGATTTATATTTATTGAGAGATTAATTGTGGAGAAACGGGATTTTGGAATTGATTAAGGAATTTTGATTTTCAAATTTATTGAGGAGGGGAAGGGATGTTCAGATTTTAATATTGATTTTTGGAAATTTATTGAGGGAATATTTTTTAATTTTTTTTGTCATTTATTAAGGACGAAAGTGAATTTTGAAGTTAATTGAGGAATTGATTTGGAATTTTGATTTTTTGAAATTTGTTGAGAAGAAATAATTTTGGGTTTTTTTGCTCAATTAAGTGGTAATGATCGATCATAAAAGAGAGTTGATATTATCATATAGTTAAAATGCGTTTGAACTACAGTCTCTAGATCTCTCATGTATGTCTAAACAAATTTACATTATGTCGGAAAGGAATAGAGGTTTGCCCATGTTTATTCTTTAGGCTTGTTCTGGTTTTCTGAGGTGGAGTCCGAGGCTTTATTGTGAGGAAGTAAACGTGAACATCTTATGCCTGAAGATGATAAAAAATGTGACCTATATGCCTTAAAGAGAGGTGTTATGATAAAATATTGAGACACGATCATCAGGTGGACCCATGCTAAAGTTGCAAATCAGAACTAAAAGTCTTATAGTCAAAAGGTAACTTTTATTAGATCCATAAAATTCGAATGCAATTGTATTTTGGGGAGGTGTTATTTGCGAACTGAGACTAAATCTAGACTTATTTTATGTATGTTCTTGATTTTCACGAATCGCTTTGAATTCATTTTAGCATTACTTCCTTAGTGATTAAGAAAAATCATGGAAACCTAATTTCACCAATGTGATTTGATAAGGGTGGGTAAGTAAAAATGATTTATATATCTCAAAAAGGTTACTTAGACATGAATAATGGTGTGGCAATCAAAGGAAATTCATCATCGAACCACTGAGTTGATTTGATCAGACTTTAAGGATTGTGTATATGCAATAGGAGGATTGACCTTATGAAGATTCTTGTTATTCATTTTCTTTTTTGTCATATCAACGAGAGCGCCTTTATACACTGAGATGCTTCACAATTCAAGCAATGTGTGATTTTGGAGAAATGACTGGTGAGGTTAAAATATAATGTGATAATGAATCCCACTCTCTAATAATGACTTTAACTTTGAAGAGGTGAATGACTTTATGATTTAGGAGCATGAATCTCAAGTAAGATTGGGTGATTACAATGAGGGACATTAAATGGTCCTTCCCAGATCAAAGAGTCTTACATTATATTAGGATGTCAGAGTTTATGTTGTCATCATTATTTTAATCTTTCATAAACATAGTAATTACAGTCAGAGGTCTAACTTTGGACCGATAGGGTAAAAGAATGAATGGGATTTATCTTGTGGTAGGATGGACCCTTAAATGGGCTACCTACATATTCCATTAGAGGAATTATGCCAAATATAGTTCATATTCCGATGATATTAGAGTTTGGTTGGGAGTGAGGACGTTTGTTAAGTATTAATTATGGGTTGATCCCAAAATTATATGGTCTATAAGATTTAGTCACTTAAAAAGGATAGGTTTTGGCTCAAGTGTTCTCATATTTTAAGATAGTATATCATGTTGGCTGTCTTTTAAGAAATGATAAGAATGGTTATATTTCTTGCATACTAAAAATGTCACTCACGGTGTACCTAAAATAATTCTTTGATGTCAATGCTTCGATCACATTTCTTTCCATTGTCCTATTAATGTCCTTTGGCGGGTTATTGCTTTACTTTTTAATGCCCAAATTTTTTTCTTAGATCTCCTTGGTTACGAACGGTCGATCTAATAGGATATTATATTTTATTTCATCCCTAGGAGATACATTGGCATTATGTTATTCATTTGCGTAGCCATGGGCTACTGTGATCACTAACTTATTAAGAACTTCACGTTGTCATTTCATGAATATTATCACAAGGGGTTTTATGATTAAAAGGGAATATGGTTTTAGACAAAGGGGGCTAGGAAATTCTAGATCATAATCCGGTGTCCATGACTTAAAACATTCGTTTGTACATATTTAAAATCTTTTGAGTGAGCTTAAGGTTATCATGGGTGTTTAAACTCAATGCTAGAGCATCTTGGCTTGGTCATAACTATGCCTTTTTGAAGAGGTGACATTATGATTTAAGGTATGAAGAAAGTAGATGTGGAATATCTTCAAAGTGCTGTTTGACAAAAGGTGTAATAATGTCCATTTAAGTCGAGTGAGGAACACAAATTATTGATAGATGTCTCAAACAGTGTTTTACCTTAAATGAGGGAAAAGAGACCGGATAGCTTGAATAAGAAATAAGTTACATAGGTGATGTCCTTTATCAATTTTCTTTTTTCCCTAATTTTATCCCAGGATGCACCTCTTAGGGTTTTTAACCTAGCCGGACCATTTTTTCTTCATATTTTAATTCACTACAACACATACGATGGATAGACCAAATATTCAAAAGGTTTAATCATGCTTATAAAACAATGGGTGAGGAAGTATGCACAATAGAGATTTTTTAGTAGGACATATATGGGCAAGTTTAAGTTAAATGTTTGGGTAGTTAGGCTTTTAAGATGGTTATTATGATCTTTATTTCGGGTGGAAATATGTGATTTTCTTATTTTCTTTTGATTTTCCATTTTCACTTATGTAAGGACAAAATTTCCAATTGAGTCTTAATGTAGTTTTGACTTATTCCCGGAACAGAACATGTTTGAGTCACAGGTAGATTTTTATTGTTCGATCTCACTCAGACTATGACATGTCGAAGATTAATTAAAGATCTTGCGACAAAGCTTCAAGGAATTTAATTATGCCGAAATATAATTAGTGCAAGTTTATTCGTCTTCAAAGTCAATTTTCATTCCGAGATCAATAAGGTATGAATGCATAATGTTAATTAAACTCGAAATTTAATTTTATAAAAAATAAGGACGTTATTTTCTAAAGAAAATGTTTTTAATATGTTTTAAAAGTGTCTTACTTGTTCACACTTCTTTTAGAGCTGATAAGGACTAATTAGAGATTGGTTTGGTTTGGATTTTAATCTGGGCGAAGTCTTTCAAACGACATACGATGTCGTTCGAACGAGAGCTACTATCGTTAGAACGACATAGTATCTCGCTCGAACGAGAAGCCACCACCTTATTTTAATTATAAATAGGAGTGTTCCAGTTTGCTCGAAGTGTGTGCAGTACAAAAAACAATTTATAATCCAGAGATTTTATGCACAATGTTTTCTAAGGCTTTTCACTATAAAACATCCTTAGAGTTTCAAGATCCGAGTTTTTCATTATCATATGTTCTTGTGGTCTTATATGCACTATGTTTGAGGTTCTATTGAAGATCCATTGCTCATTTTGCGGTAAAGATTCGGCGGAGTCCAGTTTCAACATCGTAGACGACATAAGGCCGTATTAGTGCATAACGAGGCACTCGTGGAGACGACTGCTATAGACGAGCATCATGGAATAAGGTTACTTTTCGTGTGAGCACTATGAAGATTGGTAGAAGTTCAAAGGAGCGTTAACTTTCATGGGTGGATCGAGTCGTTGTATAAGACTACCATTTGACTTTGTAAAACCATTATCATAGTGATTGAATGGCCTGGGCCAACCGAGATTTTTCCAATTTTTGGTTTTCCTCGTACATCGGCATTGTGAGTATTTCTTCACTTTATTTTATTTGCTTTAATAACTAATTTCATGTTGAGTATTAAACAAGATAAAATTTGGTTAAATTATTTTGTGTCACGTTTTGGTCTGGTTTAGAAAAATTGAAAAAGAGTTTTTCATAAAAAGAGAAACTTGGTTTGTATTTATACTTAACTTAATTCCATACAATCAAAAGTTTTTTGTTAAAGTTAGATTCAGAACCTAGAAAGTGGTATTAGAGCTAGAAATACATTTTTATTGTGTTTGGTCCTTTTTTGCTTGTAAGGTTGAATTTTTGAAATTATGATAGTATTTGCACTAATGTTTTTTATGGCACTAATTATGCTTATTGGAAAATGCGAATGAAAAGATTGTTAAAATCAATCGATGTATGTGTGTGGTTAGCAGTTGAGAAGGTTGGACACCACCGGTCACATGAGACGGTGAGGTCACAAGTTTGAAACCCATTGAGTCATGGATTGAGACTTAACATAGGCTCGCACTGTATAATTTTAAAGGTCTGCACGTTATTTCCTCACATGCCACACCTGAAGAGTACAATAGGATCATGACTTGTGAAATGTCAAAAGAAGCTTGGGATACACTGGCACTCACTCATGAGGGCACGAGCACGGTTAGGGCGTTTAAGTTACAAAATCTCACTAAACAGTTTGAGACGATTAAGATGTTTGAGAGTGAGATGTTTGATAAATTTTACACTAGGATGTCCACGATTGTTAATGTG